>CM046454.1:10830075-11292575 GCA_025506515.1 Flaveria trinervia | reverse complement strand
CTTTGCGCTATATTTGGAGGCACTATCTTTACGGGATGCAGTGCACCATTTTCACTGACCACAAGAGCTTGAAGTACTTCTTCGATCAGAAATATCTGAACATGAGGCAGAGACGATGGTTGGAGCTTATAAAGGACTACGATTGTGAGATCCATTACCATCCGGGCAAAGCCAATGTGGTGGCGGACGCCCTTAGTCGAAAAGAGAGACCCGAGCCGATTAGGGTGAAAGCCTATCAGTTGATCATGACCTCGGATGTGATGAAGCAAGTCAAAGAGTTTCAAGATGAGGCATTGAAAGAAGATCATCTTAACTCTGAAAGAATGAGAGGTCTGGTTATGGAGTTGGGTGAAAACACACTTGGTGTTTAAAACCGATTTGGACGGGTGTGGATTCCTCGTTTTGGGGATCTACAGGTGAAGATTTGGATGAAGCTCACAAGACTCGATACTCCATTCATCTAGGTGCCACAAGATGTATCAAGACATGAAGAAGGATTATTGGTGGACGGGTATGAAATGTGACGTGGTGGAGTATGTGGGTAAATGCCTTACTTGCTTACAAGTGAAGTCCGAGCATCAAAAGCCGTATGGGAAGATCCAACATTTGGATATACCGGAATGGAAGTGGGAGCACGTCACCATGAATTTTATTACGAAGTTGCCACGTACTCCGAAGGGTAGGATGCTATATGGGTGATTGTTGACCGCTTGACGAAGAGTGCTCACTTCCTATCGTTCCGTGAGATATATTCATCTGAGAGGTTAGTGAGCCTTTTCATCAAAGAGATTGTAACTCGTCACGGTGTGCCGGTGTCTATTGTGTCTGATCGTGACACCCGGTTTACATCCAAATTTTGGAAGAAATTCCATGATGCTATAGGGACGAGGTTACATATTAGCATAGGTTACCATCCCCAGACTGATGGTCAGTCCAAAAGGACCATCCAGACATTGGAGGACATGCTTCGGACATGTGTTATCGATTTTGGAGGAAGTTGGGATGACTGCTTACCATTAGCTGAATTCTCATACAACAACAGTTATCATGCCAGCATTGGTATGCCACCTTATGAGATGCTATACGGTAGGAGATGCAGAACATCCGTCTGTTGGGGTGATATTGGTCAAAAAGATTTAGGGAGCGTCGTGGTAATCGAGGCTACGACCGAGAAGCTTGAAAAGATCAAGGCCTTCATGAAAGCAACCAAAGATAGACAGAAGTCGTATGCTGATAAACGACGCAGACCGATTGAGTTCCAGGTGGGTGACCGGGTTATGTTGAAGGTCTTACCTTGGAAGGGTATCATCCGGTTTCGAAAGCGGGGCAAGTTAAGCCCGAGGTACATAGGCCCTTTCCGAATTATTGCTCGAGTAGGAGATGTGGCCTATAGATTGGAGTTACCAATGAGTTAAATGGAATTCACCTAACATTTCATGTATCTCATCTGAGAAAGTGCTTGGCAAACGAAGATATGATTGTTCCGCTAGAGGATATTGAAGTGGACGAATGGCTCAATTATGAGGCGGCATTACCCATGTTTGTTCGAGGAATAACAGGTTTCGGGGACGAAACCTATTTAAGGGGAGTGGACTTGTAACGCCCGGTTATTTATTTTGAAGCCGACGAAAGAAGAAAAAGAAATAAAGTCCAAACTCGAGGGACAAAACTCGCCAACGAGAGAAAGTTGGGTGAATTGAAGTATTTGAAGGGAGAGGGCATCCCTTACCCTCTCCCCACACCCAAAATCTTAGTAAAGAAAAGAGAGGAGAAGAAGAAAGGGAGAAAAGAGAGAAAAAAGTTGGTTCGGGTGGATTCAAGAGTGCAAAATCGTCGTGTAGCGGGTCCAAACGAAGCTCTACTTCTTGGTGTGGTTTGTTTGAGTTCTAAGACCCCTCTTTTAAAAGTTTTGGTCTATTTTGGGGCTAGAACACATCTGAAAACCCGTTTGTATATGT
Source organism: Flaveria trinervia (assembly GCA_025506515.1). Lineage (NCBI taxonomy): Eukaryota > Viridiplantae > Streptophyta > Magnoliopsida > Asterales > Asteraceae > Flaveria > Flaveria trinervia. The sequence goes on along the minus strand of CM046454.1, from coordinate 11,290,617 downwards.
GTGTGTTTGACCCATTTGTATGTGTTTGCGTGTGATGCGTTTGGTGTTTGTTTCCGGGCTTGTGTGTGCTTGAATAGTGTTGTGGTATGTTTCCCTAAGGTTTAGGATGGTTGTTTGGGCTTAGAATGGGTTTGGAAGAGCTGGAGGTCGAAAATGGCAGATTAGGTTTGGGAGTGAGCAGTATTCAGCACAGTTAGAGCTATGCAAACGAATGGCATGCCAGTCGTGCGACTGAAGTCCACACGCATGCCAGTCGTGCGATTGAGGTTCAATAGCATGAGGGACGTACGACTGAGGCCCATACGCCTGCCAGTCGTGCGATTGAGGGTCAATCGCATGGGGAGTCATGCGACTGAGGCCCATACGCCTAGTTCCATCCGCATTAGGTCCATTCGCACAAGTATTCATCCGCATTGGTTCATTCGCATAGGTGTTCAATCGCATATTGTCCATTCGCATGGTGTTCAGTCGCATGAGAGGTTATGCGACTGTGAGATGCTCATACGCCCAAGTAAGGCTGGTGTACCCGGAGAAAACATGGTGTATTTACTGACTTTCGGGGGAAAGTGCAGAAGTAAGGTTTGACGTGGAAGGTTCCCGTAAGTTCTTGTAAGTTGACTTTTGAGGTCATAGAAGTTATGTGGGGCATGTTGATGTTGATGTTGTATGTTTATGCATGATGTATGTTATGTATGTATGATGTTGTGGTATGTTTATTATGTTCCTTGTTTTGTTTGATTGACTTCCTGTGGCTTTCCTTGCATGTTAATGAATGAACAAAAAGTATTATGTATTGTAAAGTGGAAGATAATGAAAAGGGGAACGAAATGAAAGAATGCATGCATAAATGAACGAAAGAAATGTAAGGCTTGCAAGCAAATGTATGGAAGGGACACGCCCATTGTAAGGTGTTAGCTCAACGGTGTGCGGGTTCGCTACCCCAAAAGGATGCACATCGGGGTCTTTCTTTGTGATCGACCATTTGTATAGAACCTCTACCGCTTACCCCGAACTACGGCACCATGTATAGTTGTCTATTTATAGACTTCGGCCCAGTAGCCATATAGTTTGGGGTGTAGCACATGGTATTGGTACGGAAGATATGAAAAGTGAAAGAAAGAACGAATAATGAAGATAATAATGATATTATCTATGTGTACGTATGACGTATGATCGCATGAAAGTAAAGAACGGTTTTAACGAAAGCAAGGTATGTTTTGTTATAAAACTAGAACTCACTCAGCAACGCTGATTTTTATGTGTTTCCAGTTGGCAGGTAACGGTTGCTGAGGATGGCACGAGGCGGCTACTCAGCTCTTTTGGATGACATCCATTTATATAATGCTTTTGTGATGTAATGCAACAGTGTATTTTGTGACTGGTTAACGATGTATTTTTTTGCAAAAGCCTTTATAATGAATGAAATGTCCTTTTTAAATGTTTCCACTGCGATGTTTATTTAAGACAAATGCAAATATATCTTTTATGTGCGATGATTGACCAGTTGTAAGCGTCCCGTGAACGGGGCCTTACAATTATATATATATATACATATGTGTGTGTGTGTGTATATATATATATACTATAGAGATTAATGAAGAGGCTGATGCAACCTAAACATCCAATGTCTATCCTGCATGCTACACAAGTGCTATGAAGAAGAATTCTTAGGAAGCTTCACACATGCAACAAAATATTCTAAGTGTGAAATCTTCTGAAGCCAAGACCAATATCTTCCGAAGCCAAATATGAAGTCTTCCGAAGCCTCAGAGACAAAGTCTTCCGAAGCTTCAACTCATGAAGACAGATTTCTTCCGAAGACTTTTAACACATGCTTTATCTGATGTACTTTTCCATAAAGCTGGACACCTTTCCACCGTACCTTTGTAAGGTCACCAACTTACATGAGTTGGTGAAAAGGTCCAAGTTTTGGTAACTGTACATTGAGGTCTTGATTCTATAACTTTCTACTTCATGTACTTTATCCTTTTTGTAATAGATAAGGATGTGAGCTATGGCATGTCATAGTCATTAGTCAAAAGGCAATCTGCCTTTTGACTCTACAATTGATTTTGTTTTGTGTCTAGTCAATTGTATCCGGCTGGCTTTCAAAGTATAGCCGGCTGTTGGATGTAGTGTAAGTATCTCATGTTCTTGTATCTTTCCATTATGCTTTCTAACACTTGTAATAGAACATAGAGAAAGCAATATACTGCATTCTTGAAAACTAAACACTTGTGTTCTGTCTCTTACATTACTTGTGTTCTTAGTATCTTATTATGGTTAATCCAGTCTTACTGTTTGACTAAGTTCTAGTTAATCTCCTCTTTGTGTTGTTGTGTTGTAATTGTCCCCTTCACGGTCCTGCATTAGGTATCAGAGCATTTTAGGCTCTTGATATAAGATCTCACCATCTTAAGATCCCTCACACACACACAAATACTAAACTTTTCAAATGGCAACCACTGGTCCAAGACTGATATGGAAACTGGAACCATGAACAAGTCCCCACCGAGCACTCTTAATGAGTTTGATACCTGGTGTTTGAGAATGGAAGGTTTCATCAGGTCTCTTGATTCAAGAAAGTGGGAGTCTATTAAGAATGGACATTTCATACCTAGCACCCCTTTTGCTACTGGTGCTGGTATGATCCCCAAGGATGTGGCTAACTACTCTAATGAAGATAGGAAGAGAGTAGAGATTGACAGAAAAGCCATGACAACCCTTCAAACTGCCCTTCCAAACTCTGTGTATAGAGGTTTCAAGAAACAGCCAAGCAGCTGTGGGATGCACTGAAACTGATTGATGAGGGTTCCTCTGAAGCCAAGGAGAACAAGAAGGATCTCTTGAAGCAGCAGTTTGAAACTTCACCTTCAAAATAGGTGAAACCATGACTCAACAATACTTTAGGTATGTTGAGATTATAGATGGAGGAGTTTCTTTTGAGAACAAAGACATTGTAAGGAAGTTCATGTCCTCACTTCCTAGGCAGTGGACACACTACTGTGTGGTGATCAAGAGGACTGAAAATCTCAAAACTCTCACTCTGACAGAGTTATATGGGATTCTTAGTGGCTATCAGATGGAGATGAACATGCAAGGTTCATCTGGCAACTCCAACAATCAAATGGGTTCAGCCCTACATGTGGTTGAAAGGGATAGCATAGAACCCAAACATCATCTCATATGCTACCCTGACAACTCACCAAAGGGTCCTTTCATCACCTTCCCAAAGACACCAAGGGAGAACTACACTCAAGGAAGCCCATTCCAAGAGACAAGCTCTTTTCAACCTTTTGTGTCTTCTGATGAAAGCTGTGGCAACTCTCTTTTCACTCTTGAAGATCTGGATTGTATTCATCTAGATGATCTGGAATACATGGAAATAGTCCAGTAGATGGCTCTTCTCACTCACAGAGCCAAGAAGTTCTACAAGAGGACTAGAAGGAAGTTTCCAAGCAATACAACCAAGGGAAAGTTTGGCCTGGACAAAGGCAAAGTCAAGTTTTACAACTATAACTTGATGGGCCACTTTACCAGAGAGTGTAAGGAACCTAAACAAGTGGTGGCAAATACAGTCCAAACCAAACTACACTAACAAAGCTCTCCAGAATGAAAAGTCAAAGCAACAGGCTGCTATTGCTGTTGAAGAAGGAGGCTTTGACTGGAGCTTTCAGGTGGAAGATGCTTCTCCTAACCAAGCATTGATGGCAGACCATGATGAAGCCAAGGTATTGGAACATCTCTGTACTCTTGAATGCATTACTAAAGTCAATAGATACAGGTCCTATAACTTGGAAATGAGATCTGACCTTGAGTCCTTAAACATTTTAAAAGTTGATTTTAGAGAGTCTGAAAATGATTATAAAATGAAGATAGAGGACCTTGAGAAAACCATTTCAGTTCTAAAACATGAACACACAAATTTTAGGACTCAAATCAAAGATCTTATAACCAAGCTGACTGAGTGCCAGGCTAAGCTTGTGATCAGCAAAGCCAAGGCAGAAAAGAGTGTTCTTGAAGAAGAGACCTTTAAGAACATGATACCCTCATCCCTGCACAACAAAGTGTGCTATCAAAACAGGTAGGGACTGGGATCAAATAAGATAGCTCCTCCACACATAATCTTGTTTGTAAGATCTCCTAGGCATGGAACTTGTGAAGATGAGCTTCCTCTCATAGAGGAGGATTCTAAGAAGGGCCACTATTCTTCTGAGGAGAAAAGGAAGACTGTGATGACCAAGTCCATGAGAAAGAACTTGATCAGAAAGAGCAAAAGAAAGGCAAGGAAGGCTCAGAGATCAAGACTACTTTTGACTCTAAGTAGAAACAAGTTTTCATATCTGCAGGATTCAAAGTAGTAAGGACTGAAGACATCAACCAAAACTCTTTTGCTAAGAGTTCTGGTTCTTGCTCAACTCATCTCAGTAACAAGAAGAAGACTAATCTGCTGTGTACCACTGCTGCATAGCATGGACCATTAAACTACAAGAATAGTTCCCAGCCCAAAGGAACTGTCTCAGCATCTGCAAAGATGAAGGTGGAGAAGGGATGTGACCAAAGACAATCTTGTTCCCAGCAGAAGACTCTTGTGAAGAAGAAAATAGTGTGTGTCATGTGTGAAAGTACCACTCACATTGCTAAGGATTGTCCATACAATCCTAAAGGTACTATCCATATGACCAAGACTAAGACTTCAAAGAGTTCCATCAGAAGGAAAACCTATTTCCTTCGGAAGCTCCAAGTCTAAGAAGAAGGCAAGTGGAAAATTACCCTCGAAAGAGAAGTTGGTCTTGGAAGAAAGGAGTTCTTCCGAAGCACTGAAGTCTGTTGTAGTGTCTGCAAAATCTTCCAAAGGATCAGTCATCAAAACTTCCAAAGTTCCAAAAGCTTCCGAAGTTTTGAAGGTCAAGTCCAAGACTCCACAGGTCGTGTGGAAGTCTAAGAAAGACCAAGTGACTGAGAATTCTCCATCAACAATAGCTAAAGATCCTCTTAGCACAACCATAGGATCTATTACTGTTGCATTACCTTCTGTTAATGAGCCCAAGACAAGTAAGGCTTGGGTTTCCAAATGTAACTAATCAACTTCTTTGTGCAGGGACAACTCAAGACAAACAAAAATGTCTGGATTATTGATAGTGGCTGTTGCAGACACATGACAGACATAGGTCACTACTCCAGTTCTTTGAAAGAAATGATGGAGGACCAGTTGCCTTGGAGGAGAAGAAGGTGGTTACATTTCTGGAAGAGGCAAGGTCACAAATGGTAAGCTCAACATTGATAAGGTAAACTTGGTCAAAGAGCTTGGGTACAATCTTTTGAGTGTATCCCAATTTTGTGATCAGAGTCATAACATGCTCTTCACTGAGCATGAGTGCATTGTTCTCAAGCCTGGTGTGGTCATTCCTCATGAGCATATCCTACTTAGAGCCCCCAGGAAAGGGAACATGTACAAGATGGATTTGCAAGAAACATCTCCCTCTGGAGAAGTTTTATGCTTTCTGTCTAAAGCCAATAGTGATGAGTCTTTCCTATGGCATAAAAGAATGTGCCATGTAAACTTTAAAAACATGAACAAAATAATTAAGAATGATTTGGTAACCAGAATACCAAAGAAAGAGTTTACAAGTGATGATCATTGTGTTGCATGCCTGAAAGGGAAGCAACACAAGGTATCTCACATGCCTAAGGAAAGGAACTTCATCACTACACCCCTATACTTGTTACATATGGATGTTTTTGGCCCCACCAGTGTAATGAGTCTAGGAAGGACCTCTTATTGTTTAGTGATCACAGATGACTTTACAAGATTCACTTGGGTCTTCTTCCTTAGAACTAAGGATGAGACTCCTGAGATTCTAAAGAGTTTCATCTTAAAGATTGAGAATCAATCTGATCACAAGGTCACGATCATAAGATGTGATCAAGGAACTGAATTTCAGAACCAAATCATTGATACATTCCGTGATGAAAAGGGTATTACGAGACAATACAGTGCTCCCAGGACTCCTTAGCAAAATGGTGTTGCTGAGAGGAGAAACAGAACACTGATTGAAGCTGGAACCATGCTGTCTGACTCTAAGTTGTCCATCACCTGCTAGGCAGAGGCAGTCAACACTGCCTGCTATGTGCAAAACAGAGTTTTAGTGGTTAAGACTCATGGCAAGACTCCTTATGAACTTTGGCACAAGAGGAAACTTTTCATTGGTTTTCTCAGGTCATTTGGATGTCCTTGCACCATCTTGAATACCAAAGATCAAATTGCCAAATTTGCTGAGAAATCAGATGATGGACACTTTATTAGATACTTTTCTCAAGCTAAAGCTTATAGAGTGTACAATCTTAGAACTAGAATTATTGAAGAGTCAACCAATGTGACTTTCAATGAACACACACCCTATGTAGCTGGTTCTGGTCCTGATTGGCTATTTGATCTTGACTTAGTTACCAACTGTTTTAACAAATCTTATGAGAATGTTTCAGGATCTGCAGAAAATTTAAATACAGGTGATCCTGATCCAAGATTTGAGCTAAGAAGACCTTCAACTCATACATCTTCAGCTCCAGTTGGAACTACTTCTGCTAATGAGGTTTCCATCAGCACTACAATGACAAACTCAGCTGTTATATCTAGGGTGCCTTCAAATTCCAGCTTAGAGGCTCCACAACCAGATAAGAACATCTCAATGGTGGAAGACAACAATGGTGGTGGTGATAGTGACCAGGAATTTCTTGATGCCACTAACCACACCATAGATGAGAACATCAATGATGTCACACACTTCACACACTGCTTGGATCAAGTTTCTCTTGAAAGCGTGCTAATATGGTGGGAGAAACATCCATTCCAGATCTAATTTCTCTAATTTAGATCTTTCTCAACAACTTGCTGTGATCCCTCAGCTTAGGATCCACAAGTCTCACCCCACCACAAACATCATTGGAGATGTTGTCACAGGGATAAGGATAAGAGGACAAACCCATGAAGCAAATGTTTGTCTTCACTCTTGTTTCTTATCCCAGACAGAACCAAAGAAATTTGATGAGGCTCTAAAGGATGGAAGTTGGGTTGAAGCTATGCAACAAGAGCTGCTTCAATTCAAAAGGTAGAAAGTTTGGAACCTTTGTCCTCTTCCTTACGGGAATACTACTATTGGAACCAAATGGGTTTTTAGGAACAAGAAAGATGATAGAGGCATCATCATCAAGAACAAGCTAGACTAGTTGTTCAAGGATACACACAAGAAGAAGGGATTGACTACACTGATGTCTTTGCTCCAGTAGCAAGATTAGAAGCTGTTAGGATATTCCTGGCATTTGCTGCATCTAAGAACTTCAAGGTCTTTTAGCTTGATGTGAAGTGTGCCTTTTTGTATGGAGTGATTGATGAAGATGTATATGTCAAACAACCACCTGGTTTTGTAGATCCTGATCATCCTGATTATGTCTGCAAGTTTGACAAAGCTCTTTATGGGATGAATCAGGCACCCAGGAAGTGGTATGAGACATTGTCTGAGTATCTTTGTAAACATGGATACAGGAGAGGTACTATAGATGGAACTCTCTTCATCAAAGGACAGGGAAATGACATATTGCTAGTTCAAGTGTATGTGGATGACATCATCTTTGGTTCAACTAATCCAAAGCTCTGCAAAGACTTTGAGAAGCTAATGAAAGACAAATTTGAAATGAGTGCCATGAGGGAACTCAATTTCTTTCTGGGAATTCAAGTAAGCAAGTTGAAGATGGCATCTTCATAAGTCAGTCAAAGTATGTTCAGGACATACTCAAGAGGTTCAACATAACTGATTGTAAGATTGCTAAGACACCCATAGCTAGAAACCACTGCCTTGGACCTGATCTTGAGGGGAAATATGTAGATGAGCACTTATACAGGGCTATGATTAGGTCTCTTATGTATCTTACTGCTAGCAGGCTTGATATTATGTTTGCTACATGCATCTATGCAAGATATCAAGCCAACCCTAAGATGTCTCACCTCATCACTGTCAAGAGGATTCTAAGATGCCTCAAGGGTGCTTCAACACTTGGTTTATGGTACCCTAAAAATCCTGACTTTAATATGTATGCTTATACAGATAGTGATTATGGTGGTTGCAACATAACTGCAAAGTCTACATCTGGGGGATGTCAGTTCCGTGGTGGAAGGGTTGTCTCATGGCAATGCAAGAAACAATCATGTGTCTCTGCATCAACTGCTGAAGTTGAATACATTGCTGCTGCAAGCTGCTGTGCTCAAGTGCTTTGGATTCAGAATCAGATGCTGGACTATGGGTTAAACTTCAAGGAGACTCCCATTCACATAGACAACAACAGTGCTATCTCAATCACAGAGAACCCTGTGCAGCACTCAAGGACTAAACACATCAATATCAGGTATTATTTAATAAGAGATAACTATGAGAAAGGATTAATTAAACTAGTCAAAGTTCACACAGATGAACAATATGCTGATCTGTTTACAAAGGCTTTTGATGAACAGAAATTTAAATATCTAATATCAGCTATTGGGATGATAAATTTTGAGTAGGTTTTTCTTAAAACTAATTCTTATTATTTATTAAAATATGTGTGTCCTAAGTTGTCTAGCTCATCACTTTCATAAGCTCATGTTTTCTTTGGATGAAAATTTCTTTTTGAAGACTTTCCTTAGATTTTTGAAAATTTCTGATACTTCGGAAATTATGCTTTTAACTTCGAAAGTAAATCATGCCTTCAAAATAAATAACTATCTAAGAAATTTACCTTCGGAAGAGTTCTCAGATCTATCTTCCGAAGCTTAAATACTCGTCTCAAACACTTACTTATTTTCAAGGACCATTTACTTCCGAAGCAAAATTAACTCTCGGAAGCTTTGTAATTTTATATACAAAGAAATCAAGTTTTAATTTCTCTTCCAAAGCAAGAGTTTCAAAACTCTTAGGAAAATCTTCCGAAGTCATTTTAGCTTCGGAAGCTTTTTAAATTAAAACTTCCGAAGATAATTAACCTTCGGAAGCTTTTTGACTTTCAAGAAAACTACTTTTTGAGCAAAAGTAAACTACTTTTTCAAAGGTGGGACCAACATCCAGATTTCAAAGTTTATCCTCTTTCATTAAACTTTATCTGAAATCCCTCTCACATATAAACCTAATGGTTTCCCCTTCTTTCTATCATCTGTTCTTCCTCCAAACCTAAAAACCCAAATTCTCTCTGAAATTTCTTTCTTCCTTCTTTCTTCATCCTTAAGCTACCTCACAATGGCCAACCTTGCTCACAGAAATAATCCCAACTTTACCATGTAGCTACACAGGCAACACAATCAGGTTGATCTGTTAAGCTCTGAGAAAGATCCTCATTTCTCAAATGTGACATCTCTTAATTTTGTTAACTTAGAAGTTAACTTTGTTAAATCTTAAAAGGGCCTTTTATGCCATTTTGAAACTTTGGGGTTTGTTATACTTAATAATTAATTTGGTGATTAACAAATTAATATAATAATAATAACATTATAAGTGTTATAATGTTTGCTTATTATTATAAAATTTAAGGTGTTAATAATCTTAAATAAAATAATAACTATTATTATTATTATAATAATGACACTAATTATAATAATATTAATGATAATAATATTAATAACAATAATAATCATAAAAATAAGATTAATAATAATAATCATATTAAAAGTAATCTTGTAAAAAAATAGAAACAATATAAGTGTTATTATTTTAAAACTTGTATTTAACTAGCTTTAGCATAAAATAATAACATTTTAAAACTTTAGAGTCTAAAGTGTAAATTAGCTAAAACTAAAAACAAAACTTTAAGTTTTTGTTGTTATTGTTGAAAACACAGGGACCATTTGTGTAAAGTCTTTAAAAACCAAACCATTTCTTCTCTTAAACCCCGCAAATCCGGCCACCATTTCCGGCCAAACTCCGGCCAGCTCCAGCCAACCTTTAAACCACCAAAATGCAACGATTTAGTTCCAAAAACCGCTCCAAGACCTTCCGGAACCAACCTCGAACTTGAATGTAGCTTGAAATCGAATTAAAACATCGGTAGTAAGCTCAACCGAGAGCATAACCGCAACTTTAACCATCATAACTGTTCAAACATTAATTCTCATTACTAATCTAATTAAGTCCACATAAACAACCATTTAGAAACCTCTAAACGAATACCACCCTCAATTCCATCTGAAACAAACGTAATCATCGGGTTCCTTCATCACTTTGCGTCGCAACCTGCAACTTGATCAAACCCCAACTTAAGTACGCCATCATCACAAATTACAGAGGGCTTTCGTTTCTCATCCTTTGTTGAAGCTAAACCTGCAAACAACTGGCTTATCATCAACCAAATCGCATGGAATCAATTCTCTACAGTCGCGACTACTTTTTCATTTTGTATTCTCGAGTTCTAACATCATCCGGGTAAATTAAACACATCTTCTTACTCGATTTCATTCGCTAATCAAAAGCCTTAACATTAATTTGATTAACAACATCGATTTGATGTTCAATTTTGGTTTATACCGATCTAGGGTTCTTGATTGGGTGGAAATCCTTGGGATTTTGTTTAAATTCAATACAAACCGATGATAACCGCGGCTGTATGCCTTTGTTCACCGGTTCCATGTCCATCTCCCAACTTTGAGGTCTCGGGTTCGAACCCGGGTATCCTCATTATTTTTTAGGTGCTTTTCAGCCTATACAAAATTATATAAAAATTTCTAAAAATTCTAAAAATCTATCTTATAATTCTAGTTATTTTAAAGGCTAACCAATTATTTTATTTTATAATAACCTAACATGTTATTTTATTTTGTTAAAACAAAGAATATAATTAGTTAAATATCTTGTTAAATAGAATTTAAATATTGTTTATCTTATAAAACATTACATGTTCAAACATACAATTGGATTCTTTTTTTGGTTTTAGTTTAGTTTAATAAATAATAAAACATTGATCCAAATGCTTTTCTTTAAAAAAAAGCTTAATTATTTTTCTATGATCATTTAAATTTTATATATTTAAATGGCTTCTTTTAAAATAATTGAATAATTATTTACATGAATATGGACTTGATACAATAATTTAAAAATCATTTAAAATACTAATGGCACAATAGTATTTTTATTCTTTAAAGGTTTACTTTTATAATTATGATAATGATATATTATTCTTAGAAAACTATAAAGAATTAATTACATATTGAACTCCAGCTTTGTTATATTTAAATTCATTTCTAAAATATTTACATATATAATTCTTCTAATGAATTAAAAATGTAAATAATTACTTTGTAAATTGTTACTTATCAAAAACCCCTTAAAACTATTGAAACTCTAATCATTATTTTAACGTTAATCATATTATTAATCTTCATCTTGTAATACATATTTAGGTGCCTTGTAATGAATACTTGGGATTACTTTGGATCATCCTTTAATCTTTATTTATCATCTTGTAATGCTTATATCAATGTGAGTATTTCTATACCCCTTTTTCATATTTTCACACTTTGGGGTGAAACATGTTACTTTATAACCTTTGCACTTGTAAACGTTTGATTCTTGTAAACTTATGGCATTTCACTTGTGTGTTGTGGTTAGTTGAACCTTGTAGCTACCATGTAATGCCGAATACATGTACAATCATTAACTATTGCTAGCCTAGCGAAGTCATAGATCTATGGGCCAGACAAGCCTGCTTTGGTTAATCCAAGTACACTTAGCTGATCGTATAATCTTGTAAACGTTTGAGACTTGTAAAACTTTGTCGAAGTTTGATTGTTGCATTGTTCATAACATCCCTAATCACTTTATTCTCTAACTTACGACTTGAATTGCCATCTTTTATATACTTATGTATTGAAAACTGTGGAATGCTCACCAACATTTTTATGTTGACCATTTATTTTTAACATGTTTCAGGTATACCTCAAGTTTGTGTTCTACTCTTTGAAGCTTATTACATCTAGGATTGGACCTAGAGATAAAATGGATGATCATGTTATTTGTAGCATTTGTACATGATGTATTCTTTGTTGAAACTTTTGCTTGTAATGTTACTAATGAAACTTATGAATAATATATTTGGAAATAATAAATAGCGTTATGTGGCTGTGAACAATCGTAACCCTCACATCTCGATGTTTCCGCCGTCAAGGTTGGGGTGTGACATCAAAGGTTTGTCGATTCTTAGCTTTATCTAACTACTTCACCTCCCTAACCATTGATCCTCCTCTCTATGAGGATCAACTGCTTGATTTCTGGTAGACCTACCAAGAGGTCATTATGGACGGGGAGAAGGCATTATCTGCCACAGTGCAGGGGAGACCAGTCTTCATCACTCTGGCCATCATCAATAGGCATCTTCAGCTGGATGATGAAGAAGGTGAGGTGTTCTTCCCAAGGAAGCTGTTAATCATTCTTTTGAGCAGATGGGATATGAGGGAGATTTCTCTGTAAAGAGCTTTAGGAAAGGGAATGTCTCATCCTAGTGGAGATTCCTGCTCCATGTGGTCATTCACAGCTTATCAAACAAGCATGATGGATGGGACCAGATTCCTAAGGATCTCTACTTCATAATCCACGGAATGGTTCAAGGGGTCAAATTCAGGTATTCTCAGTTTGTTTATACCAATTTACTTGCAAATTTAGACTCCTTAGAATATTACATGTTTCCTAGATATGTTCAGTACATTCTTAACTGTGAACTGGGCTCACAGTTGAGGAAAATAGGTAACATTCTTAAATTGGGACAGATGAAGCCCGGCATCTTTAAATTACTAAGAAAGCCCACTGTTGGCTTCTCTGGGGTAGAAACAACCCTAGTCCCAAAAATGTTAGAGCTCATTGCTCAAGGTGATAACCTAGCAGCACAAGTTAGTGTTGAGCCCACACCTGCTACCTCCCAACCACCCACACAGCCTAAAATCACCCTCACTTACCAAAGCAAATCCAAACGAACCCCTGTTCGGACTATTCAGTCTGAGGAGGCCCCCATACACTCACCTTACAGAAAAAGTGGACACTGGAGCTCCCACTTCTCTTAAGGAGCAGACCACTCCCATCTCTTCAAGAATCAGTGCTGAGGTTCCACATGCTCAGCCTGATGAGCTCATTAGCCCAACTACCTGAAGCCATCACTCTGAGTCTCAACACTCAAGTGATCAACCTTCAGGGGACAGTTACCATCCCCAGCCTATAGATCTCAACCAACCAATTCCCAACCTTGCTTTCTATACTGATGAAGATCCAGGTTTCAGTGAGTATAACGAGTCTCTTTTCTTTACCCTTACTCAAAAAGAGATGAATGCACCTGAGTCTCCAATATCTATCCCACATCAGTCACCTACAACTGAGGTGGACACTTCTGAACCTGTTCAGGATGTCCATATGGAAGAGGCTCTCACTTCTGAAAGTGATTACATCATTAAGACCTCAACCATGGTAACTCAGCCCACTGAACTGAGATTGCCAGTGAGTAGAGAAAACCAGCAGCCAAGAACCTGAAGCTGGTGGTGAGAAAGAGGACTTTGGTCCAATCATCTTATCCCCCAATAATTCTTCTGATGAAGATGAGGGGAATCTAAGACTAAAGGTGCACAAACTGACTAAAACATGCACCTATTTAGTCTTAAAGGCCAGTCACCTTGAATCTCAGGTGACTACCTTACACAACAAGATCAATGATCAACTACTTCAGATTTCATATCTTAAGGGAAAACTAGCTGGGAGACCTTTAAGAAGAGCTCAACCAGGAACACAAGAACCTGTGGATGTGATTGACCTATCTTCTAGCTCACCTATAGAAGTGGGTGATGCTACCAAAAAGGGGGAGAAAGTCATTACAGCCACAGAACCTGGGAGTTCTTCAAAAAGAGTGGACATTAAGGACTCACCATCCTCACTTGCAATTGTGCATTCTCAGTAACCTCCTCAAGTTCACATTGATATGGACTACAGAGACTCCTTCATACAAAGTCTATTTGAGGATGGGATACCAAGGGCTATGTAATCTTCACCATCTTCAAACCATATCATTGGGTGGAGATATGACAACATCAGGAAAGCCCTAATCATCATAAGAGTTCAAGGATAGCAAGAAGTCTTCAATTTTTAGACTTTGAACTACTATGAAGGTCTGGATTTAGTCAACATGCCACTTTTCAACCCAAGCAAATCAAGACAAGCTGACAGGCTGGTTCAAAGAATCCAAGACAAGATCACTGCAGAGTTCAACTTAAGAAGGAGACTTAGGCAATCAGGCAATGCCATCGGTCAACTGGATGTTTAGGCAGACCCTAAGATTAGTTTCATAGGGGAAACCTTGACTGAAGTCCCAGTGGCAGAAACTGGGACCCATGTCTCATCATCATCAACTGCTGCAAAGATCCACACTCCTATTGAGACCTGCTGGTGAAGGTGTTTCTCAACCTCTCTCTGGCCAGAGCTCAGAAGCTGCATCAAGCAATGAAGGCCAAAGCTCTCTCCACCCTGAGTCACAAAGGTCTATGAGTGACAAAGGAAAAAGAAAGATGAAATCTGAGGAGATTGACGAGGAAGAGAAAGAGAGAAAAAGGAGGTTGAGGGGAGAAAGTTCCTCTGTGAGTCTTCAAGACTCATGGAGTCTGCTATCAGGGCTGCCCCCAGACCAGATACTCAGAATGATGAGTTAAGGACAGTCAGAATAAATTATCTATAGACAAGGAACTATGACATAGACAGTGTCATCTCTATCCTCTTAGATGAGTTGAATGAACTGGTTGACCTGGAAAGGTCAAAGGAGAAGAAGGAGGCAAAAGATGCAGAGCTTCTAGTACAAGTCAAAGAAGAGAGAAGAAGAAAAAGACTGTACAAGGATATGCCTACCCTCTCCCCAGTTTAGGAAAGTCCTGCACAAGAAGATGTGGTTCAATAAGAACCTCAGGTAGACAAGAAGAAGAGAGGATCAAGATGATCAACTATCTGAGTGCCACATGCTTCTATCAGGCAGATGCACTTCTTACCTTGTCCTATGACTATGTTGAGTTTGAGTATCTAAAATAGCTTGAACTTGAGATAATCAAGGACAGAAAGACAACTAAGAAGAAGCTAAGGGAAGAAGTTGCAAAATCAAGAGCTATCATCCAAAAGAGCTTGAAGAAGTCTGCTGATAGCAGAGGATGGTGAGCTTCTTGAAGCTATATGGATTCTCTAAAAGGAGACTTGGGCCCCATGTCTCTATCCACTATGGATGAGCATATTAGGGTGATCAAGCAGAAGATCAAAAGTGGAAAGCTCTTTGACTTACACTCCACTCCAAGTCAAGCTCCACCTAAAGTGAAGGTTAAGGTTGAACAACCAGAGACAACACAACCTGGACCCCCTGCTGAAACTCAGCAAGCTTCATCTTCTGATCCACAGTAGGGTCAACCTCCTTCTCCTTTTGAGTCTGAGAGAGAGGAAGTCCCAACAGAGAAAGACAATGAAGATCAATCTGGTACTGCAGGCCAGTCTTCTTAGTTAAAATCTACAAAGAGAAAGAAGAGGATGGCTTCTAAACCAAAGCCAAAGAAAAAGATGACTGCACCCTCTTCTAAACCCCAGGATAAGTCAGAACATCCTGAGGTTGTGCAGCCAGAGGATGCTACATCAACTCCAATTCAAAAAGCTCCTCTAGCATCAGGAAGACCCATCTTGTCTTGGACATACACCACAAATCCAGAAAGATGGCATGTCATTAGAGATCAAGGCACTGAAGACATTTACACATGGCAAGATATGTTTCAGTTGCCTTTACATGACCTCTTTGATATGAGAAGACATTTTAACAGTCTGAAGGATCCTGATCATCTTATGAAAAAAGGATTGGTGATCATCCTAATGAGGACTGTTGATATATGAAGTCTACTAAGTGTTTTGGTAGCATCAGCCTAGGGGGAGTTTGTAGAGATTAATGAAGCGGCTGATGCAACCTAAACATCCAATGTCTATCCTGCATGCTGCACAAGTGCTATGAAGAAGAATGCTTAGGAAGCTTCACACATGCAATAGAAATATTCTAAGTGTGAAATCTTCCGAAGCCAAGACCAATATCTTCCGAAGCCAAATATGAAGTCTTCCGAAGCCTCAGAGACAAAGTCTTCCGAAGCTTCAACTCATAAAGACAGATTTCTTCCGAAGACTTTTAACACATGCTTTATCTAATGTACTTTTCCATAAAGCTGGACACCTTTCCGTTGCACCTCTGTAAGGTCACCAACTTATATGAGTTGGTGAAAAAGTCCATGCATTTGGTGACTGTATATTGAGGTCTTGAGTCTGTAACTTTCTACTTCATGTACTTTATCCTTTTTGTAATAGATAAGGATGTAAGCTATGGCATGTCATAGTCACTAGTCAAAAGGCAATCTGCCTTTTGACTCTACAATTGATTTTGTTTTGTGTCTAGTCAATTGTATCCAGCTGGCTTTCAAAGTATAGCCGGCTGTAGGATGTGGTATAAGTATCTCATGTTCTTGTATCTTTTTATTATGCTTTGTAACACTTGTAATAGAACATAGAGAAAGCAATATACTGCATTCTTGAAAACTAAACACTTGTGTTCTGTCTCTTACATTACTTGTGTTCTTAGTATCTTATTGTGGTTAATCCAGTCTTACTGTTTGACTAAGTATAGTTAATCTCCTCTTTGTGTTGTTGTGTTGTAATTGTCCCATTCACCAGTCCTGCATATACACATATGTGTGTGTGTGTATATATATATATATATATTATATATATATATATATATATAATATATATATATATATTATAAAGCATGTTTACTATATAAATTTTCCTTGAATATTGAAGATCAATAGTATTCATATAAATTACACTCTTAATGCATGCTTGGTGTGTTTTTAAAACCATTATTTTGAAAACCGGGCCGGCTAATCGGGAACCGGGTTCCAATCCGATCCAATTCGGTGCTTAAAAGTTAAAACCGTTTTGATGTTGAATCGGTGGTCGAACCGGTTGAACTGGTCAATATTTCAGTATTTTTTATATATTTTATTTAAAAATAATTATAAATGTATTCATTTCATATATCCAATCCGACCAGCGAACTGGTGTCTGTTTACTATCATACGCGAACTTGAAAACATTTTTTAAAACAATAGGTTAGTCGCATATTGTCAATTGTATGTGATTTTATGTAGAGTTAAAACTAAAAATAATAGTTAAACTATTAACTTTTGACAAACATCAGAAAGTTTGAATACAATATTAAATTTTGTTTGTGAAAGAAGTATTTAAAGAATTCTCATTTGTTAATTAATTTCATTTTTTCATTACTATGTATGTAACGTCATGTAATATATATATATAATATATATATATATATATACACTTAAAAATACTCTTGTATTATATTTTTAATACATTATATCTACACATATATTGTATTTTATTATCAAAATCATAGTCCAATGCATGTACAAACAACAATAAACAATAAAAGAACGTTACAATTTGTGACGGTTTAGTCAATAGTCACCACCGAACATTACATTTAGAGCGTCCTAATCAAAGTTTTTTTTTTCTAGATTTTAGTTATTAAAATGTTATAAAAGAACATTTTCAATGGTTTAGCATAAAATATAAAAAAAGGAAAATTGAAAAACGTGGAAGACGTTTTTGGGTGTGAGAGTGAGGTGTAGATTAAAAACAAATAGCATGATAGAGCAACACTTGGAAAAGAGTAATAAATATATTTTTGGATTTATTAAAAAAACGTTGACCACGTGCCCACACACGATTAGAGTGACGATGTAAACCGAGCGCATTCTTGGTTAAGCCTCCACCTAAGGATTTTTTAAAGAGTCCGAACCCGAATACATAACTCGATAACCCGAAACATCACGGACGGATAATAAAAACACGTATTTTGACCGGGACCGGTTACAATAATTAAAGTTTGAAGTTACAATAAGAAAACTTTTTACAATTGATATTTTCTTTAAAAAGCTTTATTTGAAAACAAAATGTTTAGATTCTTTTTAAAAAAACAAAAAACAAAAGTTGGAAAATACTAGTATTATTTTACTACTTATAATTATTCCTTATACTTAATCTCACTGATCGTATAATTTCACTAATATCTTAATGTGTAATATACGTAGTACTAATCTAAATGTTATAAGAAATCAAATGAGATAACACTAAAACTTAATGTTTTCGGAACCGGATCAGACAACAAACCAATCATCTTACTGGTCTACTAGTCGGACCAGTCGAACCAGATTTAAGAACCTGATGACGTCATAATTATGTATACATTTATATATATATATAGTTCAATATAAATTTTTTCTATGTATAGTTTATAGTTATATATAAAACTATACAATAATTATACATCCCACACTGAAATTCATCATTCAACCTACCCGATAAACCTAATAAAATAAAAAATTGTAAAAAATGACAAATTAAAAATGTAGTCCAAACCGATTCCCGGTTCAAACGCCTAACCGGTTCAAACCGACCGGTTTTTTAAGAAAGAAACGATTTGAGTTGAATCAGACCAGTGGCCAACAAAATCCCGATCAGACCAACCGATCTAATCCGATCATGTAAACATAACTAAAAACTCATGCAAATTTTAGTTCTATGTATTCAAACCCTTAACCCAATAATCCCCAAGGATAAGGTTTCCCCCTTGCATTACTTGTCATTTCAACCCTTCAACCGACCCCACTATACTACACCACCGTCACCTCCACCCTTATAAATACCCACTCATACCTTCATCTTCTTCAACAATAACAAACACATTTCATTTCACCAACATTAAATCACCCAAAAGCCATGGTTGTACCAGTGCCATTAACGGATCCGATCACTCAGCTCCACTTACCACCCGGTTTCCGCTTCAATCCGACCGACGTCGAGCTCATTGTTCACTACCTTTTTCGCAAAATCGCGGGCCAAGTTTTCCCTCTCCAGATCATCGGAGACGTTGATCTCTATAAGTTCAATCCATGGGAACTACCGAGTAATTGTTTTCATCGCTTTTCATCCGATTTTACGCGATTTTACAGAATTCACATCTCATTTTCCATTTCCATTCATATATTACATTAAAAATCTATATTTTTTTATATTTTTCAATACAATATTATTTTTAATTATTTTTAATGCATTTATCACTATTTTTTTTAATACTCACAACCATTTAAAAACATATTTAAATTTATAGCAACTTAGAATAATGATTCCTTAAAATACTAAGCAGTAACATTTTTTTTAATTACTATCATTTATAATCATATCATATAATACAATAAATACACTAGCATATTGTATTCATCAAATTTGTGTGAATTTTGTTGATTGTTGACAGGTAAGGCGACGTTTGGCGATAAGGAGTGGTACTTCTTCAGTCCTAGAGACCGAAAATACCCGAATGGTTTCGACCGAACCGAGTTGCCGGTCGGGTTACTGGAAGGCCACCGGAACCGATAAGGCGATCACGTCCGACCGAGGGAAGGTCGGAGTGAAGAAGGCGTTGGTGTTTTACGTCGGAAAAGCTCCAAAAGGGTCCAAAACGAATTGGATCATGCATGAATATAGGTTATCTGAACCCACAACGAAGAACAATAGCACTAGAGTGAGTATTATAGTATATCCCCAATTTGATTATCTAATTTGTTTCAAATTTGATCTCATGTTATGACTTTGTGAGTTGTGGTTTTCTGATTGTAGTTGGATGATTGGGTGCTTTGTCGGATTTATAAGAAGAATTCCACCGCTGAGAAGACGATTTCCGGTGGGTCTCCGTCGTCTTCGTCTTCGAATATGGACGACGTTACGACCAACAATTCTATGTTTAAACAAGATGGGAGGGTTACAAAATTTAATTCAAAGGGTTATGAATGGATGAGTGTGGGTGCATTCGGGTTACATGACCCGATAACCGACAACGATCGGGTGGATTCGATGTTCGTTGATCGGGGATTCGAGATGCATATGGGGTTCGGTGAGTCGCCGGACGGTGAAGTCAACGCCGGAATCAGGAGTCAAAGGTTGGGAACTCCGGTTGTATGTTTTCGCAGAGTTTTACAAGTAGGACCGACCCGTTTGCTATTCGGTACCCGACCCGACAGGGCGGGTCGGGTTATGGTGAGGAGAGCGAGTAGAAGAGAAATGTTGGATAAGTAGAGGGGGTTGAGTGTGAATAGGTGGGTTTTGGGGGTTGAGATGTAAATATAGATATGGTTTGGGTTAGGTGCATCATGAATGTTAAAGTCAAAGATGAATTGAATATAGAAATGAAAAGGTTTTTGTTATGGTGAAATGGTGAGTGGTTCAATTTGGTTGTTATCTTGTGTTACTAGAATTTTTTGTTCATATGTTGTTACGGAAATTTTGGTGGCTGATTTTGGTGTCTGATTTTGGTTTAATAGATTATAATTTTGATTAAATTAAGACAATCATAAAAAAAATCAAGCTCAGTGTAAAAGATTAAGATTAATTATGAGATCATTTCATATCATCCTTCATCTTGGTCTTTATAATTTACCAAAAAAAGAAACTTGGCAATCTCATTTCTCATATTTATATTTATTCAATTAAACTATATTTTCTAATAAAAAGAATAACTAATAGACACATGGTGATTTTTTAACGTCTACAAATGATTATTACCACCTACTCTTTATCTAGAATTGTCCATGTCTCATCGCTACAATAAACTTACAAGTTTAGTAAAATATTGACTTTAAATTTTTTTTCTTAATAACTCTCATTTAATACTATAATAATTAAGATAATTCTTTCTAGAAATAAACACATTTAAATCAAAATACTTTCATAAGATAATTTTAGTTTAATTAGATCTAGTAAACCCATGTGTTACACATCTTAAATAATAAAATATTAATATAATAAAATTTATTAATTATAAAATGATATTTAAAATATGATATGACAGAAAGTACGTATGACAAATAACTATAACTAATAAAATAATTATATCAATTTTTTAAAATTTTATTTTAATCTTTTCCAAACAAATATAAACATTTTGTTTTAAAACAAACTATTTAAAAAATCATTTTTAAAAAATTTCTTATTATAACTCTCAAATTTAATTATTTTTAGTTTTAGATCTTTGACTTTTTAAAATACCAAATAATATTCGTATTTATAAAAAGTTTAATGCTTTAGAAAAAAATATTATTTTATAAAAGATTTATTTATTTAAAAATAATATTAATAAAGATATCTTTCTTAATTAAGAAAATCTAAGAAAACTATAAATTAATATTATTAGTATTTAAGATAATTATTTAATTGAAGATAGAGTTGAGAAAATTTTGGTGAGGATGACTATGTGTTGTTACATAGCATCTCAATATACTCTTTTATTAGAGTAAAAATTTTGTAGCTAATTATTGTTAAAAATAAAATGTTTTAGAGGATATATAAAAATGTTAATGTATATTTATGAATTATAAAATCTTTTTTACTTTTTATACTATTGTTTATACCTTAAATATGTTTATTATATATAATAATTTTATTGACATGTTATTTATAACATATATTAGATTATACATATATATAATTTTTTTATATCAACTCGTGTAACACATGAGTATCTAGCCTGGTATTTTAATATTTGTTGTTGATATATGTGTATCTAGATTCGGATCTTAATGTAATATGTCTTGAATGTCTTACGTTTATGTAATGCTTGGGTACTTAATGAAATGAGAATGTTGGTTGTGATTTATAATGTTTAATATTTCATTAATGAGTTGTGTAATGCATATTGACTAGATTATATAGGTTTGTGATTGTTTGAATTAATATGCATAATTTTATAATAATGAATACCTTCAAACTTGGTTAAGTGAAGTTCTCATGCGTCCGACTGGACCAAACGCCCCAACAGTGGTCATGCGCCCGAATGGCCATGCGACTGAGTGTCCATGCGCCTATATAGTCCATACGCCTAAACAACTTCATGCGACTGACTCAGTCGCACGACTGAACACTCAGTCGTGCGAATGGATCAACCGCATGGCTCAATCGCACGAATGAACCATGCAAATGGTTCAGTCGCACGAATGAGTAACCCTAACCTATAAATAGCACCTAATTCGTGGAAAAACATAAGCATCATACACACTTCGACTCCAGACATACCCTAGCCGTCCAGAGACCTCTAAGATCATACTCCAAGTTCATAGATCGCAATAGATTGATTCCTAATCGATTCTTAACGTTAGATTCAATACATAATTGTTTCTACGTGCGTTCTCACTAATTGGACCGCCAATCAAATATGATTCCACACTATTTGGTTCGGTATACACGTTAATCAGTTAGTACATCGTCTAGTACATGATCCCTAACAAGTGGTATTAGAGCTTTGGCTCTTGGTTACGTGTTGATTCGATCGTTTTTGATACAAAAATTGTGTTTTTTTCTCTAAAGACACAATCTTTTGTGTCAAACGGAGTCTTAGACGTTTCCTGACCATAAAGTTGAGTTTTTCCGACATACGACAATTAGGGTTTGTGAAAATTTGAGTTTTTGTGGCCAAAACATGTTTAACCTATGAATTTTCAAATTTCAGCAGGTTCAGTCACACGATTGGCTCAATCGCACGACTGAGCTCATTCGCATTCCCAAATGCACGATTGGATTCATTCGTACCCTCATTCGTACGACCGAGAACTCTATTCGGACGGTTCAACTGAATTAGTTCATTCGGTCGACTGACTCATCCGCATTTGTTCAGTCGCACGATTGAACCATTCTCCTAGTTCAATCGCCCGAATAAGCCCAATCGCATACCTTCATTCGCACACATAAACAGTTTGTTTAATAGTAAAGTTAAGTGAAATGGAAGACAAGTTTTCAGCATACACAGCAAGTAGAGACACTCGTATTCAGAATCTACTGTTGTTGGAGAACGAAGTGGGAATTCATAATAAGCCCCCAAAGCTTATCACGTTAGACGACTACCCATAATGGAAGCAACATTTAGAAATCTACTTAAATGGAGTAGATACAAACTTGTGGGAGGCAATAGAATTGGGGTACAACATGCCTGTTGGAGCTGACGGTGTCAAACTTACGTTAAGTGGCATGTCAGATTCACAAAAGGTAAAACACAATGCTTAGAAGAAAGTCTACGCCTTGCTTACTCAGTCTATTCCGAAGGACATCTTCCATTAGTACTCGGATATACTCAAGCAAAGAAACTATAGGATGCGTTGGAAAAGAGGTATGACCAAACAGAACTTGATTGCAACCAAGGAAACAACCTTTGGCTTTGATAAGTCAAAGGTAACCTGTTTCAACTGTGGTGAGAAGGGACACTTCAAACGGGAGTGTGTGAAGCCAAAGAAGACTGGTAATGGCAATCCTTTCTCGTCCTTCAATCGTCAGGACAAAGCCATATCTAGTAGTTCTACTTCATCAAGCAAGGATCCTAAAGCTTTGACTGCGAACGAGGATGAAGGACAGGACCGGAGCTTTCGGTTCGTCTCACTGGGAGAGACCAACATAGCTAGTGTGGATGACATAGATGACGATTCCGCCAGTGAGGGAGATATAGCAGTAGAGCTCGCGATTTCCAATACTGAAGACACTGAATCTGTGGTCAACCACCTGCCTAAAGAAGAAAAATCTGCGTCAACTTCAGAATCACCAGAAACAGAGACAACAGATTCTGCACACATGGCTGATTCCTCTTCAACATCTCAGGTAAGTACTACTGACCAGTTGTTTAATAATCATGCTTGTTCTGACTGTAATAAATTTAAGAAAGCATAGATTTAAAATTTGCTAGGTAATTAGATTATAATGATAGCTTAGTAAAGGATCTGGAACTGTGCACTGAAGCTAATAGAGTTTTAAAACAAAATGAGCACAGTTACAAGGAAAAGATAGACCTTTTGAACAAACAGCTTAGGGAAACAGAAGTAGTTTCCTTTAACCAAGCTAATGACATTAGGTACTATCTTAACTCCCTAGAGGACACTAAGAAGCAGAAAAATATTTTAGAAGTAGAAGTCAACTCCTTAAGACAAAAACTGCACAGTTGGACAAGCTCATCTCATATTGTCCAACACTTAGTGAGAGAAAAACAATGGGGAGGGATTGGGATACAAAGTGGTTCCGCCACCACCTGAGACCTTGATGAACACCAAAAGTAAACCAATTAATAATAACCCATTAAGGATCATGTGGTGACCACTCCTCTTGTTAATGACCCAGATACAACAAGTAAATCAATTGCATCTGGCACTAAACAAAAAGAGTCCACTTCAAAGGCAAAAGGAAAAATGCCTTGTGTTAATCTGGAAAAAGAGTTTGAAAAGGTTAATTTAAAGTCAAGTTCAAACAAAGTCAAATCAGAACCCAAAAAGACTATTACACCTAATCAATCACGCACATCATGTCAAAGTCTAGGTAAACAAGAAATAAAAGACGTAAAACCAGGTAAAACAATTAAGTTTGTAAAACCCGACCATACCTATAACAAAGAAGTGTCTCAATCTAAACAAAATAAGGTCAACCGTGTGACACCTACATCTCCACAAAAACATTTAAGCCGTAAAGTTGAAAGCAGATCCTGCTACAATTATGAAGAGCACGGTCACATTGCGTCTCATTGTCCTTATTATCAGACACCGAGGAGGAAAGTTGAACTTCCTAGATCTTTTAAGAGGAACTTAGTAACGCCTCCTAAAAGGGATAGTGAACCCACAGGTCATCCCATTAGCCAGTCGTCTGTTTATCACAAACAGGACTTACACAAAGCTGGTCTATGGAAAGAAAAATCCACCTCAGCGTCTGAAAATGAGTACAAACAGACATCTGAGTTTTCCTCAACCTCAAATGGTCAATGGGTTGAGTTTATGTTATGTGATGCCTTAGGGAAACCCAAGCCAGTGAAGGCTTGGGTTCCTAACATGAACTAATGTTATCATTGAATGTGCAGGGTGTTCGCTATAATGTTGAGACTAACACGTGGATTGTAGAGAGCGGAGCATCCAGGCACATGACAAGGAACAGAGCTCTCTTATCAAACGTCAAACAAATCAAAGGAGGGCATGTTTCATTTGCTGGAAACAAAGGAGGGTACATCACAGCCTAAGGAGAAGTGGGAAATCAGAAAGTAAGTTTGACAAGGTAAACTATGTCCAACAATTACAGAATAACTTACTTTCTGATTCTCAAATATGTGATAAAGGCTTCAAAGTAGTCTTTGACAACAAGTGCTACATTCTGAAGAAGGACTACGTGATCCCGAAGGATCAAGTTCTAATGTCAGCTTCAAGATATAATGATCTTTATGTCCTGGATCTTTCAAAGGCCTCAACAACGGATCGTGAAGTTCAGTGCTTCTTGTTCAAAGTTACTGAGAAGGATTCCATCTCATGGCATAGGAGAATGGGGCATATAAATCCGAAAAGATGAATCACTTGATCCAAAATGATCTAGTGAGGGGAGTGAACGTCAAAAACTTCCAACTCCCGGATTTCTGTGTGTTGCGTGCAAGAAGGGCAAACAGACAAAGAAGTCTCATAAGGAAAAGAAAGTTCATTCCATAGAACTACCTCTTGAGCTTTTTCACATGGATCAGTTTGGTCCAGTCAGTACAAGAAGCATCGCAGGCAACTTGTACTAGCTACGTATTTACTGTTGACTACTCAAGATTCTCTTGGGTAATGTTTCTGAAGTCCAAATCAAAAACATTTGAATCCTTCAAGGAATTAGTTACTACACTGGAATCCCTATACAAGCTGAAAGTACGACAAGTGCGCTCAGAAAACGGAACCAAGTTCAAGAATTAGTGGATGGAGGCCTACTTCAAGGAAAAGGGAATTGTGCATCAATTTACCTCTGCCTACACTCCTCAGATGAACAGTGTTGCTGAACGGAGGAATCGTAGCTTGATAGAGACAGCACAGACTATGCTAGCAGACTCGAAACTGCCTATTCAATTCTAGAATGAGGCAGTTGCAAATGCATGTTATACACTCAATCGACTTCTGGTAATTAAACGCCATGGAAAAACGTGCTATGAGTTACTACAGCGACGTAAACCTAACTTAGAGTATCTCGAGCCGTTTGGCGCTCCGTGCACCCTGCTGAAGAAGACTTAGGAGGGAAAATTTAGCGAGAAAGTAGATGAAGGGATAACATACCAAACAAGAGAGTTTACAACAACTCAACGGGTCAAGTAGAGGTGTGGTGTAATGTTGATGTTCAGAGATACACCACACCACCTGCTGGAAAAGGGCCTGCTTACTTCTTTGACTATGATAGATTCTTCAAGTCCTTCAACATACCTCTCTCCACTTCCGAAGACGAGTTGGCAAACAAGATGATGTACGATGTCTTGAACACACCGTCTCAAGATTCAACACCATCCGGTTCACAAAGTCAATCATCTACCAACTCAGGGGGAGCACTTGATGCGAGTGACTCTTCCTCTGATGAAGAAAATATGGAAAATGATCAGAACAACCAGGATGCACAGGTTCCGACTACCACAAGTCCATAAGCATCTGACAGTGATGCTTCTGAGCCTTCTGAACCTCAGACTCCTATAGCCTCAGATCCAAAACCAAATGTTCACAATTTTGATTCTGAGGTGGTCATTCCAACAACTCCCGGCTCACGTCTAAACGTCTATCATCCCTTGGATAATGTCATAGGAGATATGAGATCAGGAGTTCAAACCAGAAATCAGTTGTACTCAGCTGATTATGCCTCTGTGATGGAAAAGGGATACCTTCATGACGGTGCCTATCGTTGCTTTGTGTCTCAGTTTGAGCCAAAGTATGTTAGTGAAGCCCTAAATGATGAGGCATGGGTGAGTGCCATGCAAGAAGAACTTCTTCAGTTCAAGAAGTTGTGTGTATGGACTCTAGTGGATAGACCTAAAGGTGCTAAGGTCATTGGCACCAATGGGTCTTGAAATGCAAGAAAGATGATCAAGGAGTGATCATCAGAACAAGGCTCGGCTTGTTGTTTAGGGTTTTCAACAAGTTGAGAGTATTGACTACAATGAAGTGTTTGCACCCGTGGCAAGAATGGAAGCAATCCGCATCTTCCTTGCCTATGCATCATATATGAAGATCAAAGTATATCAACTAGATGTGAAGAGTGCGTTCCTTAATGGTGAGATCCGAGAAACAGTGTATGTCAGTCAACCCGAGAGATTTGAGGATCCATATCATCGGGACAGAGTTTACAAACTTGACAAGGCGCTATACGGGCTTCATCAAGCTCCAAGGGCCTGGTATGAGAAACTCTCAACACATCTTGTGAAACATGGTTTTCGTAGGGGGATCATTGACTGTACACTGTTTATCAAAGAAAAAGATGGAGATTTACTGCTAGTACAAATCTATGTCGATGACATAATCTTCGGTTCCAAGAACAAGGATTATGTAAAGAGTTTGAAGCAGAAATGAAGGCGGAATTTAAGATGAGTGCAATGGGAGAGATGAAGTTCTTTCTCGGGTTACAGGTGGATCAGACACCAAATGGGATCTTCCTACATCAGACCAAGTATAGGTGATATTCTTAGTCAGTTTGACATGAAGAATGCTTCTACAGCTAGAACTCCTCTTGCTACAAATCATGATGTAGCACCCGGCGAAAATGGTGATCTAGTGGATGCCACTATGTACCGAGGGATGATTGGATCTTTCATGTATCTCACTGCCTCATGTCCTGATATCATGTATGCTACATGTCTATGTTCATGATATCAGGCAAAGCCTAAAGTGAACCATCTTATTGGGGTCAAAAGGATTTTTCATTATCTGAAGGGTACACCCACGCTTGAGTTGTGGTATCCTCATGATGATGACTTTGAGCTTACAGCGTATAGCGACTCGGATTACGGAGGCTGGAAGATGAACTATAAGTCTACATCAGCAGGGTGTCAGTTCTTTAGGAGAAGATTAGTAACCTGGCAGTGTAAGAAGCAGACCTCGGTTGCATTGTTAACCTGTGAAGCCGAATATGTTGCTGCTGCAAGTTGTTGTTCACAAATCATATGGATTCAACAGCAAATGCGGTATTACGGTTTGAAATTCTCTTCTACTCCTATCTTTGTTGATAACTTAGCTGCAATTGCAGTCACTAAAATCCCAGTCCAACATCCAAATACCAAACATATCGGTATTAATATCACTTTTTACGTGATTGCTTTGAAAAGAACTTAATCGATGTGGTAAAAATAAACACAGATTTTCAACGCGCTGACCTCTATACAAAGGCTTTCCGATGTGTTGTGTAAATTTTCTTTTATTTTTCAATTTTTCTTATTATTTGCTTAATCTTAAGTTGGTTAAATTAAATTGGTTTTATTGTTTGTGCCTATTAAAATCCTAAAACGCTAATCCATTACGGTTTTAAAATTTTAAGGGGGAGAATAGGTTTAGACACAGTATAAAAAAAAGAGGGAGAAGGAGAGGTAGCTGATAAAATAAGATCGTATGTGTGATACCGATTCAATCTTTGGAATATGATAGTACACAGGAGCAAACCAGTTGGGACTTTAAAAATCTGAATTGAAAATGATGCAAAGCTCAAGTATAAGTCTGTGTAGTCTAAGCAATATAAAAAGAAATATGATAGACAAACTAGCTACTGCTAACACAAAGAAAGTAGACCTAGAGGTTGCTAGACCACAGATGATATGTCGGTAGATTCAACACAATAGATGACTAGACCTTATTGGTGATCTCAAGATTAAACTAAAATGTTTGACTAGCTGTGGGTACCACCTTATCCCTGGTTAACACAATCAACAAGATTCCAATAAGGGGTGACGAGCAAAATAAATGCCATGAATGTGTGCGTAAGACCAAAGCATGAGCAAAAGCACATAAAAATGCAAATACAATCAAACTGATAACCTATGTTGTTGGTGAGATCTGTGCAAAAAGAATGAAATTGCTCAAACAAGAAGATAGGTTATGTGCCTCTCTACTGTGCGGTGGCACTGACCTGAGGATAAGCATAACTTATATATTCTAGAATTCATTGTTGTTTGCCACCTCTCTGCTGCGCGGTGGCACTGACCTGAGGCTTGGCTTCTCTTTGAAAGTTCTAAGAATAGTTTCTTCTTGTATACTACCTTGAGACCGCTCAAAAATCTCCTAAGGAATGTTGATTACCATATAAGTGTGGGATCCACAAATGCTTGTTGAAATAAACAAACCTTAAACCATCACCAATCTGTGTTGAAAGTCTGTGTATGGATTTAAGAGGACAAGTATACTGACAATCATTACGGCTACAATTCTTGAAAGTTCAAATCAGTGTGGGGACCTAAGAGTACTAGTATGATTTCCTAAATTTGCTAAATGACTCTAGATGAAAAACAAGAAAAGAGCATCAAAGGTTTTAGATAACTTGTCCCGAATGATTTGAATATCCTGTATGATTCCAAATTGAATTGGTCCATGTATGGTTTAAATAAATTGAAGCTGCCTTTTTCAGATAAATAATTTCTTAAATTTACATCTTATGATTTAACCCTCACAAAAACACAAAATACATGTCTTAGTTTTAAGTTTTAGTGTTATTTCTTTTATTTTGTTTAAATTTTGTCAATTTCAGTTTGTTTAGCATCGGACTATGTCATGGAAGTTGATAGGGAACCTTATCATCTAAACGGTCACGTCTGAGGTGACCACACGTGCTTTCAAATAAAAATCGATCACGTTTGAGGTGACCACACGTGCTTTCAAATAAAATGGGTCACGTTTGAGGTGACAAAGTATTTTAAAAGGACCACGTCTGAGATGATCAAAAGTTTTTCAAGTTAAAATGATCATGTCTGAGATGATCAAATGCTCATAATACTTAATCAAAAGATAAAAGTGTGGAATGGTCAAAATGTCAAAATCATGAGTATGAACCATTCGCACGACTGAACCATGAGTATGGACCAGTCGTACGATTGGAGGATACGGATGTGCCCAATCGCACGAGTAACCCACACGTTTGGGACATATATGCGATTGGACCATCAGGATGTGCAAATCGCATGGATTAAGGTGACCGAATGACCCAGTCGCACGACTGACTACTTGTCGCACGACTGAAGGTAACCGAATGTGATAGTCGTACGACTGATCTTCAGTCACACGAAACAACTATGCGACCGGACTCAGTCGCACGACTGAAGGAAACCCTAGTATAAATAGAAGGGGGACTCGGTCCCAGTCATTCATCACTCCCAAAATCGCCCTAATTCGCACTAACCATCGTTACTCTGCCAAATTTTCGTTTGATCATTCTATACCATTGATTGTTGTTTACTGACGATTTCCACTGATTATACAGGTATAATGCGGTGCAATCCAGCTATATTTCAATTAATTTGATTCCAAAATCAAGATATTCGGCCCTAACCAAGAACCAAGACTTGTTTGGACAAATAGCCTAACAAAACTAAGTAAAATATTGAAAACAAATTTATTAGGTGCTAAATAGAGTGATTGCGAGTCCAATGAACCAAAACACGATGTCTAATCATACGAATTGGTCAGAACTTGAATTTGAATTGAACAGCAGTCTGTCATGCGAATGGAAATTTTGATGAACTTCAGTCACACGACTGAGTTGTGCGAATGGCTAAACCGCACGACTAAACCATGCGTATGAAATTTAGTCGCACAACTGGTTTAAACGCATGGGTTTGCATACGTATGATCCTAGTCGCATGTTCAGTCGTACGTATGAGGTTATTCGCACGACTAGAACTCAATCGCACTACTCATTAGCACGACTAGATCTCAGTCGCACAGTCTCATTCGCACGACAGAACAAGAAAAATTTCAAGTCCAAATGATTCAAGTTATTACTCATCAATGGTTATTAACGTTTATATTCATTACGTAACAGATGGCTAGTCGTTGGACTATGAGCACTAAGCACAACATA
Organism: Flaveria trinervia; assembly: GCA_025506515.1. Classification (NCBI taxonomy): domain Eukaryota; kingdom Viridiplantae; phylum Streptophyta; class Magnoliopsida; order Asterales; family Asteraceae; genus Flaveria; species Flaveria trinervia. The sequence goes on along the minus strand of CM046454.1, from coordinate 11,259,634 downwards.
TGTGCTCATCTGGATCTGACATCCATAAATGCTTCAGACTTTTCTGGCATTATAGCGTTTCTACGGAGATCGAGGATCTCTCATGCCATCTCGACTCCTTCTACACCATACCGCTCGATTCAGCAAGCTTTCTGGGAAAGCGTTGTGGTGGACAGATCCTCTTAGCTCCATTGCATAAGGAGCTCGATATTTGGAGAGTCTATTGAGATCACTAAGGATGATCTTCGGATGGTGCTACAGTTCAGGGATGATGCTGACTGTCCCACTCGATTACACCCCCTTACTGTTCGAGGATGTTTCTTGCGAGCTAAGTACTCTAGGGACATCAACGCAGGGGTGCTCAACAAGAGCAACCTGTGCCCCCAGTTTAAGTACCTCGCCCATGTGCTGCTGAAGTGTATAGCGTCTCGAAAAGGAGGGTTCAACGAGCTCTCAGATCAAATTCAAAACGCTTATGCAGCGTTGGTGCTGAACCATCCATTCAGCTTCTCAAGATAATCTTCGCCTATCTGGTGGAGAACATTGAGGGGAAAGGGAAGGAGGGGTTCTGCATGTACCCTCGATTCATCCAGATGATTATTGATCAGAAACTACCGTCTTTGCCTAAGGAAAAGGAGGACGCTGTAGTTCTTGAGGTGATGGACGACACCACACTGGGTCGTATGAAGGTTTATAGGGGAAAGCAGGTAAAGCCCCGTGTGAGGAGACTGTTCGGGCATCTAGCCCGGGAGGATTACGTGGGGTCGGCTAGGCCTAAATGGCGCAACATGGACAGTGATTCAGAGGTTGAGCAGTTACAGCTCCCGAAGGATGACTCAGACGACGACGACAGCGGTGATGGTGGAGATACATGGCCCACTCAACCAAGGGCCCCCACTGCCGATATAGCATCTATAACATCTACCCATGATGGAGCAGAGGTTGCAGGATTCCATCAAGACTTCATACCTGATGAGGAGGAGGATACTGATGAGGAGCCCCTCACTCGGACTGTTGGCAGCAAGGTGGTTGCCACAGAGTGAGGGCTCTGGGCGGTCGGTGAATGCCCTGTGTCACACCCCAACCGATGGCGGAATCATTGGGGCGCGAGAAGTGATAGATTGTTCAAAGACATCATAGAACTAAAGTGACAATAAATTAAGATTAAATTTCATTTCCATAATCAACATAACATTACAATGTTTCAAATGAACATACAAAAATTTTGAGAAATACAAGTCTAAAACAAGCATAACAAAATAGTAGATTTGGTGTGTTTCTAAGTCCACCTAACTGAGTTTCATGATAAAACTTCAAGCATTTCCTACAACATGTATAAAATATAGGTCAACATATGAATATGTTGGTGAGCATACAAGTTTGAATACATAGTATAATAGTGAATAAATCTTAATTCAACATGAGTAAAGTATACTAAAGTTTGTACATTGCTAGCATGCAAAGCCGATAATCAAACCAAAGTGTCCACTAGCGTAATCTTAGCATTAAAAAATGACCAAGACCGTAAATATTGAATAACTTAACATAGACCCATCATAATAGTGCGGATGTGCTAGTCCTATAGCGCTATACATGTTAAGGGAGGTTTAGATTGCTTGCAAGATAATGTATTCTAGAATGTATTCATAAATAGTATAACAAGTAAGCATGTTTGTAAGAATTAAGTTTTAGAATGATTTTGATTGAATGAATAATTGAGTGTATTTGATAATTGATACATGTTGCAACCCAAATAGTGTTAAAACAAAACGGGTGAAGTCCGACTCACGGTTTGGCGATTAGAATCCACAAGAATAGATGATTGAGTTTAAATGATTCACCAAAGTCACCCTAAAAGGTAAATGAAAGTGTGTAAGTTTAGGATTCAAAGTTTGGGATTTTAACAATTGGAAAGTATACAAAAATTACAAATACGAGAGTAAATGAAAGTATATACTACTTAGACACTTATTTGGACACCATGTATTGTGTGTGTTCTTTATGAGTTTTAGTCACTCATTGGAAGTCCAAAATAAGGAATCATAAGATTAGTATAAGGTCTACCTTAACACATAACATTCAACCATGGTTGATTGATATTATGGTTTGGTTTTGACTAAGTATTATGTAGATATAAATATAAGTCATGCATTAGAGGTAGGGTAATCCACAAACCTCAAGTGTTGCATTCATATAGGTCATTTATTAGAGGTAGGGATATCCACAAACCTCAAGATCGTCACCATTGCACAAAATCTCCACATAAGGGTGGTTCGGATGGTCATGAGTATATAAATGAAAATACTAAAGTAAATTGACTAGTTTGACTAAGTGTTCAAGTAGGGTATGGTGGATAATTTACTTGTAGAATCAAGGTTCAACATCATCATTTCATACCATAACACAAGCCTTTCAACATAGGTTGGAGGCTCGGTTTGGTTTCATCCACTTCTTGATTTGTAGATCACTTAGTATTTTGTAAGATGAAAGAATGGAGTGTAAAAGACTTAAAATTTCAGAAATATAACTTCAACATAAGCCTTCCAACATTGAATTTGTTGGTGACTTGGTTTAGTATGTAAAAGGTTTAATAATAAAACAAGAAAACATGTATAAAAGAATAAAGTATAATATTTCCAACTTGGACCTCAAAATGGGGGTTACCATACTTGTGTCACCTTGGTGACTAAGTGGTTATGTCCTAGAGGTTATTCCAAGTGGTAGAGAAAATGAAGAAGAAAGTAAGAAAGAAAGTATAAATATATAAATAAATAAATTAATTAATTGTTAGGATCAGTGATTTAAGTTTGATTAATTAGAGTAGATTGTAGTGGAATTCAAACAATGAATTAGACAATTTAGCAAGAACTCAATTGATATTCAATGGAATAGTACATGGTTATAGAGAGAGAGAATTCTGCAAAAGGAATATTTCATTCAAATGCTTTCGTGGTGGCTGAAAGTCACACGTTACAATTAGGTCAACATTCCTTATATAAGGAATGTGATGTCTGCTGATGTCACTTGATAGTGACATCTAACAGAATTATACAAACAACTGAAACTATGCAAACTACTGAGAATGTTCTCAACAACTGATCACATCTCAGAGAATGCTAAGTACAAGAACATAAAACTACTGAACTAAAACTACTAAAACTATAAACTACTGAAAGGTAAATTACAAGTACTGAAAAGGAAAACCATCACAACTATTGAAGTTAATAACTTCAGCTGTTGTGACAACTACTGAAGTTAATAACTTCAGCTGTGTGACAACTACTGAAGTTAATAACTTCAGCTGTTGTGACAACTACTGAAGTTAATAACTTCAGCTGTTGTGACAACTACTGATCACTCTGATCTTCAGACTTTGTCTTCAATACTTCACTTTCAGACTTTGTCTTCAGTACTTTACTTTCAGACTTTGTCTTCAGTAGAAATCTTCAGATCGTGTCTTCAGACTTTGTCTTCAAACCTTGTAATTAACTGATGTCTTCTGCTGTTGTGATCTTCTTCAGCAGTTGTAATGTCTGTGGGACTTAGAGGTTTTTCTGATCAGGCTCATTGGTTCTTTTGGTCCAACATTAATTAAAACTCACAAGTTGTTCTTGAATATTTCTTGCTAAAAAGATGAAGTTCTTGGATAGATTGAGAGAGTTTAGAGAGAGTTTAGAATGATGAAAGTGATTAGAGAGTGATTTAAGTTAGTATTTATAGATAAAAATTATGGTTGGACATTAATGAAAGTAGTTGAGGAGATGAGTGGAAGTAAATATAATAGTTTCAAATTTAACCCTTCAACTTATGTTATTTATCAATTTGCATCATAAACTAATGACTAAATATATTTTGGGTATTTTAACGTATGAATCATAAAAGAAACCTTATAAATAATTATCAAAAAAATAAGTCTCGATAAATTGTTTGGTTTTGCATTAAAATGCGTATTCGTAATTGTTTAATTGTTAAACACGCATATAATGAACAAGAATAATATAAAATAAATATTTCCACTATGATCAAGTCTTGACATTACAAGGATTGAAGAAAGAGGAGGATTTCAATAAAAAAGTAAATGAAAACTACGAAACGCTACAGGCTCCCCTACTTTAGGGAATTTCGTCTCGAAATTCGTTTAGAGGAATGTTCCGGGAGAAGATGTGGTTACTTGATCTTGACTTGATCTTCATGCTCCAAATTGAATTCTGCATCATTTCGACATGCTGAGGAAAAATGCCCATAATGGTTTCATGTTGTGCATTGATGACATTGAGAGGTGGGTGGATGGTGGTATTGGCAGTTGACACATTTGGAAAACAGACCGGTGTAGGCTTTCTTGGGTGGTTCTTGGTTCAAGTTGATTGGAGATTGGGTTTGTAGTGTTGTCATGGAATAGTTATGGCTTTGAAACTTGTGTTTCTTGTCATGATGGGTGTTTTTGGATGATGTGTTTATGTCTTTGGTTTCCTCAGGTGTTTCAGAGATGGCTTGATGGGTGGTTTTAAAGGAGCCTAAAAGAGACAAAGATCCATCTTTTACTAGGTTGTTGGATAAGGTAGCCGCCAACCGGATGGCTCGCTCAACTGAGAATGGTTTGGCTATGGTGACGGAGTCACGGATAATAGAGGGAAGGTCTTTTATGTACTTGGCTATGGCTCGGTCAGTGGTGTTGACCAAGTGAGGGACAAGGATACTAAGTTGTTTAAAGCGAAAAGTGTAAGCCAAGTTGTCACCTCCAACTTGTTTGAGGTTCTAGAATTCCTCTTCAAGACTTTGCATTTCATGAGGAGGACAAAACTCATTTATCATGAATTGCTTCACTTCTTCCCATGGTAAGGCGAAGGCGATCTCATTTCCATGAGTACTCTTTTCACTTTTCCACCATTCAAGTGCTCTCGATGTGAAGACACCGGTGGCACTACGAGTTCGAAGCTCGTCAGGACATTCACTATTGATGAAAGTGACTTCGATGCCATCGAACCATTCTAACATCTTGGAGGCGCCCTCTTCACCCGTGAAAGGTTCGGGGCCACATGACTTGAAGTGCTTATAAGAAAAGTCTGAGGTTCTGGGACTAGGGTTTCGGGATTCAAATGAAGTGTTTGGGCTAGGGGTGGCATTGATTTGCTTAACAATATCAGGAATAACTCGAGCCATTTTCTTAGCCATGAAAGCGGCCATTTTCTTATTGGAACTTTGCTTGGAGCTTCTATGGGATTTGGAAGGCATCTACAAAGTAGGATACAGAGAATGATAAGACTTCATCAATAGTGTTTAAAATAATTTTTGCATATTTAGATCATTATAACAAAACACCTAAGCAAGTAGGTTTCAAATCGATTCTCATAATAATCATATAACCACTCTAAAGAATTAGCTAAACAATAATGAAAGCTTTTAAGTTTTTGTTGGTTCTTGATTATTAGCGTTTGAGGTCGAGAGATTAATGCGAGTCGAATGATTTGATCTTGACAAGAGGAAAAAGGATAAAACATAAATTTATAAAATAAATACAAATATAAAAGAAATTCGATTAAGGCTTAGAATGTTCCGGTTTTGGAACTAAGACTAATCCAAATTGTTCAAGAATTCTTTTGAGTTCGGGAATTATGATTTGGCTTAATTGGTTGGAATACTCTCACCGACAAGTCGGGTAACGGTATTCGCCCTTCCAGTTACTACATGTCCCTTGTCAATCAAAATCTCAAGACTTTGGTGAGATTGAAAATCAAAGAATGGAACTAGTCACCAAGATATGGATATAACTCCTAACTTGGTGGTGTCGTTCCCTAAATGTGGTTTGTACTTATCCATCAAAGTAAGGAGTTTAATCCTAACTCGTTGGTAAGGGTCCACAAGAGTGAGATAAGTGAAATTGCCATCAAGGTAAGGAAATCACTCCTATCTTAATGGTTTAATTTCATAAAAACAATAACGGTGGATTGAAAGACATCACCAAAGTAAGAGATTCACTCCTATTTAGGTGAGGTCATTTCGTTTGTAAAATACGATTGTCTTCGTATCGTTGTTGCATGATTACACCTTAGGAAAGGTGTATTTCTTTTTGGCCGAGAATAAGATGAGGAGCAAGATTAGATAGATTTGAGGGTTTCTTTTCTTTTTTAAATTTTTGGCACAAACATAAGATAATCAAAAGAATCATAAGCATTACTAATTGGAGTCCTTAGTCATAGTCTAGGTTAAAACATGGAAGTTTTCCTAATTCCCTATAACTATGGCTCTAATAACAATCTGTCACACCCCAACCGATGGCAGAAACATCAGGGCGCGAGAAGTGATAGATTGTTCAAAGACATCATAGAACTAAAGTGACAATAAATTAAGATTAAATTTCATATCCATTAATCAACATAACATTACAATGCTTCAAATGAACATACAAAAATTTTGAGAAATACAAGTATAAAACAAGCATAACAAAATAGTAGATTTGATGTGTTTCTAAGTCCACCTAATTAAGTTTCTTGATAAAACTTCAAGCATTTCCTGCAACATGTATAAAATATAGGTCAACATATGAATATGTTGGTGAGCATACAAGTTTGAATACATAGTATAATAGTGAATAAATCTCAATTCAACATGAGTAAAGTATACTAAAGTTTGTACATTGCTAGCATGCAAAGCCGATAATCAAACCAAAGTGTCAACTAGCGTAATCTTAGCATTAAAAATGACCAAGACCGTAAATATTGAATAACTTAACATAGACCTATTATAATAAGGCGGATGTGCTAGTCCTATAGTGCTATACATGTTAAGGGAGGTTTAGATTGCTTGCAAGATAATGTATTCTAGAATGTATTCACAAATAGTATAACTAGTAAGCATGTTTGTATGAATTGAGTTTTAGAATGATTTTGATTGAATGAATAATTGAGTGTATTTGATAATTGATACATGTTGCAACCCAAATAGTGTTAAAACAAAATGGGTGAAGTACGACTCACGGTTTGGCGATTAGAATTCACAAGAATAGATGATTGAGTTTAAATGATTCACCAAAGTCACCTTAAAAGGTAAATGAAAGTGTGTAAGTTTAGGATCCAAAGTTTGGGATTTTAGCAATTGGAAAGTATACAAAAATTACGAATACGAGAGTAAATGAAAGTATATACTACTTAGATACTTATTTGGACACCATGTATTGTGTGTGTTCTTTATGAGTTTTAGTCACCTATTGGAAGTCCAAAATAAGGAATCATAAGATTAGTATAATGTCTACCTTAACACATAACATTCAACCATGATTGATTGATATTATGGTTTGGTTTTGACTAAGTATTGTGTAGATATAAATATAAGTCATGCATTAGAGGTAGGGTAATCCACAAACCTCAAGTGTTGTATTCATATAGGTCATGTATTAGAGGTAGGGATATCCACAAACCTCAAGATTGTCACCATTGCACAAAATCTCCAAATAAGGGTGATTCGGATGGTCATAAGTATATAAATGAAAATACTAAAGTAAATTGACTAGTTTGACTAAGTGTTCAAGTGGGGTATGGTGGATAATTTAGTTGTAGAACCAAGGTTCAACATCACCATTTCATACCATAAAACAAGCCTTTCAACATTGGTTGGAGGCTCGGTTTGGTTTCATCCACTTCTTGATTTGTAGATCAATTAGTGTTTTGTAAAGATGAAATAATGGAGTGTAAAAGACTTAAAATTTTAGAAATATAACTTCAACACAAGCCTTCCAACATTGAAGTTGTTGGTGACTTGGTTTAGTATGTAAAAGGTTTAATGATAAAACAAGAAAACATGCATAAAAGAATCAAGTATAATATTTCCAACTTGGACCTCAAAATGAGGGTTAGCATACTTGTGTCACCTTGGTGACTAAGTGGTTATATCCTAGAGGTTATTCCAAGTGGTAGAGAAAATGAAAAAGAAAGTAAGAAAGAGAGTATAAATATATAAATAATTAATTAAAACTCACAAGTTGTTTTTGAATATTTCTTTCTAAAAAGATGAAGTTCTTGGATGGATTGAGAGAGTTTAGAGTGATGAAAGTGATTAGAGAGTGATCTGAGGTAGTATTTATAGATAAAAATTATGGTTGGACATTAATGAAAGTAGTTGGGGAGATGAGTGGAAGTAAATTCAATAGTTTCAAATTTAACCCTTCAACTTATGTTACTTATCAATTTGCATCATAAACTAATGATTAAATATATTTTGGGTATTTTAACGTATGAACCATAAAAGAAACCTTATGAATAATTATCAAAAAAATAAGTCTCGATAAATTGCTTGGTTTTGCATTAAAATGTGTATTCGTAATTGTTTAATTGTTAAACACGCATATAATGAACAAGAATAATATAAAATAAATATTTCCACTATGATCAAGTCTTGACATTACAAGGATTGAAGAAAGAGGAGGATTACAATAAAAAAAATAAATGAAAACTATAGAACGTTACACCCTGGCAGATCGGGAGAGACTGACACGGATCCTACCTTTGCTCCCGATCAGCCAAGTCGTGTTCCAGGGGGAGCATCCACCTTGAACGGATCGAGGAAGGAAAGGATGGCTCAGCCCCATGGCCTGAAGAATAAGAATAAGAGAAGACTGGCCTTCATAACCACCACCACTATTACCACCACTACCACCACCACTCCGTCCACTACCACCACTCCACCTACCACCACTACTACTACACCCACACCACCACCACCTTCATCTATATTACCCCCAATCTTTACCACTGCCACCACCACCACCACCAGCCACCATGCCGGACCATCTACATTCCCTTCCTTCCCATTAGGATCCACTCTACCTCCTAATAGGGTAGAGGAACAACTCTCGGCACTTAATCGTATGTTACTGAGGCTATTGGTTGCCGATGACGAAAAGACTGCTCAGATTCGACAGCTAGTAGACCTTACTGTTGCTCAATCTATGTAGATATCTCAGCAGGCACAACAGATAGAGCAGCAAGCCCGGCTGATGGATGCACAGCGCGTAGAGATGTCCCAACTCCAGGAGCAGCATGCTCAAGCAGCTAAAAGGATAGAGGAGTTGGAGACCACCAACAAGACCATCATGCTGCGGCTAAAGGGATCAAAGGAAGAGCCCTTAAAGATCAAGGAAAAAGATGGAGATGATGGAGATGATGACAGTAATGATGATGATGGTGATGACATTGAGGATGATATAGATGCTGCTGATGCTGCTGATGATGCTGATGATGTTGATGATGATGATGATGAGGATGCATCTGCTGTGGGTGCTACTTCTATGAGTGAAAGGAGGACAAAAAGAGCTCAAGACCAAGGTGCCTCCACTTCAGCCCCGTCAGCAGAAGAGCACATGATACAAGACAAAAGTAATACTTAGTTGTTTATGTTATTTAAATAATATGTATTTGAATCTTGTATCAAATTAATGCAATAAATGTTTATACTTAATGTTGACATTTACTGCTTTGATTGTTGACTAATGTTTGATGTGTTACATGTTTTTAAATCAAGCAGATCCAAACTTTCAGAGGGATGAACATGATGTTGCTCCCCTCCAACAGATCAAGACTCAACTCACGATGATTCTTGATCCGCAGGGTATTATTAGGAGATTTGTGATGTACACTCCTAAAGAAGGAGAGATCATTCACAATCTCACTGACGAGCAAATTGCAAAAATGTTCAAGCTCAATCCCGATGAGATTGTCAAGGACGCTCCAACCTTTGTAAAAACAAGTGACGACGAGCTGAACGACATTGATGAGATAGAGATCAAGGACGTCACTGCAGAGCACTATCCTGAGTACGCTGACAAAGAGGGAAATGCGGTTCCTAATTTGGGTGACTCCTTGGTCAATGATACATTTGAGATAGTAGATAAGATGGAACAAGAGTCCGAGAAGGTTGAAGAACAAGCCCAAGCCTCAAACCCTAATGTTGATATCAGAAAGGCTGAATGGGCTGCTTGTTTTGAGGAGATCCGAGCCCAACGCGTTGCTCCTAAACAGAATGTCTACACCAAGCTCTGCAATGTGAAGAAACATCATAAGGTGTCAGGCAAGATTATTGCGTGGGCATATTTTGATGACCTTAATGTATATGCGGTGAAGAGAGAGAAAGGTATTGAGTATTTTAGATTCCCGCGTGATCTAAAGACTCTACCTGGTTTTGAGCTCAACCAGCTGGCTAAACTGAAGCTGTTATACACTGATCCAAGAAAGATGTCAGACTGGTTTGAGGCTGCTCTAAAGAAAGAGTACCACACCAGGTGGGTCAACTTCAAACCTCAACAACCTACGAGGTATATCAGATGTTCTGAAGTTGATCCCATAACTGGAAAGCCAAAGATAGTACTGAAGTGGAGTCCTCCAAGAACAATGTCAAAGATCCCTCTATGAGAGATGCCACAGGACTTCACTCCTCACTTCAAATGGTGGTACTATGATTAGAGAACAGGGGAAGCTGTCATAGTTCTGAACAAAGAGGGCAAAATGGATACTATCAGGGTATTTGACCCGATGTGGCTTACCAACTTGTCAGCTGACGACGTCTACACTCTATACAAGTGGCCACTGTTCTATGACACGCAGGATATTGTACAAGCCCTCCAATTCCAAAATGTGATACGACTCTGCTTTGCATTTGAAATACATGCAAGAGTCACAAGAGAGGAAAAGTACAAGAAGTACGAGGAGGTTATGAAGAAGGTAAGACGATAGATAGATCTAGGTCCAAGGGGGAGTTTGTTGATACATGTGTACCCAGATTCGGATCTTAATGTAATATGTCTTGAATGTCTTACGCTTATGTAATGCTTGGGTACTTAATGAAATGAGAATGTTTGGTTGTGATTTATAATGTTTAATATTTCATTAATGAGTTGTGTAACGCATATTGACTAGATTATATAGGTTTGTGATTGTTTGAATTGATATGCATAATGTTATAATAATGAATACATTCAAACTTGATTAAGTGAAGTTCTCATGCGTCCGACTGGACCATGCGCCCCAACAGTGGTCATGCGTCCGAATGGCCATGCGACCGAGTGTCCATGCACCTAAATAGTCCATACGCCTGAACAACTTCATGCGACTGACTCAATCGCATGACTGAACACTCAGTCGTGCGAATGGATCAACCGCATGGCTCAATCGCATGAATGAACCATGCAAATGGTTCAGTCACACGAATGAGTAACCCTAACCTATAATACCACCTAATTCGTGGAAAAATGTAAGCATCATACACACTTCGACTCCAGACGTACCCTAGCCGTCCAGAGACCTCTAAGATCATACTCCAAGTTCATAGATCGCAGTAGATCGATTCCTAATCGATTCTTAACGTTAGATTCAATACATAATTGTTTCTACGTGGTTTTCACTGATTGGATCGCCAATCAAATAGGATTCCGCGCTATTTGGTTTGGTATACATGTTAATCAGTTAGTACATCGTCAAGTACACGATCCCTAACATTTGTTTTCCAATTATTTGTTTATCTTTCATTCACATCCACTCACAAAATAAATTATATAATGAATAGGGAGGATGAATAGTGAACCCCCAAATGTAGCAATGAGAGCATTCATAATGGGTTTCCTATATATTTGTGAATGTGTTTTTTATATTATATAGAATTGTTGTGATTGATTGTGTCTATAGAAGAAAGAAAATGTCATCGTTAATCTGTATATTTGGTAAAACATTGTTCTCCCATATAACATTTCTAATATTTTTTTGAAAATGGTTGTGAGTGAAGAAAACATGAAATAATATGATACATGTATAAAAGAATATTATTTAATTGAAAAATAAAAGAAAATAATAATTTTTAATATAATTATAAAAAAGAAGATCAGAAATGAGATATTAATGCTTTGAGTATGCTTTAGCTAAAAATATAGAGATTTGTATGTGGATGCGGGATAGGATGGAGTATATTTTTTTATGTTATTTTATGAAAATATACAACGAAGTTGAAGATGGGGGATTAATTGGGAATCATTCAAGTCATCCATGTGATAAATATTTTTAGTTGGGCATATAGAAATTAAATGAGTAAAATACAAATTTTGTCATTTTACCATTATAAATTAAATCACCAAAAGAAACAAAATTAAATTAAATATATTCTCTAATCTCTATCAGACACATAATATATATATATATATATATATAATATATATATATATATATAATATATATATATATTATATATATATATATATATATATATATATATATATATATATTATATATATATATATATATATATATATATATATATATATATATATATATATATATATATATCTATATATATATATATATATATATATCTTAGAGAGATCAAATAAAAACTACATTTATAATAGAAAACCAAAAAAATCACTCTCAACCAATAAAATAATTTTTTTAATTATTACTTTTTTATTTATTTAAAAGGTTAAATAAGTAATTTTAACAATTTATAATTTTAGTAGTTATCTTTTCTTATCTAAATCATTGAATCAAAGGTTCATCATGTTTCTCTCATTCTTCTTTTCATCGTGAACCTTAAAACATGAATTCAGAGATCAGGGTCCATGATGCTAAAAGGTTGTTCAACATGAAGTATAGTTTGTTAAAATATTGTGTGAGTTGGGTGAGCAATTTTCTAATAACCATCTTCACTTTTGTCGATGAATTAGTTTATGAAATCTAAGATTATTCAAATGTCTTTTGTTAATTTTTTGTGTTTTTAATTATTTTATGTTTTGCTTTCTAAAATCATCTAGGGGTATTTTAACAAGTATATGCTCATTTTAAAAGGGAAGAATTAAATATATATCACTTTTCTTTTCTTTCAATATTGTTTGCAAAGATGAAACCATAAAATTTGGAGGTTCAACCGTAAGAACTTAAGTTCACATGTTGATTTGTCATTCTTAATATTAATCCCTAATTATTGGATGATAATTATGTTCAAAGTTAATATTTTTGTGGCATGAAACTCAATGTTAATAAAAAGTTATAGTATATGTTAAATTTGGTACATGAAGCATGCTTAAGACTAGACTTACTAATTTGTTGATTGGTGTCGTATAAAAATGACCTAAATATTGTTTTAAATTAATCAAACTTATACATACAACTATTATTTTTTATAAATGATTTGCTGCGATGTTTAAATCAGCCTTGACTTTTTTTTTTCCTACAAATATAAAACATCGACTCTATTGATTTTTTTGTAGTAAGTTGAAAGTGAAAATGACGAACTCAAAGATGATGATGGTGATTGGTCGAAAAAGATGATACATCAAAGATGACGATGAGTCGAGCAATTATCAAAGTGTTTTGGTTTTGACTACAAATAATACGATGAACAACACAGAGACAATTGTTACGTATAGCACCACTATCGCTATGTGTACATAGCACTATCGTTACGTACACGCACCACTATCGTTATGTGTATGTAGCACTATCGGTACATATACGTAACACTATCATAACATATACGTAACACTGTTGTTACACAAATATCATAATATTTGTTTATTAATTATTGCTTATGTTTAGTGACATTTCACTTATATTTGCATCAATTGTTACATGATCTCATGTCATGCTTCCAAAAAACATACTATTTCATGTCATGTATTTCTTTTATTTTTCATATATATTTTACGTATTGTTGGTACAATCACACAAATATGTAATTTAGTATTTTCTTTGCAAATTTTTACTCTGGTGTGTTTTAATTGTTACGCATAGGTAACTTATACAAATACATATTTGATGTTTAACGTGGTTGCATGTATGTAGCTATGTTGTTTGATTTTATTAACACAATTAACGTGTTTTGATTAAAAAAATGTTGTTTATCGTGTTTCATCCAAATAAAACAATTAATGTCATCTTTACGTATTCATAACATTGTAACACACTTTGTTTGATTAATTTTTACATACGTTTAATATCATTTGACATTATTTTCATTAATTGTAAGTCGATTGCATGCATACTTCCAATAAAAATATCTTGTGTTTTTATCTCTTGCATGGAGTATATAAAGATTTTACAATTTTTAGTGTTTTTTATGTTACATTATGTATGTAACTATACATGTTACATATATGTATGTAAGTGTCGCATGCTCCCAAATCCGTCAGTATATTTGGTTTTTTGGTTCAATAATAGTTCTGGTTTTTTGGTTCAATAATAGTTCTAATTAAGTCCATTTTGAAACAATCATATTTAGATAATCAGGAAATTATACTATGAAACAAGATTCTACAGTTTTAATTTTTTTTAATGTCGGGCTAAGGTCTTAGCGATAGTGAAAAAAATATGAATTGAGGGAAGAAGTTTAGATTTAAAATTTTCGTCCTAATGTACGTATAGGTAACTCCATTATTACATATATGTACTCTACAAATATCTTTTAGCATTGAAAACAATTTTGGTTTAACATATATATGTGTAACTCATTCTGGTTTTCCTATGATTTAATTTAAAATGATACATGTATGTATGACAGTGTTATATATATGTAACACATAATGTTACCCATACGTAATACGGTGTTACACATGCATAACTAGACATTTCCTTTAGTTTAGTTTTTTTTCATTTTAAAAGAACCATTAGTATCTAATTTTTTAATCTAAGTATAAAAAATAATACTTATAATTATTAAATATTTATTAAATATAAAAGAGAGGTGAAAGATGAGAGAAAAAGAGAAAATATGAGTAAATTTAGGAATTTTTTAATTATACTTAGTAGTTACCAAGTTAATTTTTTGTGTTCTTCCAATTTTACCCTTAATAACTATTTAAACACTCATAATCTTCTATTTAATTACTAAAATACCACTAATTAATCTCAAACATATATTTAAAAGATCAATGGTAAAAAAATAGTTTTTATGGTTTTCAATTATAATATTATTTTCATTGGAACCTTCCCATATATATATATATATATATATATATATATATATATATATATATATATAATATATATATATATATATATATATAATATATATATATATATATATTATATATATATATATATATATAAGGGAGAGATCAAATAAGAACTAGTTTTTTTTTGTGAGAACTCTAGGAACCAATCTTACCACTAGTTCTCAATAGTAAAATTATAATTAACAAAAACATATTTAAAAATTTATAAGTCAAAAAAACAACATAAAAATAAAAAAATAAAAACACAAAAATGTTCCCCAACTTTCCCTCTTTCATAAAAAAATATTAAAAAATTTATAAAAAGTAAAAAAAATCTCGCTTTTTAACGAAATTCGTTTTACACATGTATAATATCGAATTTACACATGTGTAAATCCAGTACTACACATGTGTATAACTAGATTTACACATATGTAAACAACGGATGTATGATTTTTTTAGAAAAGTATATCAATATGGTAGGCGTTGGAAAGATAAAAAAAATACTGAATTTTATGGTGAATTTATTTTGAAAAAATGATGTTGTGAAAAAAAGTTATGAACGTTTAAAAAAAGGGGGAAATGGCATGTGATTTGCATGTGATAAAAAATGAGTGATTAAGATTGGTTCCTAAAGTTTTTACAAAAAAAGGTGGTTCTCATTTGAACCCTCTCCTATATATATATAGAAGCCTTCGAAGATCTACCACCGGCCATCCTCTAACACACTATAAGATCCAAACACCAACACGGTCATTCAAGGTAATAGCTCAATTATGTCAAGCATACTAAGTCCCTAATGATAGTGGCCAGATGTGATTATCCACTTACTTTACTCTTCATACCTCAGGTATTTCCTATCCTAACTACATCAATATCTAAATCTACTAAAGGCACATAAACCACATAACATGCGCACATAATACCAGTTATCATTAAAAAAAATACCTGTTGGATCAAGAAGAAGGCTAATGCAACCAAAACTAAGTCACTTAGATAATTTTGGTGCTGCATGCAAAGCCTTCCGAAGCTTAGCATGGAACTTCCGAAGGTAGTAGAGTTCTTTCGAAGACAAAGTGAAAGATCAACTTCCGAAGACAGAACTCTACTTTCGAAGTCAAGTGTATACTTCCAAAGTTCAAGTCTTAGAAGAATAAGCTGAAGACCACTTCCGAAGTATGATGAAAAGAAGAAGTCTCCAAGCCTTGGAAGAAGCAGTCTCTTCCGAAGTATAAGTGGCTTCGGAAGTACTTACTCTTCCGAAGCCATTTAACCTTCGGAAGACACTGCTATGAACCAGTGGACACAAGTATGGTCTCTGACACTCCGTTGCAGACCTCTGATACTGTATGGCTTCTTAAAGAGCCATGCATTTGACCATACTTTATTCCACTATTCACCTTTTTATGATAGTACAAGTTACCAACTTTAGTTGGTGACAAAAGGTAAGTCAGGGACATGTCCTGACTACCAAATCTCAGATAAGACTTTATCTGAGATACCTTAAACTTTAGCCTTGTAGTATAGACTTTAGCTATAGAATCCCAGTTGGTATCAAAGTATATCCGGCTATAGGTAGTATTATATATAGGTTCTCTTTGTAACTCATTCGACACTGCTTGTAAGAGTCTTGTATTATTGAGTTGAGAAGCAATATATAAAAGTACCTTGAAAATTACTTGCTGTGTTTTTACTACTTTCTATATTGTGATCAACTCTTACTGACTCTATCTTAACCCGAGTGTTGTTCTAGGGGAGTTTAAGAGAAAAACAAAGTGTTAAGTGACTAACATCGATCCTACATATGGTATCAGAGCTTCTCAGGCTCTTGATTGCGTGATCTAACCATCCAAATCAACCTGTTTTTCACTCCTCCCTACAATCCACTCACTCAAATGGCCCTTAACAAGTCCGAGGTAGAGATGGGAACCATGACAAAGGCTCCTATCATTACTCTTGAAAATTTCAGGTCTTGGAGTAGGAGAATGGAAGGATTCATCAGATACCAAGACAACAAGATGTGGAACTCCATTGTCAATGGCCCGTATAAGCCAAAGGTGGCATCACCTGGTGGAAATGGTGCCATGATAGAAAAGGCTGTAGAGGATTACTCTGATGAAGACAGAAAGAAGATGGACATCGACAGCAATGCCATGACCATTCTTATGACTGCAATACCGAACTCCATCATGGTGGGATTCGAGCATTGCATGACTGCCAAAGAATTGTTTGATGCACTTGCTCAGATGTACTCAAGCTTCAATGACTCAAAGAATGACTCACTGAAGCAGCAGTTTGAGAACTTCACTCATATCACTGGAGAGACTCTCAGCCAGCAGTACTTCAGGTACATGGATCTTATCTTTTCTGTTCAGTCTGTGAAGATCACTCCTAAACTTAGAGATCTTACTAGAAAGTTCATGAGTGTTCTTCCAAACGAGTGGACATTATACTGTCTCTCCATCAAGAGGACAAAGAACTTGAACACTCTCACCATGACTAAACTCTATGGCATCCTTGACGGATATCGCCTAGAGATGGAGAGTAAGAAGGGCCACCAAACAAGCAAACCCATGAGTCTTCTTGCTAGCAACGCATTAATGGTTGCTGAAGACTCATTACCCCCACAACCTCAGCATTACCTGACTTACCAGCAGCCATCCTGCTCTTCTGGACCTTACATCACTTTTCTTGAGACTCCAAGGTCTCAACAGGCTCAACACAACTCCTTTCAGGAAAGTTGTGCCTTTGTCTCAAGAAGTGGACACTCTGGTGATCTTCAATACTGCTTTGATGATCTTGAGTGTTTCAGTCCAGATGATGTAAAGTACATGGACATTGTCCAATATATGGCTCTTTTAACTTACAGAGCGAAGAAGTTATTTGAGAGAACTGGAAGGCATTTCCCTCAAAACCCAACTACCAGCAAGTTCGGGTTTGACAAGACCAAGGCATAGTGTTACAACTGTAACCAACTAGGTCACTTTGCAAGGGAATGCAAGGCTCCCAAGACCAATCTGGGAACCTCACAGGCCTCCACACATCCCTCAACCTCAAAGCCTACTGAGAAGTCAACTGAAACAGCTGCAATGCTCAAGAAGTTGACTGGAGCTTCATGGTACAGGATGTGACTCCTGCTCAAGCTCTCATGGCCAGAACAAACGATGCCCAGGTATATGAACATCTCTGCACTCCAGCCTGTATAGCTAAAGTTAAACTCTATCAGGATTACAATATAGAAACAGATATGATATTGAGTCTTCAAATATCTTAAAATCTGATTTTAAAAGAGCTGAATCTAACTATCAAAAGAAAATTGAGGAGTTAGAGAAAACTGTGTCTCTTTTAAAACATGAACACACCAACTACAAGACTCAAATCAAAGATTTGATATCCAAATTGTCTAAGGCTCAAGCCCAACTTGTCAATGCTAAGGCTCAGGCCAGGAAGCATGCTATTTCTGAGCAAAACTTCCAAGCTATTCTTGTATCATCCTCCCACTCCAAACTCTGTTATCAGAACAAAGGAGGGTTGGGAACCAATAAAATTGCTCCACCACACTCCTATGAGTCTATTAGACAGCCTAGATGTGGTAGTGAAGAGCAAGAGGTTCCAGCTGCTGACCCTTCCTCACCAGAGTTGAAGGATGAAGCAAAAATAAAGGTCACCACAAGGAAGGAACAGGTAGATGTACCCATCTCCTCCTGTGAAGAACAAATCCTAACCACTAAGGCCAGAAGAAGTAGAGCTAAAGCTGCTAGAAGAACTGCCAAGAATGTGGCTGAGTCCAAGCTGAAGATTGACCCAAAGCAGAAGGGTGTCTTTATCTCAGCTGGATTCCAAGTGTTAGGTACTTTTGATTCAGGAAAAGAGTGTAATACCAGCACTTCTATCCTGCCAAAGGATCAAAAGTTGAAGGGAAAAGTTGCTGATGAAGAAAAAAAGCCCATGAAACAGCAACCCTCACATTTCCAAAGAACTAACATTGCATGCATAATGTTTGGTCTGCAAAACCACATGGCAAAAGATTGTTACTACAATCCTGCAAGCATACATTATGCAAATAATGTTACAAAAGAAGGAGTCAAGGAAGGTTTCATATTTGGACCTTTTCAAACGGTTCAAGTGATGAAAAAGGGAAAGCTAGTTTCGGAAGCCAGGTTGCTTTCGGAAGAAACTCTTTCTTCCGAAGGGAAAATGGCTTCGGAAGCAAAAGCTACTAAGGTTCGGAAGAACAAGAAAGTTCCCTTGAAACCTCCCTAGAAGAAGACTGCTTTGGAAGAAAAGGTGGTGAACACTTCTTTTGAAAAGAAATAAGCTTCGAAAGATGGCCATGCTGCAAAAGCTTCAACAAGCTCATCCTCCAAGATCAACCAAAGGATGGACTGGAAGATCAAGGAAGATGTTGCAGCCCAAACCTCTTCTTCAAAGACCTCTATTGAATCCCGATGCATAACATTTGGTTCAATTATGTCACTATCTTTGGAAGAACCCAAGACCAGCAAGGCTTGGGCTTCCAAACAAAACTAACAATCTCATCTTATGTGTAGGGACATTCATATGACAAGAACAACAATGTCTGGATTGTAGATAGTGAATGCTCCAGGCATATGACAGGGAACAGATTTCTCCTTCAACAGTTTTAGAACTATGATGGAGGTCCTGTCCAATTTGGAGGTGAGGCCGGAGGATATATTTCTGGCAGAGGGAGTATATCCAATGGTAAATTAAAGGTTGACAAAGTTTACTTTGTCAAACAGCTTGAACACGATCTGTTAAGTGTTTCTCAATTCTGTGATCAAAAGCACCAAATGCTTTTCACAGAACATGAGTGCATTATCCTCATACTAGGGATGACAATTCCTCCGGAATTGGTACTTCTTAGATCTCTCAGGAAAGGAGATATGTACAATCTAGAAATGAACAATGCTTCCCCAATGGGTGAAGTATCATGCTTTCTTTCCAAAGATGATAGTGATGAGTCAACACTGTGGCATAAACGTATCATGTAAATTTTAAGACAATGAATAAATTGGCTAAAAATAACTTGGTACATGGTTTGCCTAAAAAGGAGTTTTTCTGCAAAGATAACTGTGTTGCATGCCTGAAAGGGAAACAACACAGGACATCTCATAAATCCAAATGTGTTAACTCTATCACTACTCCATTACACTTATTGCACATGGATCTTTTTGGTCCCACAAGTATAATGAGCATTAGAAGGAAATCATATTGTCTTGTGATAGTTGATGATTTTACAAGATTCACATGGGTATTCTTTTTAAGAACCAAAGATGAAACTGCTGAAATATTAAAATTTTTTATTCTTAAAATAGAAAATCAAATTGATCACAAGGTTAAAATCATCAGAAGTGATCAAGGGACTGAGTTTAAGAACTTCGTTCTTGACTCATTCTATAACTCAAAAAGGAGTGCCAGACAATATAGTGCTCCCAGAACTCCTCAACAAAACGGTGTTGCTGAGAGGAGGAACATGACACTTATTGAGGTTGCTTGAACTATGTTAGCTTGTTCAAAACTACCTCTAACATTCTGGGCAGAGGCAGTCAGCATTGCATGCTATGTGCAGAATAGAGTTCTTGTAGTTAAGCCCCATGGAAAAACCCCTTATGAGCTATGGAACAATAGGCCACCATTCATTGGCTTTCTAAGGTCCTTTGGCAGCAGGTGTATCATACTTAACACAAAAGACATTTAGCAAAGTTTTCTGAAAAGTCGGATGATGCTATCCTTGTTGGGTACTCTTCTAGATCCAAAGCTTATAGAGTATACAACATTAAGAATTAACCATTTGAGGAATCATCCAATGTAGTTGTTAATGAGCACACTTCTTGTGTTAAGGGGAATGGCCCTGATCATATCTTTAATTTAGAATTGTTTCCAAACTATTCTAAACCTTCTTGTGAGAATGTTTCAGTTGGAACAGGAGCTCAAAATGATGCTTATGCTCCTGTTGATGATCAACAGTTTGAGCTACCCAACCTAGTCCAAATTCTCTAAGAGCTGCAATAAACAAAGTTTCCACCATTCACATATCTGATAGCTTGACTATATTAAGGAATTGTGAAGCTTCTACAAGTGAATCACTTACTGAGCCTCAAAACTCATCAGGTGATCCACCACAACATCAGGCAGAAGGAAGTAATGTTTTGAAGGGACAGGAAACTGTTAACACCACTTCACAGCCAACCATTGATGATGTTTCTCACTCATTCAATTAGTCCTCATTGAATGATTTTGAAACAGCAGCTGGACAGAGTGTTCCAGTTCCTGAGTAGAATATGTCCAACCTGGATCTATCTTTGCAACTGGAAGTGATTCCTCGCCTTAGAATCCATAACACTCATCCTACTGAGAACATCATAGGGGATGTCACTGAAGGTGTAAGAACAAGATGACAGAATCATCATGGAAATGTCTGCTTGTATTCATGCTTTTTATCCCAGATGGAACCCAATAAGGTAGAAGATGCCTTAAAAGATAGTAGCTGGCTTGAATCAATACAAGAGGAGCTGCTTCAATTCAAGAGATAGAAGGTATGGAACCTATGTCCGCTACCATCCAGTCAAGTACCAATAGGCACTAAATGGGTTTTCAGAAACAAAAGAGATGATAGATGCTTGATCATCAAGAACAAATCAAGACTTGTTATTCAAGGATACACCCAAGAGGAAGGAATAGACTATACTGATGTCTTTGCACTAGTTGCAAGACTTGAGGTAGTTAGGATCTTCCTTGCTTATGCTGCACCCAAAGACTTCACTGTCTATCAACTTGATCTCAAGTGTGCATTTCTATATGGGGATATAGATAGGGAAGTCTATGTATGCCAACCTCCAGGATTTGAAGACCCACACACCCCAACTATGTGTGCAAATTGGATAAAGCTCTATATGGGCTACACCAAACACCTAGGCTGTGGTATAAGACTCTGTCTCAGTTTCTTCTAAAGAATGGCTACACTAGAGGTAGCATTGACAAGACTCTCTTCATTAGAAAGTCTGGAAAGGACATCTTGCTCGTTCAAGTCTATGTTGATGACATCATATTTGGTTCTTGGAATGACCAAATGTGTAAGGACTTTGAGAGCATTATGAAGAAAAAGTCTAAGATGAGTTCTATGGGAAAAATGGACTTTTTCCTTGGAATTCAGGTGAAGCAAATGAAGAAAGGGTTCTTCATTAATCAATCTAAGTATGTCTCGACATCTTAGAAAGATTTGAAATGAAGGATTGCAAGCCTGCCAAGACACCCATACCCAGAAACCATAATCTTTGTCCTGACCTTAAGGGGAAGGATACTTATCAACATCAGTATAGGGCAATTCTTAGTTCTCTGATGTATCTTACTGCTAGTAAACCTGATATCATGTTTGCTACTTACATTTGTGCAAGATATCAGGCTGCTCCAAAGGTGTCTCACTTAGCTGTTGTTAAGAGAATCCTCGAATACCTCAAAGGAGCACCTAAACTAGGTCTCTGGTATCCCAGAAACAAGGATTTTAAACTCTATGGATACTCTGACAGTGGCTATGATGGCTGCAATATTGACAAGAAATCAACATCAGGGGGATGTCAATTCTTTTTGGAAGGATCATCTCATGGCAATGCAAGAAAAAATCTTGTGTCTCTACATCAACTGCTGAAGCTGAATACATTACTACTACTAGCTACTGTGCTCAACTGCTATGGATTCAGAATCAGATGATAGACTATGGATTCAACTTTATGAGTACTCCTATCCATATTGACAACAATAGTGCTATCTCCATTACTGAAAATCCGGTGAAGCACTCCAAGACAAAGCATATTGACATCATGTACCATTTCATTAGAGATATTCATGAGAAAAATCTGATTAAACTAATCAAAGTTGACTCAAATGAACAATATGTTGATTTGTTCACCAAAGCTTTTGATGAGCAAAGATTTAAGTATCTCATAACAGCTATTGGGATGATAAACATTGATTAGATCACCTCTTTTGAATACCTTTTAATATGTAATGTCTTCTGTCAATACAATTTAAGCCCTGTTACAAAAGATCTTTCTGAAAATTTTCTAAGTGTAAATTTCTTCCGAAGAGAAATTAACCCTCGGAAGTTATTTTTATATCTTCCGAAGCATAATTTCTCAAAGGATAATTTTTCTTCTAGGAAGAGCTTTTGGTCTCGGAAGAAGCGATTGATTACATATCAGATCTACTTCCGAGGCTTACAAACTCTCCATTCAGAAAGCAATACTAACCTTCAGAAGCAAAGTTTTTGCTTCGGAAGTAAGAATTTCCTTCGGAAGACAAATTACCTTCGGAAATGTTTTACATTCGGAAGAAAGATTCTACTGTGTAACATAAATCTCTTGGGCCACACACTATATAAAACAATGATTTTGTTAATGATGTCGGATTATTTAACTGATTTAACTTTACCGCCACAGTCATTCATCCACTAAACCATCACATCACCTTATCCTAACCCCCATTACCGCCTTCCCACCCTCTTTTAATAGTCTCGACTATTCAATTCATCTTCCTCCTTGCAATTTTTACTGCCCTAGAAATTTCTCTCCTCTCTAAATTTACCCAAGCTCAAAATCATCCACATTCATCTTTCTCCAAATGGGACTTAACCCTCAGCACAACCAAGTCGCACTTCTTGATTCTTCAAGAGATGCCGACTTCTCTGAAATCATCTCCTTTCTCACCTAATCACCTTACTACACTGCTCTTACCATTAACCCCACTGTTTACTCCAACCACATGGCTGAATTTTGGGGAAATGGTCAAGCCAAAACCCTAAATGGGATTCGTGTACTAAGGTCCAACATTTGTGGACAGGAGTTGATCATTACTAAACAACTCATCAGGGAGCACCACGAGCTTCATAATGAAGGAGCTCCTACTGAATCCCCCAAGGCAGATTTGGATAGCACCTACATCCTAATGGGATATGGTGGAGACATAAGCAGGTCGACGGTCTACAAGTTTAACTTCTCCTACAACTGGAAGTTCCTCCTGCACGTTGTTCTCCACTGTCTTTCAAACAAGTCTGGGGGATGGGATCAAATCCCATATGAACTAGGATGCTTAGTTCATGGACTGGTGAGAGGCATGCGCTTTAATTACTCACGATTTGTGTTCACCAATCTGATTGGGAATCTACAAAGGGAGACATTCCATATGTATCCTAGATTCATTCAACGCATCATCAACTATGAAATGGACCAAAGCATGCTTGTTTGTGCAGCTGCTCTGACTGTCCCCCACATGCGACCTACCATCTTCAAGACCTTGAAGAAGGTGTCCACCAACTTTACTGGAAGGTACACCACTCTGCTTCCAGGTATGATTGAGCGCATAGCTCCTGGTGACATCCCTGTTCACCCCACATGTGATGAACCCACACCAGCAACCTCCACCACAATGCCTTCTCCACCCATCACCATCACATATCAAAGACGCCCCAAACGAACCCTTGTTCAATCTACTCTGATAGAACAAGCCCCTCCTGTTCAATCCAAACAGACTAGAGTGGAAACATGGGCTTCCACTCAGTCTGAGGCCTCTCCATCCTTCTCTTTTGACCTCAATATGGGTTTTGAGTCTCTTCAGTCTCAAACCCAGGAGCCCGACACCCAAACCAGCAGCCCTCAGAATGAGTATCTACACTCTTCTGAGCAGCTAACTAGGGACAGCCCCACCAAAGGCTCAACGCCTGTAGACATTGATCAAGGTCCAGTGTCACACCCCAACCTTGACGACGGAAATGTCGAGGAGTGAGAGTTAAGATCGTTTACAGCCACATAACACTATTATTAAATCCAAATATATCATTCATAAGTTTGAAAGGTACATTACAAGCATAAGTCTCAAATAAGAACACAATATAAAAAATATAACAAGCTCATTCATTAAGTTAACTAGGTCCATTGCTAGGTGTGAACAACTTCGAAAAATACGATCAAGCTTGAGTATTTCCTGAAACATGTTAAAAATAAAAGGTCAACAATAATGTTGGTGAGATTTCTATAGTTTTCAATACATAAGTATATAAAAGATGGCAATTCATGTTGTAAGTTAGAGAACAAAGTAAACTTGGGATGTAAGACAGAATGAACAATCAAACCTTGACAAAGTTTTACAAGTCTCAAACGTTTAAAAGTATATACGATTAGCTAAGTGTACTTGGATCAACCAAGCAGGCTTGTCTGGCCCATAGATCTATGACTTCGCTAAGCTAGCAATAGTTAATGATTGTACATATATTCAAAATTACATGGTAGCCACAAAGTTCAACTAACCAAAACATACAGGTGAAATGCCATAAGTTTACAAGAATCAAACGTGTTTACAAGTGCAAAGTTTATAAAGTAACATGTTTCACCCCAAAAGTGTAAAAATATAAAAAGGGGTATAGAAATACTCACATGAAAAACTCATTTGATATATACAAGGTGACTATAAGAGTTTAAACGAGGTTTAAATGATTTTTTTACAAGTTACCTAGATGTATAGATTCCAATATTAAGTTTGATAAATAAAATCAATAATTAGACGCGAACTAGGGTTTCAATTGGAATTTGGGGATAATAATGAATCGTTTACGTTTTGGTTTAATAAAGATAATATAAATCAGTTAAGTTTACGAATAAAAAAATGTCTCAATAATTTAAATTATTGATTTAATAGAAATTAAGTATAATATGTGAAAAGAAATAATTAATTAATAATTAATTATTAAAACTTGATAAAGAGAATTAATTAAATACGTATTAAATGACTTAAAATTATTATTTTATAAAGTTTTGAGCTTTAACATGATTTATCATAAAGGTTTTATCCTAAAAAAAAGAAAAGAGCAAATTATATTGTTTTATAAATTTCAAGAATTTAAATAAAAGTTAACGAATAATTTATTAATTGATTATGATATAACATGTTTAAATGATTAGATGAATAATTAATTATTTAAATAATTATTTCAACTATTTAAAGTTTATTTTCATATAAATAAGCTAATTATAAATTTGTTACTAATATTTTATATGAAAGTTATTAAAGTGTTTAAAGAGATAATTTATAGAAAAAATAGTTAGATAATTTTTTTTAATAACCAAAGTTTATAAAACTGATTTTTTTATAATTTCTAAAAAATTTTATATAATCTGAAACATTTGAAAAACATTAAAAAAAGGGCTGAGGGTCCCCGGGTTCGAACCCGGGACCTCAAGTCCACTCAACACACACATTACTAGTAAACCAAAGGCCTTAGCTGCGATTAGTAACCATTTTTAAATGATAAAACAAAACAAATAAGATTTCCCCCAAATCTTCATGAACCCTAATTCAATTTTGATCCAATTGACCATCCAAACGATATTGTTAACGAAATCATTCATGGGGCTTTTGATCCCCATGTAAAATCGAGCAGCTATATGGTTTCAATTACCCGAATTGATGTAGAACCAGTTTCTACCAAGTTGAGCACTTCGCCATGAACAGAGATGATCAAGATGATGCCTGAGAGAATTTTTTGGATAAAATGTTGGTATAGAGAGTAAGAAGAGGTCGAATGTAACCTTCTCTTCTGTTATGAAGCCTCGGCAAGAGTCGTTTCGAGTTCAACGGGTTCGATTTGAGTCTCAAGTTTACAACAAGTATTCGAACTATAGGAAACGGTTTCAAACAAAATTAATTCGTGCCAAAGCTTTCTATTGATTAGGAGTATGTTTCTACTCGATTAATTGTATAATTAATAAGTTTTAAGTGTAGGATCAGTTTGATTTGTTGAGGTTCATTTCGTGACTCGAAAATTCTTACAACCGTATTTAATTTCAGATTAAAACGCACCTCGAGTTCAAACTGGGTCGTGCGAAGCGATTACGATCGAATAGGTCAAAAATCAAAGCGTTTCGAGTGGTTTCGAGATTCACCGGTACCACACCTGGGCTCTGCCGGCTGACGACCGGGGAAACGGGTAAGGGAAGGGTGGTTTGGGTTTTCTTTTGGTAAATTACACAAATAGCCCCTGCAGTTTAGAGTTTGTTATTTTATGTTAGAAACTTTAAATTCAAGTGTTATAAATTACATAAATACCCCTCGAACTTAAATATACTTAAGTTTATTAAATTTTCCAAATTATTTGTTATTTGTAACAACATTATTTTTATTATTATTATCATCACTATTATTATTATTATTATTATTATTATTATTGGTATTATTAATAACATAATTATTATTACTCTTATAATTAGTTATTATTATTATTATTAACAATAATTATTTTGTTATTATCATTACTATTATTAGTTATTATTTATTACTAATATTACTATTATTATTATCTTAATTTTATTTTATTTAATATTTAACATTATTAAACTTCAAATTAAAGAATTAAAGACATAATAAGAAATAAGCATAAGAAATCCATAAATTTCATAAATGGTCCTTACACGAACTTAACAAAGTTAACTTTTAAATTAACAAAAATACGAGATGTTACATCCCGGGTCAGTAGGCGTAACCTCTCTATCTTTTACTGACCTTCTCTTCAAAACTGATGAAGAGATAACATCTTTCCATGGCAATGAAGTTGATCTACAACACCCTCTTCAAGATCAACAGAGCCTGGAGAAATCCCTTATCTCTAGCCCCCATCAGCAACCTATAACTGAGGTGAGTCCCACTAATGTGGAGGGGACTCATGCAGATTCAGTTGCTACTACAGAAGGTGCCTCAATGGACCTTGTGGACAGCGATAACATATCTCAGACTGAATCTGCAGCAAATGAGCCCTTTGATGACTCTGAAAGAGACATAATTGATCACGGGAAACCAGGGTGCCAAGAAACCACATCTAGTGGTGAAGCTGAACATATGAGGTATGTTACATCATCTCCCCATGATTCTTCAAAAGAAGATGAGGGAAGCATGCAACTCCTCATTCACGACCTTCTATCTAAAGTCTCAAACCTTGAATCTTTGGTTAGGACTTTAGAAGCAAGGTCCGCCACTCAGCAACTTGAGATTGACAATCTCAAGGCCAAACTAGCTGATAAACAGATAGAGAGGTCGGTTAGGCATGTACCTGTTCAGGTCTCACTGACTTCTTCTAGCTCATCTAGCTCTCAAGATGATGCACCAAAAGTGGGAGAATTTTCAGAGACAAACACTTGAGAACCCACATAGAGCCACAGCACTTCACTTCAACTTCCTCTACTCCTATCATTATTGTGTTTGATCCATCTCAAGTCATTCTTCAGATTGACTCAAAGATGCTCAGTGATCTCTACAGACTCTTCAACAAGTTTCTGTTGAGATCCTCCACTGATCAGCCAAGCCCAGATGCCGCAATGCTTTATTTCGAAGCTGAAGAGCTTCAGAGGCTGACTGCACCTTCTACCACTGTGGAAGAAGTTGGTCAACCAAAGGTCCACATGGAACCTAAGATTCATTTCGAAGGGGAAATGGGGACTGATGCCCAGCAACTAAAACAGTTAGGACAAAATCTGCATCTCCTCCAACTTTCGAAGTTGAAGTTAAAGCCTCGGAAGAACAAGATGCATCTTCCGAAGCTGTAATGGAAGCTGCGGAAGGACTGTTTAAGATGTCCGAGGAACTAATCATCACAGATGCAATCCTTGAAATGGCATCTGAGGTGAACAGCGAGGACTTTCTGAATCTACCTCCATTCCAGACACCATCTCTACCTCTCTCACAATCAGAATCCACTCTCCAAGAACCAGCATAGTCAGGCTCTTCAAAGGATAAAGGGAAAAGAAAAATGACTGCGGAAGAGCTTCAGGAAGCGGAAAAGATTGAGAAACTTAAGAAGAAAGGAAGACTTCCAACTGAGAAGTTGCTAGCTGCCAGCACAAAAGTAGCTGCAGCTAATTAGGAGGTTGTCAACAATAAGAAAAGGGAAGAGATCATTGACCAGCTTATCCAAATGGGAGCTGCCAATGAACAGACACTCCTGCTACCACTAGAGGATTGGTGAATCTGGAGAAGGCAACCCAGCTAAAACTTGAAGAAGAAGCCAGGTTGGCCTTAGAGAAAGAAGAAGAAAAACAGAAGGAGGCTGAACTGCAGCGGAGGAGAAACAGGATAAATTTCCTATTCTCCAGAGGCTATAATCTTCAAGAACTTTCTCCATATAATGATGAGACGATCCTCTGGCTCTACAAAAAAGAGCAGGATCAAATGGAGAAAGAAAGAAAGAAAGAAGGCTACAAGAGAAAAGACAAAGGAGAAGAAGAAGGAGGAGGAAAAAGCTAGGGACACTGCAACCAGGAAGCTCAGTGAAAAGGCCTGGATGAAAGACTATCTTCGGGCCCATGGCTGTTCTGGAAGGCAGGTGGGTCCCATGTCTGAGAAGACACTCCAACAGATTGTCAGTGAAATCAAGGCTGACATCCGGCTAGGAAAGAAGAAAGAGATGTACAGAAGGGTAAAGAGGATGACCTTCACTACAACCACTCAACCACAACCTGAATCCTCACCCTACCCTTCACCATTAAAACCGAGCCCTTCACCCCTGAACCCACACCATTACCCACATCCACTCTTTCATCTCAACCACCCAAACTTCACATCCTTCAACCCAAACTCTCCCCAGAACCTCTGAACCTCAACCTACCCAACAACCATCCAAACCATCCCCTTAGCCTTCTCAACATCTCTCTCTTGAGGAGTTCAAGGTAATCAAGACCAAGCTCATCAACTGCACAACTCTGAGCGAAGTCTCATGTGATGAAGATTCTGTCAACATTACCTATGTTGATGGATCTTCTTGTTCCCTCACAAGAGATCACTTTCTGATTTACCTAGAGGAACACTAGACCTGGAAACTAGACTTCTAGGTCTTAACTCAGATTCATTAAATGATGAAAAGAAGAAACTTAGAAGGAACTGGTGACTCTGCTGGACACCAAGAAAAAGGAAAAGATTCCCAGTCAGTCTCTTGTGCCTAGAAAGAAAATAGTCCAGTGGAGGTTCGATGAAACTTCTTATAACTTTATTGTGGAAAGGGAGAATGGCGAAGTCAATAAAACTTAATGCAATATCTCTGCTACACTCCAGCAGGTTTAATATTGTTGAATTAGCAGAGAAGCCATTCTTCAATTCCTCCAACTCTAAAGCTGCTGCACTCATCAGAAATCATCTCAGCAGCCTTCACCTAGCTAAGCTAACTGCAAAGGTCAAGATTAAGAAGAGTTGAGATTAAGAAGACATGAAGACAAGGAAAGACCTCCTACCAAAGGCACTGCCTTTCTACAGATGGTGGAGGGTCCAGAATTGGAACCTATAGTTAGATGGGAATATGATTACAGTTCCCATCAACTAACTCTTTTTAGAGGGAAACAACAAAGGGTACATGTTATCCAAGGTGACAGACTGGATTTCCTGTCTACCAAGTATCTATACAAACTTCTCAGCACCACATCAGGGAAGAACAAGGAGACAGACAAATATCTACTCTCCTTGGTGCTGAAAGTTTGAGAAGCAGAAATAAGTAAAGTTTTGGTAGCATAAGCCTAGGGGGAGTTTGTTGGATCAAGAAGAAGGCTAATGCAACCAAAACTAAGTCACTTAGATAATTTTGGTGCTGCACGCAAAGGCTTCCAAAGCTTAGCATGGAACTTCCGAAGGTTTTAGAGTTCTTCCGAAGACAAAGTGAAAGATCAACTTCCGAAGACAAACTCTACTTCCGAAGTCAAGTGTATACTTCCGAAGTTCAACTCTTAGAAGAATAAGCTAAAGACCACTTCCGAAGTATGATGAAAAGAAGTCTCCAAGCCTTGGAAGAAGTAGTCTCTTTCGAAGTATAAGTGGATTCGGAAGTACTTACTCTTCCGAAGCCATTTAACCTTCAGAAGACACTGCTATGAACCAGTGGACACAAGTATGGTCTCTGACACTCCACTACATACCTCTAATACTGTATGGCTTCTTCCTAAAGAGCCATGCAGTTGACCATACTTTATTCCACTGTCACCTTTTTATGATAGTACAAGTTACCAACTTTAGTTGTGACAAAAGGTAAGTCAGGGACATGTCCTCACTACCAAATCTCAGATAAGACTTTATCTGAGATACCGTAAACTTTAGTCTTATAGTATATACTTTAGCTATAGGATCCTAACTGGTATCAAAGTATATCCGGTTGTAGGTAGTATTATATATAGGTTCTCTTTGTAACTCATTCGACACTGCTTGTAAGAGTCTTGTATTATTGAGTTGTGAAGCAATATATAAAAGTACCTTGAAGATTACTTCCTGTGTTTTTACTACTTTCTATATTGTGATCAACTCTTACTGACTCTATCTTAACCCGAGTGTTGCTCTAGGTGAGTTTGAGAGAAAAACAAAGTGTTAAGTGACTAACATCGATCCTGCAATACCTAATGGCACACAACTACTTAGACTGGCATCCCTTCCTTTTGTCTTATTTTCAGTTTAAGTTTAGCTTTCTTTTGAAAATTTTAACCGTTTCACTTAAACTTTGGCTCTGATACCAACTTGTAAGGGCCCGTTCTCGGGACACTCACAGTTAGACAATCATCATACATAAAACATAAAATATACATTTAAGTTACTAAAACATCATAGCTGAATTCATTTAAACAAACCACTTCATTTATATATATTTGCTTTTGCAAAATAATACAACAAAATTATAAAATATTATGATTTGCATTACATCACAAAAATATTATCATAACATGAAATGGATGTCATCCAAAATAATCCAAGTAGTTGCCCCGTGCCATCCTCAACAATATCTACCTGCCAACTGGAAACACATAAAACTCACCGTTGCTGAGTGAGCTCTAGATTTAAAATAAAATATACTTTACTTTCGTTCAAAATCATTCTATACTTTTATACGCGATCATACATCATACATACACATAGATAATATCATTATTATCTTCCTTTATCGTTTACTAACTACCATTCAATGTACATCATCATTTCGTTTGTTAACATTCATACCATACATTCCATTCTTTAACCATCATTCATTCTTTCTTTCTTTCTTTCTGGGTCAGTGTCATCAGCCACACCCCAAACGTAGCACAAAGCGGGTACTGGGCCGAAGTTGATAAAAATACTTCCATAATGCACATAGCTGACACCAGCACCAGGGTAAGCAACAAAGATCCCACCTGTATGCTATACTCCAAACATAGCACAAAACGGGTACTGGGCCGAAGTTTATCAGACTTCCATAACACACATAGCCTGGCACCAACACCGAGGTAAGCAACAAGTATCCCATACATAAGTTTACCCCAAACGTAGCACAAAGCGGGTACTAGCCCGAAGTTTATTAGACTTCCATAACGCACATAGCCTGGCACCAGCACCAGGTGAAACTTATCCATTCATTCATTCATTCTTCCATAAATGCATGCATTCATTCTCTACATTCCTCTTTTCATTATCTTCCGCTTTACATTACCTAATACTTTCCATTTACATTCATAACTGTGACATCCGTCACTACAAGGTCCGTCAGTTAACGCGGTTTTCGTTGACTTTTCCTTGATCGTTCATTCCTCATCTTTATTAACTCCTTGTGTGGATATCCTACTTGCTTTATTATCTTTGTGCTTCTGTTTCTTTCGTGAACGTGTGCTATGCTTAAAACTTTTACAAATTTCATTGTTATTATCACTAAATATATTGTTTTTATATAATAGTATTATTATTGATAAAACCATTTTTAAGTACAAATTACCATTTATTACACTTTCGTCATTAATATAACAAACACTTTTAAAGTCGTTTTCAACCGAAACAAACTTTGGGAACTCGGGGCCTAAGTGCAGGGACTAAAATTAACATTTTGCAAATTGGGATGGGTATAAAAACCCCCATTTTCCCAGCCCTAGCCCCATTCTCCATCTTCTTCTTCTTCATTCTCTCCTTCACTTTCATCTCCTTCCTTGCACCAAAACCGCCCTGTTTCGTCTTTTTTCGTCGTCTAGACTTCATCTACAACCTAGTCTACTCCATCCCTGCAGGTAGACGACCTTGGTTGTCCCTTTCTTGCTCGTTTTACTGCTGTCCATTTCTAGCGTTTCGGGTGTTCGGGTTCAACCCGAACATATGTGGTCGCGGGGTGCGTGTGATATCTTTCTACGTGTGTTTCTTGTTTGAGTATGTTAGTAGAGTGTTTCTGGAAGTCCTTGTGTTGTAAAACCCGTGAACAGAGCAGCCAGAGGCTGCTCTGCACTTCTACAATCACGATTCTGCTGTTTGGGCGACTTGGTCGATCATGCGACTGAGCCGTGCGACTGGGTGAGTCGTGCGACTGAATTATGCGACTGTGTGTGTGTGCAATTGAGTCATGCGGATGAGTGATGCGTGCGATTGAGTCATGCGGATGATTGATGCGTGCGATTGAGTCAATGCGGATGAGTGATGCGTGCGATTGAGTCAATGCGGATGAATGTGTGCGATTGTGCATGTATCGCATGACTGAGTGCCAGTCGCACGAATGGAGGTTCAGTCGTACGTATGAAGCTGATTCGTACGAATGGAGGTTGATTCGTGCGTATGGAGGTTGAGTCATGCGATTGGGTGCTCTGTGGTACGACTGAATGCCAGTCGTGCGAATGAAGGTTCAATCGTACGAATGAAGCTGATTCATATGAATGAGGGTTGATTCGTGCAAATGGACTGTTAAGTCGAGCGTTTGGTCCTATCATGTGATTGAAGATGTTGTGTATGTGAATTTCCTTCTTGAATGTCGTGTGATGATAAGGTAACATCAACACAATTGTCATTGCTCAACCACAAAGATTAAAGTCAACGCTATCAAGGCCACAAATACTATTCCAAATCAAATCAACCTAACGTTTTACAAATTATCAACAACCGATTTGTGACTACTAATATTTAACAAATATGCAGGATCGTTGAAGGGTTAGTTACAACACAACAACACAAAGAGAAGATTTACTAAACTTTAATAAAACAGTTTACTGGATTAACCAAGTGTTGAGATACTAAGAACACAAGTAATGCAAGAGACAGAACACAAAGAACACAAGTGTATGGTTTTCAAGAATGCAGTATATTGCCTTATCTATATTCTATTACAAGTGTTACAAAGCATTATAAAAGATACAAGAACATGAGATACTTATACTACATCCTACAGCCGGCTATACTTTGAAAGCCAACTAGATACAATTGACTAGACATGAACAAAACCAATTGTAGAGTCAAAAGGCAGATTGCCTTTTGACTTGTGACTATGACATGCCATAGCTCACATCCTTATCTATTACAAAAAGGATAAAGTACATAAAGTAGAAAGTTACAGACTCAAGACCTCAATGTACAGTTACCAAAAGCATGGACCTTTTCACCAACTCATGTAAGTTGGTGACTTGCAGAGGTGCAGCGGAAATGTGTCCAGCTTTATGGAATAGTACATCAGATAAAGCATGTTACTAAAAGTCTTCGGAAGAAATCTGTCTTCATGAACTTGAAGCTTCGGAAGACTTTGTCTCTGAGGCTTCGAAAGACTTCATGTTTGGCTTCGAAAGATATTGGTCTTGGCTTCGGAAGATTTCACACTTAGAGTATGTTTTCTGTTTCATGTGTGAAACTTCCTAAGCTTCTTCTTTAATGCACTTGTGTAGCATGCAGGAAAGACTTAAGATGTTTAGGTTGCATCAGCCTCTCCATTAATCTCTACAAACTCCCCCTAGGCTGATGCTACCAAAACACTTTGAAAACTTCAGATATTAACATTCCTTATTGGGATGATCACCATTCCTTTCTTCATAAGATGATCAGGATCCTTCAGGCTGTCAAAGTGTTGTCTCATGTCAAAGAGGTCATGCAGAGGCAACTGAAACATATCTTGCCATGTATAAATGTCTTCAATGCCTTGATCTCTAATAACATGCCATCTTTCTGGATTTGTGGTGTATGTCCAAGACAAGATGGGTTTTCCTATTTCTAGAGGAGCTATTTGAATTATAGTTGGTGAAGCTTCCTCTGGCTGCACATCCTCAGGCTGTTCTGATTCATCCTGAGTTTAGAAAGGATGCAGGCTTCTTCTTCTTCTTAGGCTTTGGTCTAGAAGCCATCCTCTTCTTTCTCTTTCCAAATTTTAACTGAGAAGACTGGCCTGCAGCACAGATTGATCTTCACTGTCTTTCTCAGTTGGGACTTCCTCTCTCTCAGGTTCAGATGAAGAGAAAGGTTGACCCTGCTGTGGATCAGAAGATGAAGCTTGCTGAGCATTAGCAGGAGGTCCAGGTTGTGTTGTCTCTGGTTGTTCAACCTTAATCTCCACTTCAGGTGGAGCCTGACTTGGAGTGGAGTGTAAGTCAGTGAGCTCTCCACTCTTAATCTTCTGCTTGATTACCCTGATATGCTCATCCATAGTGGATAGAGACATGGTCCAAGTCTCCTTCCGGAGAATCCATACAGCTTAAGAAGCTCATCATCCTCTGCCTATCAGCAGACTTCTTCATGCTCTTTTGGATGATGGCTCTTGATTTTGCCTTCTTTCCCTTAGCTTCTTCTTGTTGTCTTTCTTTCCTTGACTAGCTCAGCTCAAGTTGTTTTAAGTACTCAAACTTAATATAGTCATAAGGCAAGGGAAGGAGTGCATCTGCCTGATAGAATCTGTGGCACTCAGTATTTAATCATTTGATTCTGTCTTCTTCTTATCTACCTGAGGTTCTTGTTGAACCACATCCTCTTGTTCAGGACTTTCTTGAACTGGGGAGAGGGTAGGCATACCTTTGTACACTTTTTCTTCTTCTCTCTTCTTTGACTTGTACTAGGAGTTCTGCATCTTCTGCCTCCTTCTCTCTTGACCTTTCCAGGTCAACCAGTTCATTCAACTCATCCAAGGGAAGAGAATGACACTATCTATGTCATAGTTCCTAGTCTGCAGATAGTTTATCCTGACTGCCCTTAACTCATCATTCTGAGTATCTGGTCTGGGGGCAGCCCTGATTGCAGACTCCATGAGTCTTGGAGACTCAGCAGAGGAACTTTCTCCCCTTAGCCTCCTTTTCCTCTCTCTCTCCTCCTCCTCAATCTCCTCAGATGTCATCTTTCTTTTCCCTTTGTCACTCACAGACCTTTGTGACTCAGGGTGGAGAGAGCTTTGGCCTTCATTGCTTGTTGCAGCATCTGAGCTCAGGCCAGAGAGAGGTTGAGAAGCACCTTCACCAGCAGGTGTCTCAAAAGGAATATGGATCTCTGCAGCAGTTGGAGATGATGAGACAGGGCTCTCAGGTTCTGTCACTGGGCCTTCAGTCAAGGTCCCCTATGAAGCTAATCTTAGGTCTGCCAACATCCAGTTGACCGATGACATTGCCTGATTGCCTAAGTCTCCTTCTTAAGCTGAACTCTGCAGTGATCCTGTCTTGGATTCTTTAGCCAGTCTGTCAGCTTGTCTTGATTGGCTTGGGTTGACAAGTGGCATGTTGACTAGATCCAGACCTTCATAGTAGTCCAAGTCTGAAAATTGAAGACTTCTTGAATCCTTGAACTCTTATGATGATTAGGGCCTTCTTGTTGTTGTCATACCTCCACCCAATGATGTGATTGGAAAATGGTGAAGGTGACATAGCCCTTGGTATCCCATCCTCAAACAAACTCTGTATGAAGGAGTCTGTGTAGTCTACATCAATGTGAACTAGAGGAGGTTGCTGAGAATGCACAGTTGCAAGTGAGGATGGTGAGTCCTCAATGTCCATTCTCTCTGAAACTCCCAGGTTCTGTGGTTGTAATGACTTTCTCCCCCTTTTTGGTAGCATCACCCACTTGCATAGGTGAGCTAGAAGATAGGTCAATACATCCACAGGTTCTTGTGTTCCTGGTTGAGCTCTCCTTAAGGGTCTCCCAGCTAGTTTTTCCTTAAGATATGAAATCTCAAGTTGCTGATCATTGATCCTGTTGTGTAGGGTAGTCACCTGAGATTCAAGGTGACTGACCTTTGAGACTAGGTAAGTGCATGTTTTAGACAATTTTTGCACCAGTAGTCTCAGATTCCCCTCATCTTCATCAGAAGATCATTGGGGGATGAGATGATTGGACCAGAGTCCTCTCTCTCACCACTAGTTTGAGTTCTTGGCTGCTAGATTTC
Organism: Flaveria trinervia; assembly: GCA_025506515.1. Classification (NCBI taxonomy): domain Eukaryota; kingdom Viridiplantae; phylum Streptophyta; class Magnoliopsida; order Asterales; family Asteraceae; genus Flaveria; species Flaveria trinervia. Next base: position 11,222,537 of record CM046454.1, on the reverse strand, counting down.
CTCTGCTCACTGGCAATCTCAGTTGAGATGTTAGTGGGCTGAGTTGCCATGGTTGAGTCTTAATGATGTAATCACTTTCAGAAGTGAGAGCCTCTTCCATATGGACATCCTGAACAGGTTCAGGAGTGTCCACCTTAGTTGTAGGTGACTGATGTGGGATAGATGTAGGAGACTCAGGAGTACTCATCTCTCTTTGAGTAGGTGGAAAAAAGATTCATTATACTCACTGAAACCTATATCTTCATCAGTATAGAAGTCAAGGTTGGGAATTGGTTGGTTGAGATCTATAGGCTGGGATGGTAACTGTCCCCTGAAGGTTGATCACTTGAGTGTTGAGACTCAGAGTGATGGCTTAAGGCAGTAGGGCTAATGAGCTCATCAGGCTGAGCATGAGGAACCTCAGCACTGATTCTTGAAGAGATGGGAGTGGTCTGCTCCTTAGGAGAAGTGGGAGCTCCAGTGTCACTTCTTCCTGTATGGTTGAGTGTAAGGGGCCTCCACAGACTGAATAGCCTGAGCAGGGGTTCGTTTGGATTTTCTTTGGTAAGTGATGGTGATTTGAGGCTGTGAGAGTGGTTGGGAAAAAGCAGGTGCGGTTCAACACTAGCTTGTGCTGCTAGGTTGTCACCTTGAGCAATGAGCTCTAACATTTTTGGACCAGGGCTGTTTCTACCCCAGAGACCCAACAGTGGGTTTTCTCAGATTTTTAAAGATGTCGGGCTTCATCTGTCCCAATTTAAGAATGTTACCTGTTTCCCTCAACTGTGAGCCCAGTTCACAGTTAAGAATGTACTGGATATATTTAGGAAACATGTAATACTCTAAGGAGTCTAAATTAGCAAGTAATATTGTATAAAAAACTGAGAATACCTGAATTTGACCCCCTGAACCATTCCATGGATTATGAAGGAGAGATCCTCAGGAATCTGGTCCCATCCACCATGCTTGTTTGATAAGCTATGGATGACCACATGGAGCAGAAATCTCTACTGGGATGAGACCTTCCCTTTCCTAAAGGTCTTTACAGAGAAATCTCCCTCATATCCCATCTGCACAAAGGAATGATTGACAGCTTCCTTTGGGAAAAACACCTCACCTTATTCATCATCCAGCTGAAGATGTCTGTTGATGATGGCCGGAGTGATGAAGATTGTTCTTCCCTGCACTGTGGCAGACAGTGCCTTCTCCAAATCCATAATGACCTCTTGGCATGTCTTCCAGAATTCAAGCAACTGATCCTCATAGAGTGGAGGATCATTGGTTAGGGAGGTGAAGTAGTTTGACAGAGTTAGGAAACGGCAAACCTCTGAGAAATAAGGATCTTTCTCAGAGCTTAACAGAGCAACCTGATTGTGTTGTCTGTGTAGTTGCATGGTAAAGTTGGGATCATTTATCTGAGCAAGGTTGGCCATTTGAAGTAGCTTAAGGACGAAGAAAGAAAGAAAGAAATTTCAGAGAGAAATTTGGGATTTTAGGTTTGGAGGAAGAACAGATGATAGAAAGAGGGGGGAAACCGTTGGGTTTATGTGAGAAGGATTTCAGATAAAGTTTAATGAAAGAGGATAAACTTTGAAATCTGGATGTCGGTCCCCCTCTGAAAAAGTAGTTTACTTTTGCTCAAAAAGTAGTTTTCTTGGAAGTCAAAAAGCTTCCGAAGGTTAATATCTTCGGAAGTTTTAATTAAAAAGCTTCCGAAGCTAAAATGACTTCGGAAGAATTTTCTGAGAGGTTTGAGAATTTTGCTTCGGAAGAGAAATTAAAACTTGAATGCTTTGTATATAAACTAACAAAGCTTCCGAGAGTTAATTTTGCTTCGGAAGTAATGGTCCTTGAAAATAAGTAAGTGTCTGAGACAAGTATTTAAGCTTCGGAAGATAAATTTGAAAACACTTCCGAAGGTAAATTTCTTAGACAGTTATTTATTTGAAAGACATGATTTACTTCCGAAGTTAAAAGCATAACTTCCGAAGTATCAGAAATTTTCAAAAGTCTAAGAAAAATCTTCAAAAAGAAATTTTCATCCAAAGAAAACATGAGCTTATGAAAGTGATGAACTAGACAACTTAGGACACACATAAATTTTAAAGAAAAATAAGAATTAGTTTTAAGTAAAGCTTACTCAAAGTTTATCATCCCAATAGCTGATATTAGATATTTAAATCTCTGTTCATCAAAGGCCTTTGTGAACAGATCAGCATATTGTTCATCTGTGTGAACTTTGACTAGTTTAATTAATCCCTTTTTATAGTTATCTCTTATTAAATGATACCTGATATTGATGTGCTTTGTCCTTGAGTGCTGCACAGGGTTCTCTGATTGAGATAGCACTTTTGTTGTCTATGTGAATAGGAGTCTCCTTGAAGTTTAACCCATAGTCCAGCATCTGATTTTGAATCCAAAGTACTTGAGCACAGCAGCTTGCAGCAGCAATGTATTCAGCTTCAGCAGTTGATGTAGAGACACAGGTTGTTTCTTGCATTGCCATGAGACAACCCTTCCACCAAGAAATGACATCCCCCAGATGTAGACTTTGCAGTCATGTTGCAACCACCATAATCACTATCTGTATAGCATACAGATTGAAGTCAGAATTCTTAGGATACCATAGTCCAAGTGTTGATGCACCTTTGAGGTATCTTAGAATCCTCTTGACAGTGATAGGTGAGACATCTTAGGGTTGGCTTGATATCTTGCACAATACATGTAGCAAACATTATATCAGCCTGCTAGCAGTAAGATACATAAGAGACCCAATCATAGCCCTATATAAGTGCTCATCTACACACTCCCCTCAAGATCAGGACCAAGAGAGTGGTTTCTGGCTATGGGTGTCTTAGCAATCTTACAGTTAGTCATATTGAACCTCTTGAGTATGTCTTGAACATACTTTGACTGACTTATGAAGATGCCATCTTCAACTTGCTTCACTTGAATTCCTAAAAGAAATTGAGTTCCCCCATGGCACTCATTTCAAATCTTCTTTCATAGCTTCTCAAAGTCTTTGCAGAGCTTTGGATTAGTTGAACCAAAGATGATGTCATCCACATATACTTGAACTAGCAATATGTCTTTCCTTGTTCTTTGATGAAGAGAGTTCCATCTATAGTACCTCTCATGTATCCATGTTTACAAAGATACTCAGATAGTGTCTCATACCATTTCCTGGTGCCTGATGCAGCCCATAGAGAGCTTTGTCAAGCTTGCAGACATAATCAGATGATCAGGATCTACAAAACCAGGTGGCTGTTTGACATTAACCTCTTCATCTATCACTCCATACAAAAAGGCACACTTCACATCAAGTTGAAAGACCTTGAAGTTCTTGGATGCAGCAAATGCCAGGAATATCCTAACGCTTCTAATCTTGCCACTGGAGCAAAGACATCAGTGTAGCAATCCCTTCTTCCTATGTGTATCCTTGAACAACCAGTCTAGCTTTGTTCTTGATGATGATGCCTCTATCATCTTTCTTGTTCCTAAAAACCCATTTGGTTCCATTGTAGTCTTCCCAGAAGGAAGAGGACAAGGTTCCAAACTTTCTGCCTTTTGAATTGAAGCAGCTCTTGTTGCATAGCTTCAACCCAACTTCCATCCTTTAGAGCCTCATCAACTTTCTTTGGCTCTATCTGGGATAGAAACAAGAGTGAAGACAAACATTTGCTTCATGGGTTTTCCTCTTGTCCTTACCCCTGTGACAACATCTCCAATGATGTTTGTGGTGGGGTGAGACTTGTGGATCCTAAGCTGAGGGATCACAGCAAGTTGTTGAGAAAGATCTAAATTAGAGAAATTAGATCTGGCATGGATGTTTCTTCCACCACATCAGCACACTTTTCAAATGAAACTTGATCCAAGCAGTGAGTGACATCATTGATGTTCTCATCAATGGTGTGGTTAGTGGCATCAAAATTCTTGGTCACTATCACCACCACCATTGTTATCTTCCACAGTTGAGGTGTTCTTATCTGGTTGTAGAGCCTCTAAGCTGGAATTTGAAGGCATACCAGATGTATCGGCTGAGTTTGTCATTGTTGTACTGACAGAAACCTCATTTGCAGAATGGTTCCAACTGGAGCTGAAGATATATGACTTGAAGATCTTCCTAGCTCAAATCTTGGATCGAGATCATCTGTATTTAAATTTGCTGCAGATCCTGAAACATCTCACAAGATTTGTTAAAAAGTTGGTAACCAAATCAAGATCAAACAACCAATCCGGACCAGAACCAGCAACACAGGGTGTGTGTTCATTGAAAGTCACATTGGCGACTCCTTAACAATTCTAGTTTGAGATTGTACACTCTATAAGCCTTAGCTTGGGAAGAGTATCCAATAAGTGTCCATCATCTGATTTCTCAGCAAACTTGGCAATTTGATCTTTGGTATTCAAGATGGTGCAAGGACATCGACCTGAGAAAACCAATGAAAGGTTTCCTCTTGTGCCAAAGTTCATAAGTAGTCTTGCCATGAGTCTTAACTACTAAAACTCGGTTCTGCACATAGCAGCCAGTGTTGACTGCCTCTGCCCAGAAGGTGATAGGCAGTTTAGAGTCAGATAGCATGGTTCTTGCAACTTCAATCAGTGTCCTATTTCTGCTCTCAGCAACACCATTTTGTTGAGGAGTCCTAGGGGCACTGAATTGCCTTGTAATACCCTTTTCATCACAAGATGTATCAAGGGTTTGGTTCTTAAATTCATTTCCTTGATCACATCTTATGATTTTGACCTTGTGATCAGACTGATTCTCAATCTTTAAGATGAAATTCTTCAGAATCTCAGAGTCTCATCCTTTTCTAAAGAAGAAAACCCAAGTGAATCTTGTAAAGTCATCTGTGATCACTAGACAGTATAAGGTCCTTCCTAAACTCATTACACTAGTGGGCCAAAGAGATCCATATGTAACAAGTGTAGGGGTGTAGTGATGGAGTTCTTTTCCTTAGGCTTGTGAGATACCTTATGTTGCTTCCCTTTAGGCATGCAACACAGTGGTCATCACTTGTAAACTCTTTCTTTGGCATTCCAGTTACCAAATCATGCTTAATTAATTTATTCATGTTCTTAAAGTTTACATGGCACATTCTTTTATGCCATAGGAAAACTCATCACTATTGGCTTTAGACAGAAAGCATGAAACTTCTCCAGAGGGAGAGGTTTCTTGCAAATCCATCTTGTACATGTTTCCTTTCCTGGGGGCTCTAAGCAGGATATGCTCATGAGAAATGACCACACCAGGCTTAAGAACAATGCACTCATGCTCAGTAAAGAGCATGTTATGACTTTGATCACAAAATTAAGATACACTCAGAAGATTGTATCCTAGCTCCTTAACAAAGTGTACCTTTTCTATACTGAGCTTACCATTTGTGACCTTGCCCCTTCCGAAAAGCCACCTTCATCTCCTCCAAAAGCAACGGGTCCTCCATCAATCCTTTCAAAGTTCTGGAGTAGTGACCTATTGCCTGTCATGTGCCTGGAATAGCCACTGTCTATGATCCAGACATTTCTGTCTGTCTTCAGCTGTCCCTGCACAAAGAGAATGATTAGTTATATTTGGAAACCCAAGCCTTGCTTGTCTTGGGCTCATTTACAGAAGGTAATTCAACAGTAATAGATCCTATGGTTGTATAAAGAGGAACTTGAGCTGTTGTTGATGGAGAAATCTCAGTCACTTGGTCTTTCTTAGACATCTACACCACCTTTGGAGTCTTGGACTTGACCTTCAAAACTTCGGAAGCTTTTGGAACTTCGAAAGTTTTGATGACTGATCCTTCGGAAGATTCTGCAGACACTGCAGCAGACTTCAATGCTTCGGAAGAACTCCTTTCTTCCGAGACCAACTTTTCTTCCGAGGGTAATTTTCCACTTCCCTTCTTCTTAGACATGGAGCTTCCGAAGGAAACACGTTTTCCTTCCGAAGCTTGAATCTTCTTAGAACTCTTTGAAGCCTTTGTTTTGGTCATATGGACAGTACCTTAAGATTGAAGGGACAATCCTTGGCAATGTGAGTGGTACTTTCACACATAACACAATTCATCTTCTTCTTCACAAGAATCTTTTCTTTTGAATAGGACTGTCTTTGGTCACATCCCTTCTCCACCTTCATCTTTGCAGATGATGAGACAATCCTCTTGGGCTGAGGACTATGCTTGGAGTTTGATGGTCCAGGCTGTGCAGCAGTGGTACACAGCAGATCAGTCTTCTTAGATGAGTTGAACAAGAACCAGAACTCTTAGCAGAAGAGTTTTGGTTAATGTCCTCAGTCCCTACCACTTTAAACCCTACAGAGATAAAAACTTGTTTCTGCTTAGAGTTGAGCCTTCTTTGCCTTTCTTTTGCTCTTTCTGATCAAGTTCTTTCTCATGGACTTGGTCATCACAGTCTTCACTTTCTCCTCAGAAGGATAGTCACCCTTCTTGGAATCCTCCTCTTCACTCTTTTCAGAGGGATTCTTCACTATCTCTTCTTCATCCTCTTCACTCATGGGATCTATGAGAGGAAGCTCATCTTCATAAGTTCCACACCTAGGAGATCTTACTGACAAGATTGTGTATGGAGGAGCTATCTCATTGGATCCTAGTCCCTACCTATTTTCATAGCACACTTTGTTGTGTAGGGATGAGGATATCATGTTCTTGAAGGTCTCTTCTTCAAGAACACTCTTTTCTGCCCTAGCTTTGCTGATCACAAACTCAGCCTGGCACTCAATTAACTTGGTTATGAGATCTTTGGTCTGAGTCCTGAAATCTGTGTGTTTGTGTTTTAGAACTGAAATGGTTTTCTCTAAGTCCTCTATTTTCAGCTTATAATCATTTTTAGATTTTCTAAAATCAGATTTTAAAATGTTTAAGGACTTAAGGTCAGATCTCAGTTCCAAGTTGTAGGACCTGTACCTGTTAACTTTAGCAATGCATTCAGGAGTACAGAGATGTTCTAATACCTTGGCATCATCATGATCAGTCATTAGTGCTTGGTTTGGAGAAGCATCTTCCACCTGAAAGCTCCAGTCAAAGCCTCCTTCTTCAACAACAACAGCAGCTTGCTGCTTTGACTTCTCATTGTGGAGAGCTTTGTCAGTGTAGTTTGGTCTGGATAGTGTTTGGCCACCATTTGTTCTAGGTGCCTTACACTCTCTAGCAAAGTGGCCCATCAAGTTACAGTTGTAACACTTGACTTTGCCTTTGTCCAGTCCAAACTTTCCACTGGTTGCATTGCTTCGAAACTTCCTTCCAGTTCTCTTGTAGAACTTCTTGGCTCTGTGAGTGAGAAGAGCCATCTGCTGGACTATTTCCATATATTCCAGATCATCTGGATGGATACAGTCCAGTTCTCTTGTAGAACTTCTTGGCTCTGAGTCATGGTTTCACCTATTTTGAAGGTGAAGTTTTCAAACTGCTACTTCAGGAGATCCTTCTTGTTCTCCTTGGCTTCAAAAGAACCCTCATACATCAGTTTCAGTGCATCCCACAACTGCTTGGCTGTTTTGCACTTCTTGAAACCTCTGTATACAGAGTTTGGAAGGGCAGTTTGAAGAGCTGTCATAGGTTTTCTGTCTATCTCTACTCTTTTCCTATCTACATCAGAGTAGTTAGCCACATCTTTGGGGATCATACCAGCACTAGTAGCAGAAGGGGTGCTGGGTATGAAAGGTCCATTCTCAATAGACTCCCACATTCTTGAATCAAGAGACCTGATGAAACCTTCCATTCTTAAACACCAGGTATCAAACTCATCAAGAGTGATCAGTGGGGACTTGTTCATGGTTCCAGTTTCCATATCAGTTTTGGAAATGGCTGCCATTTGAAAAGTTTAGTATTTGTGTGTGAGAGGGATCTTAAGGTGGTGAGATCTTATATCAAGAGCTTGAAAAGCTCTGATACCAAATGCAGGATCGTTGAAGGGTTAGTTACAACACAACAACACAAAGAGGAGATTAACTAAACTTTAATCAAACAGTAAACTGGATTAACCAAGTGTTGAGATACTAATAACAAAAGTAATGCAAGAGACAGAACACAAGTGTATGGTTTTCAAGAATGTAGTATATTGCCTTCTCTATGTTCTATTACAAGTGTTACAAAGCATTAATAGAAGATACAAGAACATGAGATACTTATACTACATCCTACAGTCGGCTATACTTTGAAAGCCAGCTGGATACAATTGACTAGACACGAACAAAATCAATTGTAGAGTCAAAAGGCAGATTGCCTTTTGACTTGTGACTATGACATGCCATAGCTCACACCCTTATCTATTACAAAAAGGATAAAGTACATAAAGTAGAAAGTTACAGACTCAAGACCTCAATGTACAGTTACCAAAAGCATGGACCTTTTCACCAACTCATGTAAGTTGGTGACTTGCAGAGGTGCAGCGGAAAGGTGTCCAGCTTTATGGAACAGTATATCAGATAAATCATGTTACTAAAAGTCTTCGGAAGAAATCTATCTTCATGAACTTGAAGCTTCGAAAGACTTTGTCTCTGAGGCTTCGGAAGACTTCATGTTTGGCTTCGGAAGATATTGGTCTTGGCTTCGGAAGATTTCACACTTAGAGTATGTTTTCTGTTTCATGTGTGAAACTTCCTAAGCTTCTTCTTTAATGCACTTATGCAGCATGCAGGAAAGACTTAAGATGTTTAGGTTGCATCAGCCTCTTCATTAATCTCTACAAAATACTTCTCTTATAATAATGGATCTTTTACACAATATCACCGGCAATGGCAACGGTTTCTAGTACTTGGATCTACATAAGATCTAATACGTGTGTCAGCTTGTGTGTGTGTGTGTTAAACGCGACCGAACCGATACAACCCGAATCGATTGAACGTTACTATGTACTTTATGCGTATCATTAATGCTTAACAATAACTATCAATAGGTGTTGACCGTTCTTTGCATACTACATTTGGGGAACTTTGAATCATTCATACTTACCACTTAACAAGTGAGTTTCGTGGCCCCTTTTTATGCTTATACACTTTTCACTCATTTACAAACATGGGGGAAAAGTATGCTCACCCGTTTTCTATGCTCTACAACTTACATACAATTTACATACTTATCTGATACATGCTTGGGTCTACTATGTGGTTCTTTCTTTACAACCATTTAATTCCAGTGTGTGAACCGACGGATAGGTATTGGTAGTACTACTGGGTTGACACCCCCACCCTCGTTTGTTGGTATACTAGTTAGTACCTACAGTCGCCGGGAACGGGCCTTGGGTGAATATATTCCGACAAGATTCTTTGTGTACGTCGTTAGGTTTGGTTGTAAAGCTCATGTCATGTGATTTTGCTTACTTATAACTGTATTCACAGTATTCCACCACAACTATTATACAGCATCAATTACTTATTTACATTTAAACCTGCGAGCTCACCAACAATTTTGTTGACCATTTTGAGCATATCTTTTTAGGTGATCATGCTAATTGAAGATCCGTTGCCTTAGTGGAGACCCTAGGATGCATTTTGAGACTAAACATTGTCTTTTGGAAAACTTTGTTGTAGTTGCTTTAAACATCATACTTTTGTAACTTGTTCCCGAGTTGTGGGAATTGCATACAATGTTATCATCTTTGTTTATGTGAATCATGTATCATGTTATGCTTATTGCATCTCTATCGCTTACCATGTGTTATGATGATCCCGTCTTTATACATCCCCGTGTTTCCGCTCTTAGCGAGGGTGTGACAGACTGGTATCAAAGCCATTGGTTATAGAGAATTAGCCAATTCACTTGACATAAACTATAACCTAGGAAACCTTCATGTAGATTTTCATGCTAGGGTTGTGTGCATTTATATCTCGTGTATGGGTTCCTCTTGCTTGATTCGTTTATCTATCTGTTTCGTGATCTTTTCACCCTATGAGAGAGCCCTTGTGCTCACTTTTTATGGGATGCTTCTATCGAATCATCCATTCCCTCTGCACGCTGAGTTGGTTTATCAAATCCGAAAAGATCTCCATAGATCATGCTATTGCGCTTGACCTTGGACATTGAGAATTACCCTGAGGAGGTTATGTCTGAAACTCGAAAGAGGAGGAGATGGACAACCTTCGCTAGACTAACGTGATTATATGCATGGGTTGCAATTATTGTGATGGATTACTGTTGTAACATTACCTATACATGGTGTGAGAACTACATGACTCGTATGTGATGTGTGGTAACCACAAGTGTGATATTAACTTGGAATGCTGGACTTTGATGAGTAGTATGGTTAATATGCTTTGAAATGGTTAAAGCTTATGTGTTTACTACTTCTATGATTAGAAAATGCCGCCTCGAAGAGTTACCCGTAGCAACAGTGGCGGAAGTGAAGCCCCGAGGGGCAGAGGCAGAGGTAGAGCACCAAGAACAAATGATGGCCCTGCCAGCAACAATCAGGGAACAGGAAACGCTGACGTGGCAGCTCTGATCGCTCAACAGCCGGTCGCACTGATCCCGACTATTATGGCCCAAATGAGCGATGCTCTAACTGGGAAGGGGAGCAGAGAAAAGAAAGGATGTTGGGCAAACGAGCCGGTCGAGTGCGGGAGATTTGATAAAAGGGCCAAGACAAACAGGAATTTTGTGGCCGTGACACAGGGCAAGAGAGAATATGTTAGGCCGCACTCGAAATGTGATAGGTGCAACTTCCATCATCCCCCAGCAATGTCGTGTCGGGTGTGCGCGAACTGTAGACGCCCGGGGCATCTAGCAAAAGACTGCAGAACGGCACTGAATCCGGTGGCACCAGTCAACGCGATTAACCCCGTCGGGAATGCCAGGGGCTGTTATGAGTCTGGAAGCCCTTATCACTATATAAACATGTGCCCCAGACTGAATCAGGCGCCGAGTCAACAAGGAAACAATCAGCAACCGATGATGGCCATAGCTTGAAATCAAGGCCCGGGAAATCAAGGGAATACAGCTCGAGGACGTGCATTCGTCATTGGAGCCAATGATGCCCGCCAGGACCCGAATGTTGTTACGGGTACGCACTTACTCAATAATCACTTTGCATCTATATTGTTTGATACTGGAGCAAACAATAGCTTTATATCTTCTGAGTTTGTGCAATTGCTTGATTTGAGTCCTAGTAGGCTAGAAACTAGCTACTCTATAGAAATGGCCAATGGTAGGGTTGTTCAGGCTGGTGAAATTATTAGAAAATGCTCATTGATATTGGAGGATCATGCCTTCGATATAGACTTGATACCCTTTGAGTTAGGAAGTTTCGACGTGATTGTGGGAATGGATTGGTTGTCGAAACACGGAGCTGAGATTGTTTGTCGGGACAAAGTAGTACGGATCCCCATGCCAAACGGGGAGGTACTCAGAATTCAAGGAGAACGACCGGGAAGAAACCTAAAGCTTATCTTCTGCATGAAAGCACGCCGAAGTTTACGAAAATAGTGCTACGCTTTTCTGGCTCATTTGGTAGAAAAGAAGGAAGAAGAAAGGAAATTGGTAGATATTCCGGTAGTACGGGACTACCCAGATGTATTTTCTGATGACTTGCCTGGTTTGCCTCCTCCACGACAGGTGGAATTTCGTATAGAGTTGGTTCCTGGAGCTACACAGGTAGCAAAGACACCATATCGGTTAGCGTCGTCTGAAATGCAGGAATTATCTAGTCAGTTACAGGAACTACTGGAGAAGGGTTTTATTTGGCCGAGTCACTTACCATGGGGAGCACCGGTGTTATTTGTCAAAAAGAAGGACGGGTCGTTCCGAATGTGTATCGATTACCGTGAGTTGAACAAGTTAACCGTGAAGAATCGGTATCCTCTCCCCAGGATCGACGATCTGTTTGACCAGCTTCAAGGAGCTTCGTACTTCTCCAAGATCGACCTTCGTTCTGGATAACATAAACTAAGGGTTTTCGAAGAGGACATACCGAAAACAGCGTTTAGAACTCGTTATGGGCACTATGAGTTCTTGGTCATGCCATTTAGGCTGACTAACACACCAGCTGTGTTTATGGACCTAATGAATCGGGTGTGTAAACCTTACTTGGATAAGTTTGTGATCGTATTCATAGACGATATACTTATCTACTCCCGATCAAAAAAGGATCACGAAGAACACCTTTAGGCAATACTGGAACTATTATGGGAAGAGAAACTTTTCGCCAAGTTCTCGAAGTGTGAATTCTGGTTGCGGGAAGTGAAGTTTTTGGGTCATGTGGTTAACGAGGATGGGATTCATGTAGATCCCGGCAAGATCGAAGCGGTGAAGAAATGGGATCACCCCAGATGCCTTTAGAGATACGACAATTCTTAGGATTGGCCGGATACTATCATCGTTTCATCGTGAATTTTTCAAAGATCGCTCAACCGTTAACACTGTTGACTCAGAAAGACAAGAAGTTTGATTGGGGACATGCACAAGAACATGCGTTTCAAACGTTGAAAGAGAAGTTGTGCAATGCACCGATATTGTCCCTCCCAGACGGTACTGACGATTTTATGGTATACTGTGATGCTTCACATCAAGGATTGGGATGTGTACTAATGCAGAAGGACAAGGTGATTGCCTACGTTTCGTGACAACTTAAGGTGCACGAAAAGAACTATACAACCTATGATTTGGAGTTGGGCATTGTAGTATTTGCACTTAAGATATGGATGCATTACCTGTATGGAACCAAATGCATCATCTACACTGATCATAAGAGCCTGCAACATATCCTGGATCAGAAAGAGCTTAATATGTGTCAATGAAATTGGGTAGAGCTTCTTAGTGACTACGATTGTGAAATCTGGTATCATCCGGGGAAAGCTAACGTGGTGGTTGATGCTTTAAGCCGCAAAGAACGCGCGAAACCACTACGTGCTCGAGCGTTGGGATTGACTATCCAAACGAATTTAAAAGCTCAGATCCAAATTGCACAAAGTGAGGTGTTGAAAGAAGAAAACCTTGCGGGAGAAGAATTTCGAGGGTTGGATAAACAAATGATTTGCAAGGATGATGGTATACAGTACTTCATAGATCGTATATGGGTACCTAGATGGGGAGGTGTACGTACCTTGGTCATGGATGAAGCACACAAGACGTGATATTCTATTCATCCTGGTGTAGACAAGATGTACCACGATCTTAAGGATCTGTACTGGTGGCCAGGCATGAAGAAAGACAATGCCATGTATGTAAGCAGATGCATGACATGCTCGAAAGTTAAAGCTGAACATGAGAAACCATCGGGATTATTGCAGCAACTGGAAATTCCTGAGTAGAAATGGGAAAACATAGCTATTTTTATTACCAAACTCCCTAGAACGAGCAGCGGGCATGACTCGATATGGGTCATGGTGGATCGGATGACGAAGTCAGCTCAATTCTTGCCGATCCGAGAAGACTACAAAATGGATAAATTGGCGAGATTGTACACCAAAGAGGTCGTGACAAGACACGGAGTACCGTTGTCGATCATATCCGACCGTGACAGCCGATTTACCTCATGATTTTGGTAGACACTGCAGAAAGCGATGGGCACTCGATTAGATATGAGCACAACCTATCACCCTCAGACAGACGGCCAAAGTGAACGAACTATACAAACGTTGGAAGACATGTTGAGGGCGTGTGTAATCGACTTTGGTGGTAGTTGGGACACTCATTTACCGTTGATTGAGTTCTCTTACAACAACAGCTACCATACCAGCATTGGGTGTGCTCCGTTCGAAGCGTTGTATGGAAGGAAATGCAGATCTCCCGTCTGTTGGGCCGAGATTAGGGAAAGTCAGTTAACAGGCCCAGAGATCATTCAAGAAACAACTGACAAGATTTTATAAATCAAAGATAGACTAAAAGCCGCTAGAGATCGCCAAAAGAGCTATGCCGACATCCGTGGGAAGCCTCTAGAATTTAACATTGGAGATCATGTTTTACTCAAAGTCTCTCCTTGGAAAGGAATCGTTCGATTTGGAAAGAAATGGACGTTAGCCCCAAGATACATAGGACCATTCGAGATTACAGAAAGAATTGGTCCAATGGCTTACCGATTAAGGTTACCACAAGAACTCAACGGAAAGAAAGGGAAGTTAGCCCCAAGATACGTCGTCATGACATGCTTGTCATCATTTATTATATTGCATCTCTATCGCTTACCATGTGTTATGACAATCCCGTCTCGTTACATCCCCGTGTTTCCACTCTTAGCGGGGGTGTGACAATAACCATACCACGCAAAGCCACGGAAAATAAACGTACATAAACATAACATAAACATAACATAAACATAACCATACCATACATAGCATCACCATACACATCACATACAACATCATAAAGTCAACATACATCACCCCCGGGAACTTCCCAAGTCAAAGCCTACACTTAACATTTCCCCAAAATTCTGAAAATAATTCCTAAGTCTTAGGCGTATTGGCACTATGCAGGCGCATAACCACTATGTGGGTGCATGGCTGCTTAGGCGTATGGAACACTTAGGCACATGGGCACTATACGGGCGCATGGCCAACATTTATGCATTTGGGCACATTTAGGCGTTCGGGCACTATGCAGGCGCATGACCTGACTTAGGTGCATGGGAACACTTAACTAATTTTAGGCTTAATCCTAGGCGCATGGACATTCTACAGACGCATGAGTTTCGGGCGCATGGGGAAAACACTTAGGCGTCTGGACGTTAGGTGGATGGGCCACTTTTTAGGCGCATGAATAACTAACTAATCAAAATTCATCAGAATTCACACCCGAATTCAATTCCAACATGTTCTAAGCTTAGTTCTAATATTCTAAACATCATAACAAGAACATGGCATCATCATAACATCAAGAACACCCAAAATCATAACCCACCCACAATCACACATACACACACACATACGGGTGTAACACCCACATTCATAAAACATTCACATATGCATTTCCAGCCACAAAATTGTTTAAAACAAGTAAAAAGAAGGAGTTCTAGAACTCTTCTTAGCAGCCTTTGGATATGTCTTCCTTCAACCCGTTTGCAATTGAGTTCAAACACCTTGAATTGGAATTCTCAGTTCTTCTTCTTGCTCAGACCCGAAGCTCCTTCACTTTCTCTCTCTAAATCCGGTTAAAAAGGTGTTGTGTAGACAACATGGGCGGCCATACCACCTTTTACACCAGTTTTATAACTTTTTGTCATTTTGACACATTTAACCCCTCAACTTGGGTTAAATTGTGTTTCTTTTTTTCTTTTTCTTCACTTTTATTCTTTATTTACTTGTCTATTAAAATATCCGGGTGTTACAATATTGTTACTATTTCATACATCTCACACACGTATCGATAGTGTCAGAGTGCACTCAGAGCTCAAGCACTAGGGCCCTCTAACGGGTTTCTTGTGGTTGCAGGTCATATAGAAGAGGATAAACAAGCCAACAACATTCATGAAATGAATTTAAACCAGATGAGTCACCCCTCTTGCACTGCTTCTTCTTAAACTCGTCGTGAAGAATTTGAAGCAACATTTAAACATTTTATTATATTACTAGGTCTTTGAACATACGAGCATCACCTACACCAAGTATCTACCCAATTCCATGGATTTGTGCACCCTAGTTTAAAGGAATGTCTTATTACTACTTCCATCAAACCTAACCATCTTGTTTCCAGACAGGTGTTTACCGACAAGCACTGTTTACAATTTCACATAGTCGGACCATCTAAACAAGTAGACACACTGTGTGGTTCATGGCCACAAGGCTTATATTACAATATTACATCACCAAGACCATTTCGTGTTAAGATAGTTGTAATTAAACTTGTTTGGCTTTGCTATCTTTTACGAATTGACGAGTCAATACGAATTGAATTATTAAGGGTTTTCATCAAATATTATGTAATACTTACAGTACAACTAGAATAATTACAAAGGAAATATAGTTAAATCATAATTATAAATTAAAAAGGAAACATACTTATAATATGTATAACTACAAGAACTCTTAACTTGTAGAAGATATAACAAGCATATATATTCATTCTAATTTTATTCTTCTTAAGTGTAAGAGTTTATAACTTATAATCGTTTAACGTTAACAAATTGCGAATACGTGTGAGAGAAAGTAAACCCATTTCTAACAAGCAACAAATAGTAATATTTGATTCTCTGTTTTACGAACAATAGGTGAGAGTCACAATCAAGACGTTATGTTTCTGTTCTTATCTAAAGTAAATTACACATAAGAATTATGTAACTGATAAAAATGAAAATAACAATTTTGAAGTTTTGTAGGCTTCTATTCTTATTTGGGCCTAATTATGGGTTTATATGTGTTCTATTTAGTAATTTGCTGAGAGTTTTTTAACTTTGTGGGCCAGTTTATGCTTAACAACTGCGGGTTTTTATTTGTTGACCCGGTGAAAATAGCTTCTATTTTTTCGTTGTAAAAGTTTTAAATATAGGTCAAAGACTCGAGCCAAGTGCGAGCTCACATAATCTCTAATTTACTAAATTTAATTTAAGGACTCGACTCATTTATGCTTTATATTAAAACTTGAGCTCAGTTTGTTATTGGTTTTAATCTTAAATCGGCTAGCACTCCAATCATAAATTATTATTAACAATTTAATTATTTTGTTTACAAATTTATATGGAAACTACGAATAAGATGTTGGGTTTTATGGTAAAGTCATTAAAGGTTAAACGGTGATGCTTCCTTTGAACATAAGAGTTCGAGCTTCGCCTATGATGAATTGATATAAATTAGTTATAGTGTAGTTTAGAAGTAGATTAGATAGGTGTGTAAATTGTAAATCTAAAACAAACTTATATAACAATTGGATGTGTATATATTGTCTAAAATGCATAATTTGATCATTTGTCTCCTAAATATGTATTAGTAATAATTATGATTTATAAGGTATGATATGTTTGTAAACAATAGACTCGTATACTAAAATTAGATATCATACTCAAATTGCATAAAATAAAATGTTTGATTTTATAGTGTAAATTATTAAATAAATATTAACATATAAAAATATAATAGCTACTTTAAATTCATGGATTAAGTTGATTGATAACTATTTAGTTATCTATTTTAATAATTTAAATTAGATGATTGTATCATATATTTAAAATTTGTGATTACTTAAACTCCTAAAAATATGTTTGCTTGCCTATAGGGATCGTTCCAAACCTTGATATAGGAGATTTCCCGATCTTTCTATCTTTCTTTTTCACAGTTCAATCGTAATGATTGACCGGATGGACATGTATCTTTTTTTGCTCAAAAGCTAAAGCTAGTATGAATAGCTTGGACTTTTTCTTCTCGATTGCTTCTTCTGCCAACTCAGGTAGCTCAAACAGAATCCACCTTTGGGCTAGCACGGTCCTTCACGATTAGCCCCAGACAGTGTCTTGAAACTAAGTTCTTCAACCCGTCACTTTTTTCCTCCTTTATTTAAAAATACGTTTTTGTTCTCCCCATATATATTATAATTAATATAATATAGAATAAAATATGAAACTTAGGTTGGAGTTCGTCTGTTAAATTGTTTTAATATATGCTCGATTTTAGACTCAAACTCATTTATACTCTACTCATTTATGAATAACTCATTATCGAATTATTGTTGGAATTTCTTTGAACTAGTTCACTGATTATTAAAAGGGATTAAGGAATCGACTAAAGAACCACGACAATCATAAAGATAGACAATTATTAATCGTATCTCTTTCTTTTTTACTTTGAGAATGATAAGTAAGACAATTATCTAATTGTCTCTCTTTCTCTTTTCTACTATATCTAGTTATCTTATATCAACTAGACATAACTAATTATGTTGTTATTAGTGTTGTCTACTTAAACTTTTTATTGCATTAGTTATCATCTTAACGATTGGTCATAAGTGATGCCCCACTTGATTAGCCTAAACACCTTAATATGATCTTGTTCGGTTTTTAGTATTTATTTTTTTAGGTGCTTTGCATAAGAGGTAAGAGCGCCATAAAGACTATCGGTACCTATCATAGACTTGACTCATTTTATGGGCTTGAATTCTTTTCTCTTGAGTTAGAGTTAGAGGGTTTTTCAGAAGTTCTTCCTCAAGGGCCACTTGGCTCTTGCTTGATAGGGGCAACTATATATAACTCATTTACATTAGTAAAGTAGTTATATTAGTTACCGCCGACATTAGTAAATAAGTTATATATAGTTCCGTCGACATTAGTAAATGAGTTATATATAATTGTCAAACAAGATTTTATTTTTTTGATACTATGTGTTGCTCGCAAAGATACTAGTAAAGTTGTAGCCTCTAATCAGTGGTGTATGTTGGAACTTTGTTTAAAATCATGTGTGGGATTTGTCTCACATTGGAATCAAAGAAAAATACTTCTTTACTTATAAAGAAAAATTCACTTAGCCATTCAAGTGGATCATCAATTGGGCTAATGTGGATGGGCTATGTGTGTGTATGTTGGATTAATTAAATAAGTTATAAAATATATATAATTAATGGTCGAAGATTAGGGCTCTTGGGGTCTCTAAGACCAATAAATTCATTTTTATATTTTAATACAAATTTTAATTTTTTAATAATATTTAATAATGACAGTTGAATCATTAATAATAACTGTTTGATAGTTAATTCGGTTTAACTGTTTTTTTGTCAACCTATATATACAGATATTCTGTGAGATTAACCATACCAGAAATCTTACACACAAAATTCATTCTTGGAATTCAAGAAAGAGAGTATAGCGATTTTTGTCAGAATCGAGCATTCATCTTGATTGATTGTTGTGATCTCAAAACAGATCCGATCACCGGAAATTTCTGTTTTAGAACACTGCATTGCAGGCCTCAATCTGTATTTTCTTGTAAACAAATTCATGTATTCTCCAATTCAATACGTTTACTACAATGTTATTGTTTGATTCAAAGTTAATAGCATAATTTGTCTATAGTTATTTCGAATACTTGGATGTAAATCTTGTAAGGCCCCGTTTCCGGGACGCTTACAGCTAGTGATTCATCGCACGTAAAACATACACATTTTTTTATACATAAAAACATTGCAGCGGAAAACATAAAACAAATGGCATTTCATTTCATCCTAAAAACTTTTGCAAAATAATGCATCATTTGTCGGTTACAAAATTATATCGTTGTATTACATCACAAAAGCCTTAATTAAATGGATGCCATCCAAAAGAGCTGAGCAGCCGCCTCGTGCCATCCCCAGCAACGTTTACCTGCCAACTGAAAACGTATAAAAGTCAGCGTTGCTGAGTGAGTTCTAGTTTTATAATAAAACATACATAAAATCGTTATTTATTCCTTTTCAAAACCCATACTATATGTTTCATTCGTTCGTGATCATACATCATACGTACATACAGATATATCATATTATCTTCCATTACGTTCGTTAGCCATCGTTCATTCATTACATCTTGTGACATGTACAATACCCCGAACATTATGCACGAAGCTGGTTACAAAGCCTGAGGTTTATCATAGACCCCGAACATTGTGCACGAAGCTGACTCCAGTACCTGAGGCAAGTACATTCACCGTTCATCTTTTCGTTTTATTTCGGATCAATGCCATAGGCTATACCCCGAACATTGTGCACGAAGCTGACTCCAGTACCTGGGGCAAGCGGCAAGGATCCCATACGTGTGGTCAATCACAAGGATTGGACCCCAGTGTGTATCCTTCTGTGGTAGCTAACCCGCACACAGTTGAGCTAACACCCTTCATTGGGTGTGAACCTCCATACATTTGCTTGCAAGACTTTTTACGTTCATTCGTTCGTTAATGCATGCATTCATTCATCATGTTCCTCTTTCATTATCTTTCACACTACGTTGCATAATACTTTTGGTTCATTCATTAACATAACACGTAAAGCCATGGAAAGATAAACATTCATCATCATAGGAACATAACATAACATACCATACATACATCATCACAGGGCACCATAGATACATAACATACATCATGCATATTCATGCAACATCATCATCATCATCATCATCATCATACATACCCATCATACCATCTACGACCCCAAAAGTCAACTTATAGTCCCTCGGGAATTTCCCAAGTCAAAGCCTACTATACACATTTTCCCCAAAAATCAAAATAATATTCTAAGACCTAGGCGCATTGTAACATCTTGTAATTTTGGAGTTAAATTAAAGTTAACATTGTTAAGTTCTTGTATGGGCTGATTTTTGTCATATGAAACTTGTGAATTTGCTATGCTTATACTTTGTTGCCTTTAATTTTTCTAATCAACTAATAATCATGATAATAATAAATAAGTAATAATAAGGACAATAATAACAATAATAATAAATAATTATAAGAGCAATAATAATTATGTTACTAACAACACTAATACTAGTAATAATAATTAAAACAATAATAAAATTATAACAATAATAATAATAAACTAAGAATAATACCAATAATAATAATTTTATTATTAATAATAAAGAATTAGTAAACTTAAAATGTATAAAACATTGATTTAAAAGTCAAAGGGGCCTAATTGCCAAATTATAAACTTTAAAGATGAGTTTAAGTATAAAATAATAAAAACCAAACAAGGGACCATTTCTGTAAATTCTTAAAACATAACCCAAACCCCCCGCCCAACCCCGTTTTTCCGGTGGAAGGTCCGGCCACCGGCAGCCGAGCCTCCGGCCACTTAAAACTTCAAAATCCGACGTTTTCTTAACCCAAAACCGACCTAAATCGTTCCTTTTGCACGTTTCGAACTTAAATGCATGGTTTAATTGAGTTGAATCGTCGTTTATTACTTGAATCATTGAGTAACCGAAACCATCAAACGCAAAGAGCCGTTCGAACGTTTAAGGCTAATAATAATCGAATTAACTAAACCTAATCGAACGTTTATCTGATACTAATCATTACAACTCTCAATTTCACCTAAATCAAACTTAATCATCGAAATCCATCATCATTCGAAGTCACAACCTGCAACTAATCAAACACGACCTTCTGCGCTTCAAAATCGGAAATTTGTTGAGGGCTTTGAGTCATGGTTACTCGTCGAAGCTTCACACAAGATTAATTCCATTATCATCAGCAATTACACATCGATTGCTTGTTCAATAGCCGCGGGTTGCTCATTGTCGCATTCTTCTCAAATCCATTTTCAAACGGGTAATTAAATGAATGTATATACTCGAAATCATGTGGGAAACAAAAGCCCCATGATTTAAATCGATAGCAGCCTCGATTTGATCTTCAATTTTGGTCATGATCAAACTAGGGTTCGTGCGATTTGGGGGGATTTCAGTGTTTATTGTATTTTGCTTATTAAAACAGAGTTAAACGCCACTGGAAGCCTGGTTCACTGGTTCACTCACCACATTTCAACTAAGAGGTCCCGGGTTCGAACCCGGGCACCCTCTTATTATTTTTAAAATGGCTTTTTAGCCTTAATGTTATTTTAGAAAAAAATCTATTACATGTAAAAATGATTTTTACAAACTTCTAATCTTTTAAAAATCAACAAAATATTTTTTGTAAATTTATCCTTATAAAATATTTTAATATTTTATTATAGAAGTTATAACTAAGTATTGTACAAACAAATGAATTTATATAATAATTTGAATTATTAATTATTATTGAGTCTTATGTTTTCTTTGATTAAAGATATATGTTTTTGTTGCACAAATTATTAACAACGGCTATTTCTCCTTTAAAATTTTATAATACTTCTCTATTGAACTAAATATTAAATAAGGGTTTACCAAATTGTTTATAAACCCCAAAATCCTAAGCTCTTGTTCGCGTTAAAACGTTAATTTTATTATTAACTTAAAAATCTTATAAATATACTGTTTTAGGTGCGTTGTGAAGGTCTACGTTGAAACGTTGCTTGTTATATTCATATTAATCATCAAATATATATTATTGATCAGGTGAGTATTTCCATACCCCTTTTTGCTTATTTTCACACTTTGGGGTGAAACATGTTAACTTATTATCATTGCACTTGTAAACTTATTTGAGACTTGTAATCTTTATGGCAATTCATCTTGCAAAGTTGTGGTTAGTTGAACTTTTGTGGTTACCATGTTATGGTGTTATATGTACAATCATTAACTATTGCTAGCCCAGCGAAGTCATAGATCTATGGGCAAGACAAGCCTGCTTTGGTTGATCCAAGTACACTTAGCTGATCGTATAATCTTGTAAACGTTTGAGACTTGTAAAATTTTGTCGAGGTTTGATTGTTGCATTGTTCATAACATCCCTAATCACTTTATTCAATAACTTATGACTTGAATTGCCATCTTTTATATAATCTATGTATTTAAAACTATGGAATGCTCACCAACATTATTGTTGACCCCTTTATTTTTAACATGTTTCAGGAAATGCCCAAGTTTGATTATCTACACATTGAAGCTTGCACATCTAGGAATGGACCTAGATTAATAAATAAAATAGAACGAATGTTACATTTTATGTTATGTTTTTTATATCCTTTGAGACTTATATTGTAATGTGACAAATGAAACTTATGTGTAAAATATTTGGATTATTAATAGCGTTATGTGGCTATGAACGATCTTAACTCTCACTCCTCGACGTTTCCGCCGTTAAGGTTGGGGTGTGACACGCATGGACACTATACAGGCGCATGGACACTATTCAGGCGCATGGGGAACACTTAGGCGCATGGGCCACTTTCAGACACATGGGGACTTCTGGACGTCTGAACACTTAGTAAATTCCAGCCCAATCTAGGCGCATGGGTACTATTCGGACGCATGAACACTTAGGCGGATGGGCCACTTGGGCGCATGGGCACTATTCGGGCGCATGAACTCTTAGGCGCATGGGCCACTTAGGCGCATGGGCACTATTCGGGCGCATGAACACTTAGGCGCATGGGCCACTTGGGCGCATGGGCACTATTGGGGCGCATGGCCCTACCCTTAGTCATCCGACTTACATTTCTAGGCGCATGGACCACTGTCCAGGCGTATGAGCATAACTTAAACATTTCTAAGGCAAATTTTGGGTGCATGGGTTGCTGTTTAGGCGCATGACTTACACTTAATTCTTTCTAAGGCAGTTTCAGACGTATGAACACTTATCTAGGCGCATGAGCATTCTGTAAACATGTTTCTAGGATATTTTAATCCTAATCATCAAAACCATCGATTCTAAGCATAATGTGGCTATTCTAAACATGAGTAGCCTATAAACCATCCAGAACTAACATTCAACATTCACATTACATAGGTATGCACATACACTTTGTAAAAAATCATTTTAATACGTTTTCAGCCCCAAATATGTTTCAAAACATGTAAAAACGGGGTCTAGAACTCACCTGGTGCAACTTGGATGTTCTTCCTTTTAACCCGCTTGCAAAGAGTTCAAAACACCTAGAAATAACACCAAAAACACACACACCTGAGCACAAACACAGCCCATAAGCATACAAACACATAACCGGGATAAAACCCGACATAAGAGCATAAAAACCTCGAATTCCCACCTTGAATTCGACTTCTCTTCTTCTTCCTATCTTCAACCGAGAGTTTTTCTCTGCTCTCTCTCTCTCTCTCTCTCTAAAACCGAGACCAATGGTGAAGTGATGTGAGGGTGGGCGGCCATACTCCCTTACACACAACTTTTGAAAGTTTTGTCCTTTTTGGACACTTTTAGTCCCTCCATTTGGACTTTATTGTATTTCTTGCTTTTATTCTTTATATCTTTATTTGTAAAAATAGCCGGGTGTTACAAGTCCACCCCCCTTATATAGGTTTCGTCCTCGAAACTGTTATTCCTAGAACATATAGGATAATGCTGCCCATCTCCTACTCAGTCTCCTATGTAGACTCGGATCCCTTCATGTGCTTCCAATACACGCACAAGAGGAACCACTTTATTTCGCAGCCACTTTCTTTTATGATCGATGATTGCCATTGGTTGTGTGAAGTCGGTTTTTCGCCGGATCGATAAACATCCGAGCATGTTCTTGACGGAAGGATAAACAACAGCACAAACCAAAAGTCAAACAATAACACGAACTATAATTGAATGGTTTCATTGATAAAACCTAACGATTACAAGCTCGTTACACCATAAGAATCAAGACTCTTGGCAAGGGGAAGATCGAGCATGATCTCCCCTCTCATCCGGAAGCCCTAGGCTCCGGGCAGACTTCCTCTCAATCCATAACCCTTCTACACATTAAAACTGGTATATATAGGCCTCGGCCCATATTAGATGCGACTGGGCCCATTCGTGCGATTGGACCATGTGTATGGTTCAATCGTACGACTGGACCATGCGTATGGTTCAATCGTACGACTGGACCATTCTTATGGTTCAGTCTTACGAATGTCCCAATCGCATCTCTCAGTCGCACGGCTGGTCCATTAGCATGGCTCAGTCGTACGACTGAGTCTCATTCGCATATGCTCCTGCGAATGACCCGGTTTCATGGGTTTACAACATATCAGGTGTATAACATTAAGCCTAGACTATTCGAAAAGCGACGGACACACTATATATGACTATATATGCTCCAACAAATTCCCCCTTGTACGTTGCTTGCGAATAGTAGATAACACCTCCTACAATCTTCAGTCAATCTTTGCTCTGGTTGCCAATAGAATCAAACGAAAACCATTTTAGCCAACATTGCTGATCCGTCAGGTTACTACCACATCCCTGAAAATGAATTTAGGCACAATAGCTTTCGTTTACTTTGCAGAACACCATCACAGCAGCAAGATTCCCCATATGACTGATTTTTCCAGATGATGATACGAACAGTTTTCCATTGCTTCAATCTTCACACAGGCTAACCTGATTAACATCACCACCTACAGAAATTCCCCCTCACATTAAGCATATCCCAATATATAGACATTGTGCTCTCCTTGCGTCTTGACACGGTGTATTGGGCAAAAGGTTGAAGGTTCCAATCCACAGCTGACAATCTCAACCAAATCAGCATGCACGAAGATTCATCATCGGAAACCGGTTCACATCACTTTCTGATTGCGTCTTCACTTTCTATATACAAGGATTCCCCCTAAGAAGCAGAATCCATTCTGTGCAGATAAATATAACTTGATTGGCCTATAAGTAGTCAGATGCTCCTAACTACCCCACAAAATCAGCAACAACTGCTGACATCTTCTCTTCTCTCTTTCGTGTTCCAATTACATTCACCTATTCTGGAAATCCGACGAATAATGGGGTACACATCGAACTTATTTGACAAAAGAACCTCTGGGTGAATATGTTTTGCTCATCTTCAAATCCGTGCAAGAAGCTATTCCAGACTTTTTTTTTTAGTCTGGAACAAATGCGAATGAGTCAATGCGGATGGCTCATTCGTGCGATTGAACATATGACTAGTCCAGTCGCACGACTGAACATACGACTGGTCCAGTCGTACGAATGGCTAATTCGCATGGTCCAGTCGTATGAATGGTCCATTCGCATGGCCCAGTCGTACGAATGGTCCATTCGCATGGCCCAGTCGCATGAACGGGTCTGCACGCAGATTTTCAGATCTGCAGCCACCAGGGCTGCCCAAAACCCTAATCTGACGAATTCAACATGAACCGAAACAAAGTAGACATCATCAGATTCGAAAGGGTGATGACAACGTGGTTTCGAATTCGATTTCAACATAGAAGCAACACACGTAACAAGATCTGAGCAAAACACGAAGAACACGAAGTGGGTTTAACGTCAAGATCTGAAATTCAATCCAGAAATCAAGAGCTCGGGTTGCTAGAATGATTGTTAGATCATTCCAGCAGTACCCGGCTCTGATACCAATTGTGAAGTCGGTTTTTCGCCGGATCGATAAACATCCGAGCATGTTCTTGACGGAAAGATAAACAACAGCACAAACCAAAAGTCAAACAATAACACGAACTATAATTGAATGGTTTCATTGATAAAACCTAACGATTACAAGCTCGTTACACCATAAGAATCAAGACTCTTGGCAAGGGGAAGATCGAGCATGATCTCCCCTCTCATCCGGCAGCCCTAGGCTCCGGGCAGACTTCCTCTCAATCCATAACCCTTCTACACATTAAAACTAGTATATATAGGCCTCGGCCCATATTAGATGCGACTGGGCCCATTCGTGCGATTGGACCATGCATATGGTTCAATCGTACGACTAGACCATGCGTATGGTTCAATCATACGACTGGACCATTCTTATGGTTCAGTCTTACGAATGTCCCAATCACATCTCTCAGTCGCACGGCTGGTCCATTAGCATGGCTCAGTCGTACGACTGAGTCTCATTCGCATATGCTCCTGCGAATGACCCAGTTTCATGTGTTTACAACATATCAGGTGTATAATATTAAGCCTAGACTATTCGACAAGCGACGGACATCTATATATGACTATATATGCTCCAACAGGTTGCTCCACATAATTGAGCCTTTCATCTACTTTGATATCCTCCAGTGGAACAATCATGTCTTCATCAGCTATACACTTTCTCAGATGAGACACATGGAATGTCGGGTGAATCCCACTTAACTCATCTGGTAATTCCAACCTATAGGCCACCTCTCCTACTCGAGCAATGATTCGGAAAGGGCCTATATATCTTGGGCTCAACTTGCCCCACTTCCTGAATCTGATAATTCCCTTCCAAGGTGAGACCTTCAACATAACCCGGTCACCCACCTGGAACTTGATCGGTATGCGTCGTTTATCGGCATACGACTTCTGTCTATCTTTAGCTGCCTTCATGAAGGCTTTAATCTTCTCAATCTTCTCCGTCGTAGCCTCGATTACTTTGACGCTCCCCAATTCCTTTTGACCAATATCACCCCAACAAACGGGTGTTCTGCATCGCCTACCGTATAGCATCTCGTATGGTGGCATACCAATGCTGGCATGATAACTATTGTTGTACAAGAATTCAGCTAACGGTAAGTGGTCGTCCCAACTTCCTCCAAAGTCAATCACACATGCCCGAAGCATGTCTTCCAACGTCTGAATGGTCCTTTCTGACTGACCATCAGTTTGGGGATGATAAGTCGTGCTAATATGTAACCTCGTCCCCATGGCATCGTGGAATTTCTTCCAGAATTTAGATGTAAACCGAGTGTCACGATCCGACACAATAGACACCGGCACACCATGACGAGTTACAATCTCCTTGATGAA
The DNA here is from genome assembly GCA_025506515.1 of Flaveria trinervia. NCBI lineage: Eukaryota > Viridiplantae > Streptophyta > Magnoliopsida > Asterales > Asteraceae > Flaveria > Flaveria trinervia. Next base: position 11,195,365 of record CM046454.1, on the reverse strand, counting down.
CAGGTCAGCCAACCTCTCGGATGAATATGTCTCGCGAATCGGTAGGAAATGAGCACTCTTTGTCAAGTGGTCAACAATCACCCATATGGCATCGTATCCTTTCGGAGTACGCGGCAGCTTCGTAATGAAATCCATGGTGATGTGCTCCCACTTCCATTCCGGTATATCCAAAGGTTGGATCTTCCCATACGGCTTTTGATGTTTCGCCTTCACTTGCAAACAAGTAAGGCATTTGCTCACATACTCCACCACGTCACGCTTCATAATCCATCTTCATGTCTTGGTACATCTTTGTGGCATCGGGATGGATAGAGTATCGGGTCTTGTGAGCTTCGTCCATAATCTTCTCACGTAGATTCCCGAAACGAGGAATCCACGCCCGTCCAAATTGAGTTTTAACACCAAGTGTGTTTTCACTCAATTCCCCAACCAGACCTCTCATTCTTTCAGAGTTTAGATGATCTTCTCTTAATGCCTCATCCTGAAACTCCTTGACTTGCTTCATTACATCGGAGGTCATGATTAGTTGGTATGCTTTCACTCGAATTGGCTCGGGCCTCTCCTTCCGGCTAAGAGCATCAACCACCACGTTGGCTTTGCCCGGATGGTAATGGATCTCGCAATCATAATCCTTTATAAGCTCCAACCATCGTCTCTGCCTCATATTCAGGTCCTTCTGCTCAAAGAAGTACTTTAAGCTCTTGTGATTGGTGAAGATGGTGCACTTCTTCCATACAGATAGTGCCTCCAAATCTTTAGTGCAAAGACCACGGCCGCTAGTTCCAAGTCATGAGTAGGGTAGTTAACCTCATGAACCTTCAGCTGTCGGGATGCGTAGGCTATAACTTTTCCTCTTTGCATTAACACACACCCCAAGCCCGAGTAAGAAGCGTCTGAATACACCACCAAATCTTCGCTTCCATCGGGTAACGACAAGACATGAGCTTGAGTCAACCTCGCCTTCAACTCCTCGAATGCCTTTTCCTGAGCTTGACCCCATACATACTTTACATCCTTCCGGGTCAACTTAGTCAGTGGAGAAGCAATCTTAGAGAAGTCTTGGATAAATCTCCTATACTAGCCCACCAAACCCAAGAAACTACGAATCTCGAATAGCGTCTTTGGAGACTTCCATTGCGTCACTGCCTCTACCTTAGCCAGGTCCACCATAATCCCATCGGGATTCACCACATGACCCAAGAACTGAACTTCACGCAACCAGAACGCGCACTTGGAGAATTTTGCATACAACTTCTCCCTTCTTAAGGTCTCTAACACCTCCCGAATGTTATCGGCATGCTCCTCCTTGCTCTTCGAATAAATCAGGATATCATCAATGAACACAATCACCGATTTATCTAACATTGGCCGATACACTCGATTCATCAGATCCATAAAAGCAGCTGGCGCATTGGTCAGACCAAATGACATAACAAGGAATTCATAGTGACCATAGCGCGTGCGAAAGGCTGTTTTAGGGATGTCCTGCTCCTTCACTTTTAGTTGATGATAACCAGATCGAAGATCTATCCTCGAAAACCAACTGGCACCTTGGAGTTGATCAAACAGATCGTCTATTCTTGGTAGGGGGTATCGGTTCTTCACCGTCAACTTGTTCAACTCTCGGTAGTCAATACACATCCTCATACTACCGTCTTTCTTCTTCACAAATAAAACTGGAGCACCCCATGGAGAGATACTCGGTCTAATGAACCCCCTATCCAGCAGTTCTTGCAACTGCTCCATTAACTCTTTCATCTCAATCGGAGCCAACCGGTATGGTGCCTTGGCAACGGGTTGAGCACCGGGTATCAAGTCAATTTGGAACTCAACCTCGCAATCTGGTGGCACACCGGGTAAGTCTTCCGGGAATACATCCGGAAAGTCGCGCACCACTGGTACTTCGGATAATTGCGGTACTGACGCATCCACATCTTTTATGTATGCCAAGTAGGCACTACATCCGCGTCTCATGCACTTTCCCGCCACCGCCATCGAAATCACCCTCGGGATTGTCGTGACGCGATCACCATAAACCGTCACCTCATTTCCGTCAGGCGCTGTCAATCGGATCATCTTCTTGCGACACACGATATTTGCCTTATAGGTTGCTAACTAGTCCATCCCTAGTACTACATCAAATCCACCCAGGGGTATCACATGTAACCTAGCAACAAACCTATGGCCTTCTAGTTCTATGGCACAGTCCTCTATCACCTCCGTAATTCTAGTGGACTTACCAATAGCAGTTTCTACATCAAATGGCTCACCAATACATCTACTCTTATTGGGAAACTTAGCACCAAAGGTAGCAGAAATGAAACTCCTACTAGCACCAGAATCAAACAACACAGATACAAGAGTTTGGTTTACTAGAAACATACTTGACACCACGTCAGGATCCGTCCTAGCCTCCTCCCGAGTCATCCTGAAAGCTCGGGCGCTTGCCTTCTGCCCTTCTCCTCCGGCCTTCTTCACCACGGAATTCTCGGCCCTTGGCTTCTTACATTCCCTGCCCATGTGACCACTTCCCCCGTAATTGAAACACCTCATGCCTCCACAATCTCAAGCCATATGGCCAAAATTCCCACACTTGAAACAAAAATTCGACCCCCATCTACACTCACCACCGTTCTCCTTCATGCACTTGCGACACTTCTCCAACCCAGCACTAGCTGTGACCACACGTCGGTCACCTACCCTTCCCGCCTTATTGTTTGGAGCGGCTCTACCACGCCCGAACCGTTTCCCATTCCAATTTCTCACATCCCTACTTGTCTTCTTCTCTTCAGCCACTACCACCTCACGCTCATCATATAGTCTACCAGCCAAATCAACCACCGACCTAAATGTGCTTGGCCGCGCGACGATCATATGCCTACGGATATCCGCCGGCAGTCCCTGGATATATCTCTTAATCTTTCGTGACAGTGGTGTCACTTGATCGGGCACCAGTCGTGCCATTTCATTGAATTTTGTGGTGTACTCTTGGTGTGTCATAGTTCCCGCCTCTAGTTGCAGAAACTCTCTCTCGACCTTGTCCATTTCCCGGTGAGGACAAAACTCCTCAATCACCAACTTTTTCAACTCCGACCATCTCATTCTCCCAATCACCCGACTACCCTCGACTTGGACGATATTGTCCCACTAGCACAGAACCGAGTCTACGAATGAGTGGGTAGCGAACTTAACCTTCTGGTCTTCTCGGCACTCGCTGATATCAAGTACCGCCTCCATTTCCCTCACCCGCCGGTGAGCAGCAACGGTAGTGCCGTTTCCATCGAAAATAGGGGGTTTGCATCTCATAAACACCCCGTAGTTGCAGCCTCGGGTCGCCTCCGGCGCAGGCTCTTCTTCCTCGTCCTCATCATCGGACGGAACTGTCTTAGTCTCGGGCTGTCTTCTTTTGCCCGTAGGTCCGCTCCTTTCCTTCCTCTCTCCCTCTCTAACTGCCTTTATCACTTTAGTCACCACAGACAGTAGGATCGTCTGCATGACTTGGTGCACTTCTTCCACAACTGCCTCCTTCACTGAGGCTCTCAGGTTAGCACTCTCATCTCCGGCCTCCGGATGAGGAGTTTCTGGTTCTTCATCAACCACCTTCTCGACTCTGGCCTCCCCCTCTTGGGTCGCGGTTCGGCACCGGGACCTCCACCATGAGAGGCCTTCGAAGATCTTCCACCATCCATCACCTATCACACTGATAGATTCAAACACCAACACAGTCATTCAAGGGAACCACTCAGCTTATGTCAAGTATAGTAAGTCCCTAATTACAGTGGCCAGTTGTGATTAGCCACTTACTTTACTCTTCATACCCCGAGCATTACCTGTCCCGACTACATTAGTATTTAAATCTACATACAACACATAACCACATACCATGCGCACATAAACCGGTTAACATTACAAAAATACCTGATGGCACGCAGCTACTCAGATTGCCATCCCATTCCCATTCCGTCCCATTCTCAGTTTAAGTTAAGGTTTATTTTGAAAATTTACCAATTTCACTTAAACTTTGGCTCTGATACCAACTTGTAAGGCCCCGTTCCTGGGACGTTTACAGCTAGTGATTCATCGCACGTAAAACATATACATTTTATTTATACATCAAAACATTGCAGCGGAAAACATAAAACAAATGGCATTTCATTTCATCCTAAAAACTTTTGCAAAATAATGCATCATTTGTCGGTTACAAAATTATATCGTTGTATTACATCACAAAAGCCTTAATTAATGGATGCCATCCAAAAGAGCTGAGCAGCCGCCTCGTGCCATCCCCAGCAACGTTTACCTGCCAACTGAAAACGTATAAAAGTCAGCGTTGCTGAGTGAGTTCTAGTTTTATAATAAAACATACATAAAATCATTATTTATTCCTTTTCAAAACCCATATATATGTTTCATTCGTTCGTGATCATACATCATACGTACATACAGATAATATCATTATTATCTTCCATTACGTTCGTTAGCCATCGTTCATTCATTACATCTTGTGACATGTACAATACCCTGAACATTATGCACGAAGCTGGTTACAGAGCCTGAGGTCTATCATAGACCCCGAACATTGTGCACGAAGCTGACTCCAGTACCTGAGGCAAGTACATTCACCGTTCATCTTTTCGTTTTATATCGGATCAATGCCATAGGCTATACCCTGAACATTATGCACGAAGCTGACTCCAGTACCTGGGGCAAGCGGCAAGGATCCCATACGTGTGGTCAATCACAAGGATTGGACCCCAGTGTGCATCCTTCTGGGGTAGCTAACCCGCATAAAGTTGAGCTAACACCCTTGATTGGGTGTGAACCTCCATACATTTGCTTGCAAGACTTTTTACGTTCATTCGTTCGTTAATGCATGCATTCATTCATCATGTTCCTCTTTCATTATCTTTCACTTTACGTTGCATAATACTTTTGGTTCATTCATTAACATAACACGTAAAGCCATGGAAAGATAAACATTCATCATCATAGGAACATAACATAACATACCATACATACATCATCACAGGGCACCATAGATACATAACATACATCATGCATATTCATGCAACATCATCATCATCATCATCATCATACATACATACCCATCATACCATCTACGACCCCAAAATTCAACTTATAGTCCCTCGGGGATTTCCCAAGTCAAAGCCTACTATACACATTTTCCCTAAAAATCAAAATAATATTCTAAGACCTAGGCGCATGGACACTATGCAGATGCATGGACACTATTCAGGCGCATGGGGAACACCTAGGCGCATGGGCCACTTTCATGCGCATGGGGACTTCTGGACGTCTGAACACTTAGTAAATTCCAGCCCAATCTAGGCGCATGGGTACTATTCGGACGCATGAACACTTAGGCGGATGGGCCACTTGGGCGCATGGGCACTATTCGAGCGCATGAACTCTTAGGCGCATGGGCCACTTAGGCGCATGGGCACTATTCGGCCGCATGAACACTTAGGCGCATGGCCACTGGGCGCATGGGCACTATTGGGGCGCATGGCCCTACCCTTAGTCTTCCTTTTAACCCACTTGCAAAGAGTTCAAAACACCTAGAAATAACACCAAAAACACACACGCCCGAGCACAAACACAGCCCATAAGCATACAAAAACATAACCAGGATAAAACCCGACATAAGAGCATAAAAACCTCGAATTCTCACCTTGAATTCGACTTCTCTTCTTCTTCCTATCTTCAACCGAGAGTTTTTCTCTGCTCTCTCTTTCTCTCTAAAACCGAGACCAATGGTGAAGTGATGTGAGGGTGGGCGGCCATACTCCCTTTACACCAACTTTTGAAAGTTTTGTCCTTTTGGACACTTTTAGTCCCTCCATTTGGACTTTATTACCTTTCTTGCTTTTATTCTTTATATCTTGATTTGTAAAAATAGTCGGGTGTTACAAATCTGTTCATTGATAATTTTGTCATAACAATCTAAAACAGAAATAAAAACGTGAGGAATGGATCAACAATCCATAACCAAATCACATGTGGAAAAACCTAAGAAATTTAAAGGTTCTGATTTCAGAAGATGGCAATAAAAGATGTTGTTTTATCTAACAACACTTCATCTTTCCAATGTTCTCACTGATGAAATTCCTCCATATCCTAATGGAGAAGGACAGAATCCACCAACTGCTGCCTAATTGACAGAACATACAAAAGCAATGGAATCTTAGAAGTTGAATGAATACAATTGCAGAAATTACATTCTGAATGCCTTGATGATTCCTTACATGATAATATTCCACGTTTACAACTGCAAGAGAAATCTAGGAATCGCTTGAAAATAAATACAAAACTGAAGTGGCATGTTCCAAGAAATTCGTGGTTGGAAAGTTTCTGAATTACAGAATGGTGGATACGAAATCTGTCCTTAAAAAAGTGGAAGAACTTCAAGTAATCGCTCATGATCTTGAAGTTGAAGGTATTGCTATAAAATCTAACTTTCTTGTTGGTTCAATCATTGAAGAACTTCCTGCATCCTGGAAAAACTTTAAATTATATCTCAAACATTTGACTGATGATATGAGTTTTGAGCAACTCGTATTGAGAATCCGGGTTAAGGAAGATAACAGGTTGAACGAGAAGGCTGATGCAAATTCCTTGGAACAAAGTGCAAACTTTATTGGTGAAGGAAACACATCAAAACCAAGGTTCAACAACAAGACAGGGAAATTCACTGCCTCCAAAAACTTCTCCAAAAATGGTAAAAATCTTGGCCCAAACAAAAAGAATTTCAAGAAAAACTCAGGTCCTTGCTATGTTTGTGGCAAACCTGGACATAGTGCCAAAGATTATCGCCATAAGAGGGGTCATGGAGGAAATGGTGGTGGAAATAGTGGAGGAAACAATGGTGGAAATTCGGGTGGAGAAATTCTAGTCAAACCAATATGGTTGAATCACCAAAGCTGTTCATTGGGATGATTCAAACCAACATGGTATTTAACTGTGTGGACTGGTGGATTGATACTGGAGCATCAAAACACATTTGCAACTCGCGCACCATGTTCATAACATACCAGAAAGTCAATGATTCTGAGCCAATGTATATGGGGAATGCTACAACAGCAAAACTTGAAGGAAAAGGAAAAGTGAAGTTGATGCTGACTTCCGATAAAGAACTTGTTCTTAATGATGTATTACATGTACCCGAAGTTACTAGAATCTTATCTCTGGTCTGACTCTTAGTAACAAGGGATTTAAACTTGTATTTGAATCTGATAAATTTGTACTCACCAAGGGTGGGATGTATGTTGGGAAAGGGTACCTTAGTGAGGGCCTTTTCAAAGTCAGTGTCAAACCAATGTACTATGATGCTGAAACACCAAACAATGATGTAACTAATGTGAATGTTAATGCAATAACGGGCAATACTAGCCCTAATTCTATGTATATGCTTGATGTTTCCTTTTTATGGCACTCCCGGTTAGGACATGTTAATTTTCGTTCCATTCAAAAAATGATAAAACTTGGCATGTTACCTAAATGCTCATTTGACAAATCGAAAAAGTGTGAAGTTTGTGTAGAATCAAAATATTCTCAACACCCTCATAAATCCGTAGTAAAATCAAATGAAATCCTAGGTTTAATCCACTCAGATTTATGTGATTTTAGAGCAACACCCACAAGAGGGGGAAAGAACTATTATATTTCTTTTATAGACGATTGCAGTAAGTATTCCTATATTTATTTATTAAATACCAAAGACGAAGCCTTAAACTCTTTTAAGAACTATAAGGCTGAAGTTGAAAATCAACTTGACAAAAAGATCAAAATTCTAAGGTCGGACAGTGGTGGAGAATACGAGTCCAAAGACTTTGCTGAATTTTGTTCTGAACATGGTATTATACATCAAACAACTGCTCCATATACTCCACAACAATATGGAGTAGCAGAAAGGAAAAATAGAACATTGAAAAACATGATTAATTCAATGCTAATTACCTCCGGAGCACCATATAATCTATGGGGGGAAGCATGCCTCGCTCCAAATGCAATACTGAATAAAATTCCTCATAAAAATAGTGATAAATCCCCTTACCACATGTGGAAAGGGAAATTAGCATCTTATAAAAGGATGAAAGTGTGGGGTTGCCTAGCTAAGGTACAAGTACCTCTTCCAAAGAGGACTAAACTTGGACCAAAAACCATAGATTGCTTTTATCTTGGTCCTGCCATGAACAGTGCAGCCTATAGGTTCCTAGTATACAAATCACATATTGACGATATCCACAATAACACCATTATGGAATCAGTTGAAGCGGAATTCTTTGAATGTGTTTTTCCATAAAAAGACAAGGAAAAGAGTCCACTTGCTCAAGAAAAAGATCTCTAGATGGATGAATGAATCAATTCTTGACAAAAGATTACAATCAAGTGAAGCAAACACTTCTAAGGCTCAAAAAGAAAACCTTGAACCTAGAAGAAGTAAACGCGGCAAAATAGCCAAAGAATTTGGACCTGATTTCATGACCTTTGTAATAGATGACACACCCAGAACCTATGCAGAAGCTATATCTTCTGTAGAAGCTCCTTACTGGAAAGAGGCGATCAAAAGTGAGATGGATTCCATTATGCAAAATAACACTTGGAAATTGGTAGATTGCCACCAGGTCACAAACCAATTGGGCATAAATGGTTATTCAAGAAGAAGCCAAGACCTGATGGTACTATTGCTAAATACAAAGCTCGTTTAGTAGCTAAAGGGTATCGTCAGAAAGAAGGTCAAGACTTCTTTGATACCTATTCACCTGTTACAAGAATAACATCAATACGTACATTGATAGCAATAGCAGCTATTCACAATTTGGAAATACACCAAATGGATGTGAAAACTGCATTCTTAAATGGTGAACTAGATGAGGAAATTTACATGGATCAGCCTGAAGGGTTTGTGGTAAAGGGTCAAGAGCATAAAGTCTGTAAGTTAGTGAGATCACTATATGGACTAAAACAGGCTCCTAAACAGTGGCATGAGAAGTTTGACAATACACTACTTTCTAATGGATTTAGAATCAATGAATGTGATAAATGTGTTTATGTCAAACAATACAAGAATGCCTACACTATCATATGCTTATATGTAGACGATATGCTTATATTAGGCACTAGCCTAGACATCATAAATCAAACAAAAAAGATGTTATACTCTAGCTTTGACATGAAGGATATAGGACCTGTGGATGTGATCCTTGGGGTAAAAGTTAAAAGGAATCCAGAGGGATATACCCTTACACAATGTTATAATGGCGTGATAACGAAGTAGAAGGTGGTTTCGATTCTTAGTTTATTTATTATTTATATTCCATTAAGCTATTTTAGAACAACCAACTCACATACTCTTTAAACATACTTCTAAATATACTATAAACAACAACCACCATCACTTTAGAACAATCAATCACTTGGGAAATAATACCTTCACTATACATTTCTTACCTTTTTTTACAACATAATATTTTCGAGACCTTCTTTAACTCTTATTGTCTTTCACTTTCTTGTTTCACGTATTTTTTATAAGGTGCTTATCTTTATCTACATTTATGTATTAATTATATCCAAATCGAGCCATGGGCGCTAGTCCGGGACTTAAGGGTTGTTTGACAACTTCTAAATGATTAAGTGTTGAACTAATAAGATGTCTGAATCATTAAGTGTTGAATCATTAAGAGTTGGTATGTTGTTTAACTTTACAAATGTAAATGTCTGACCAATTCAAATAAGAGGTCTTAACCATACATCATTAGACCTCTTGACCATTCAACACTAGTATAATGCTTAACCATTCAAAGGCAAATGCATGAACCAGTTAAACATTTGCTCGAGAAACAAATAGTCTGAACCATTAAATATTAAACCATTCAGACATCTGAACTATTAAGAGGTTGATTAAAATGTTGTCAATACAAGTAAAAAAAGTTAAAACGAAAGGAAGCAAGTATATAATAGGAATCTATCAAACTAATCATCATTAAGATACTGCACTTATAATCACTGTTTTTTAGACCGGCCGGTTCGACCGAGAATCGATGTCGGGTCCGGTCCGGTCTGGTGTGAATCGTTTCTTACTGGTCGAACCGGCCGGTTCCTCCCGAACCGTTGGTCGGACCGGTTTTTGTTTTGTTTTTAATTTTATTTTAATGGGTAAAAACGGGGTGTTAAACCATAAATTAGTACGTCGGATATACAAATATAGTTAAGTTTTATATATAACTATAAAATTTATATATACATTACTTATATTTAATTACATATATAAATATAATTAAAATATAGTTAAATCCGGTCCGACCGGTCCGACCACAAAACCAGTAAAGCGTCGGTTCGACGTCCAATCCGGTTCTAAAAACATTGATTACAATTTATTTTCTCTTTTATATAAATAAATTATGCTTCGAATATCACTTCATTTTTATTCTTCGAGAATTTGAATTGAAACAATGATCAACAAATGATTATAGTCTAATCTATTCAGCGTCGTTTCCTTATGTCAAATAGATTAGCCTCAGTTACGTATCAAAATTCATAACTTTTATAAGGCATGTGAGTTAATGCACAATTTTCTTTATCGTATCTTTTCTCTCAACCACTAGAAAACCCAACAATACCCTAATTCAATCTTCTTATCATATAGACATATTGTCAACTTTAGTTTAAATTAATACATCAAACAAATTATGACAAAAATATATGTTATATTCGATTTTTAAATTCTGGATAGTGTAAAACTAAGGATATGTTTAGGTAGATGTGAACAAATCAATTAAAAAGAAATTCGGTTTTAACCAAACTTGATAAGCCAACTTTGGGTCAAAACCGGTTTCCTAATAACCAATTTTGGTTATAAACTGTTTTTTTGGTACTTATTATTTTTGATAAAAAAAAATTAAAGACTAAATATATAAAATAAACTTTTTATTTAGTCTCGACATTTAACAAATTACAAATCATTATTTCATACAAAAAACATAAAAATTTAGGAGCGCATTTCAATATTTGATATATAATCATGTGGTATTCTACTACTGATGAAGGTACAAGACGTATTCTATGTAAAAATAATATGCATTTTATGTATGTTTAGCGAACATGTGAGAATGCTTGAATTGCCGTTTTTTTATGTGTTTTGATCATATTTATTATTTTCATTTAATTTTTTTTATTACATTTGGCTTCTCAAGATTTGAAAAAATTATTATTTTCATTCAAAAATATAAATTTATGAAAAAAACTTTATCAGTGACATATAAATATAAAACAGGATTTTGTTTTTATATGAAATTTACAAAATTACCCTTCTAATAATACATATTTAACATTTTAAAATAATGAAGTTAACATTTTTGGATGATATTCAAACTTTGGTGAGCCAAATACAAGAAAAATATTTGTAGATGAAAATAAGAAATGTGAATAAACCTAAGGAAAAAAACAACAATTTACTCTTTTAAATATGTAAATACAAACATACATATAACTGATTTGTAAATAGTCAAGTTAATTTCAATATTCTCTCTTTCTATTTTAGGTGGTGTTTGTTTTTTACCAAAACTTATTCATCACCTCTTCATCTGTGTGTATGCAGACGCGAGAAGAGGTTTTAAGTGTGCAGAGTGTTTGTTTTTTGAAAGACGTTTCATTAAAAAATATCTTCATAAGGTTTGCATAGAGAGAAGATGTGTACCTATGACTTCTAAGATCTTCTGACTCTTCTCACCTCCCCTCACCTTCCCCATCTCCCCCACTGGCCGCCCTACCTCCCCCCACCAACTGGACCACCGCCACCCCACCTCCCCCACCGCCGGACCACCGCCGCCCCACCTCCCCCACCGGCCGCCCTACCTCCCCCCACCAACCGGACCAACGGCCGGACCACCGCCGCCCCACCGCCGCCCCACCTCCCCAACCGGCCAAACCACCGCCACTCCACCACCCCCCACTTCCCGGACCACCGTCGCCCTGCCTCCCCCTCCCCTTCCCCCCACCTGCTCCGACCCCCCTCCACCTCGCCCGTCGGCCGCCTCTACCTCCCCTACTTACGCCCCCCTCCCCCTCCCCCTACCTGCGCCCACCGACCCCCCTTCCCCACACCTCGCCAGCCGGTTGCTTGTACGTATGGATGTGTATATATGTTGTGTGTACGTATGGACATATACGTGTGTGGTACAAGTCCAAGGAAACAAGTGTTAAAAATATGTTTAATTTCTAGGTTAAAAAATTGGTTTAATTTAATTACAGAATATTTTTTTACAATTCTACAGATGTTAAAAACAAACAGTCTTTTTCTTGCAGACTGTAGACGTTTGGCCCACCTCTTCTGCTGCAGATGTCTGCAGATATGGTCCCAGACTGCAAACATATCTACAGACATTTTCATGCGAAAAACCAAACAACACCTTACTTTTACGTGATAAGTTTTGTATACATGTGTAATTTAATCTACTATATTATAATGAACATATATACATGTTTATCTATACTATATATAAAACATATGAGAAGAGTATTTTAAGATACCATTAAATTTGGAACACTTACATCATCTAATGCACAAGGTACAACCATTTTTAAGGGTAAAATAGTATTTTTAACATTATTTATAAATATCCATTATAGTTAGTTACATAATAACCTTATAATTACTATAAATTACATAAAACTTTACATTATCTACCCATAAACCAAAAAAACTTAATTTGTTTTAAGATTTGTGTTATATCGATCTATCATGTTTAAAAAAATTTGATACTACAATCATAAATGTGTATTGTTTAAATGTTTTGGTGAATTTTTTGCTAAACCGATATGTATTTTGTAAGGTGCAATAAGTTAATGCATAAATGTACAAGTTGTCATGTAATATTTATTTATTTGATGTTTAAATTTTAGTTTATGAAAAATACAATAAACTTTTGTGAAATTGCTATAAGAATAATAAAGTTAAAAAATCGTTTCGGATGTGAAATGTTGTCTCGCCACATTACGTGAACACCCTTCTAGTAATATACGAAACGCATAAAGTTGCACATTTACACATCAAGATATATATATATATATTTTAAAACAGCATCAATTCTATGACTTCTGTACTAAAATATCTCCACCACACAAAAAAATCTAGTTTCACGTGGTCCCCACTCGTCCTCTCAGTCGGTCTTTCTATATCTGCCACGTGGCATCCTGTGTGCATTCGTGTCAACGTTTCATTGGCTATAACTCCAGTCGCCAATATCCTTCCTTAACCATCATCCTCTACACCCGTAATTCTGCTAAGATCTTTACAACCTCATTGCTAATGACTAATCTACCCTTTCATTATGACGTGGCGTAATATCATTGCCAACCGTAATCCTCATTTTAACAGTGCGTTACACCTGATCATAGCCCATATAAACCCTTTTAAATACCACGTTCCGTACGTAATACGCCCACATATTCATCTACTAGCTACTTGTCTTTTTAATTATTTTTCTCATTCATCGCGAGAAGTATGCCAGAGATTTTCAGGGATCAATTGTTAAACTGATCGAGTCACGAGAATATTATTTAAGCATGGAGAGCGGTTCTGATCATGCAACGACGTCGTCGTCGTTGCATCCGCTGCTTCCCCCAGGGTTCCGCTTCCACCCCACGGACGAAGAGCTGGTTGTTCACTACCTCAAGAGGAAAGAAGCCTCTGATCCTCTCCGGTGCCCATCATCGCGGAAGTTGACCTCTATAAGTATGATCCGTGGGAGCTTCCTGGTATAAATTTTGAATAATCATTCTATCAAAAAATTATGAGTTTATGTACAATTTAAAGTTTATGTGATATTTTTTGGTTTTAAAAATGGTTTCGTAGTGGTTTATGTAGAGTCTGTTTTCTTAACAATTGTAATTTAACTTTGTCAATTCTATTTTTTTAAAGAAAGTCGCTTTTATAGTCCGTCAACCACTCAAGTGGATTGGTGTTAGAAAACCTTGTATTTGGTCGAAGTAAAAACTCTTATAAACCATTATAAAATCATTTTCAAGCTAAAAACTACCGCATAAACTTTAAATTTTCTATATAAATATAAAAAAGTTATATGTATGATGTTTTTGTGGCTATTTTTGTGCTTTAGAGTAAATATAATAGTTTCATTAGATATTTTTAAAGTGTGTTTTGGTTTTAAAAAAGTTATATTACTACCATGGGTGGCGAACTCCAATCGTATTTTTAAATTTCGTTACAAGTAACCAAAACACTTTCAAAAACCCTCTACAAACTATTAATTATCTAAAATTTTCTAGAGCTCCTAGAAGCATAGAAATCTAAAAAATTCTTCTATATACACATACATGCATATCACTCATGGATCTTTAATTTAATAAGATTAGCTTAATTCTGGTACTTTCTCTTTTACATGTAAGCTAAGGCACTCTTTTGCTGAGCATATATTTTGAGGTGGTCTAAAGAATAAATGATAACACTTTCTACAAGTTTTTTTGAAGTGTTTTGGTTATTTGCAAGGAGTTCGCTACATAGATAGCGAACTTTAAAAAAATCTGATACGTCCTAACGATTTCAAACATTTCTTGTTAAATTTTTGTAGGATTCGTTAGCGAACTCTTTACAAATCAACACCTTTCAAAACCTTCTAAGATGTATTCTTTTTCCTCTAGACCACATGCATATCTATCTTCACGAATTTTTATTTCAATATGATTAGGATTTTATGATGTTCTCTCTTTTTGTGCATGTATAGGTAAGGCCGCGTTTGGCGAACACGAGTGGTACTTTTTCACTCGAAGAGACAGAAAGTACCCGAACGGAGCTCGTCCCAACAGGACAGCAACGTCCGGGTACTGGAAAGCCACTGGAACCGATAAACCCGTGTGGACCGCCCGTGGCACACTCAAAGTAGGTGTAAAGAAATCTCTTGTTTTCTATGAAGGTAAACCACCCAAGGGCATCAAGACAAACTGGATCATGCATGAGTATCGATTCACCGATAATAAATCCACCAACAAACTACCTGCTTACAATACAACAAAGAATAAAGGATCATTAAGGGTATTAACATATTCAATTGTTAATTATATAATCTTTTTGTAGACTTTAGTGATTAATTAATTATTGGAGTTGATTTTCAGTTGGATGAATGGGTGTTGTGTCGGATCTACAAGAAAAGTAATATGCACAAACCGGTGGAAGTCGACGGTGGTGGTGGTGATCTCATTGTGAATGAGATTTTAGCATCACCACCATCACCGTACAACCACCTGGGGCTTATGAAGCCAACCATAGGTTGTACGGGGTACGATGCAATGGAGAGTTACGAACCCAACCACCACCACCACCTCAACATTGTCGGTTTACCGTCGCCAGCGGCCTACGCCAAGATGTTTCTGACGGACAGAAGTCCGGTGGATACGCCATTGCAGCCACAAACAATGGTGGTGGCTCCCGGAGAAAGCCTTCTCCGGCAACCGTACCAGTCGCCAGACATGAATAATTGGTACTCTTAGATGATTTTTGGTGCGAATGTGTAGTTGGTTCGCTAAATAACTGATTTATTTAAGGCAATTTGGATTTTAATAATACATACTATGACATATTGGTTGATAATAATTCATACTATTAATTTGATCGTTAATACTCTTAATTTTCACGTTTATTACCAACAATAATCTAGTGATATAATTTTCAAATTTTTACGTTCGATTGTATCTATTTTAGTATCAATTTAGCTTGTATGTTTCTTCATTATATTCGTAATTATTATGCGAACCAAATCGAGCGTAAAAATTTAAAAATTATGAATTGAGATTGTTGTTGGTAAAAAAAGTGAAAGTTAAAATTTTAGTGGCCAAATTGATGGTATGAATTATTATCGACCAATATGTAATACTTTGGATTATTAAAATCCAATTTGCATTAATCAGCTTAAATCGGATGTAGAAGATAATTATGTAGTTAGAGTGAGCTTGATTGTTATTATTTGGAAGTTATAGACATTGATGCATGTATATATATTGAATAAATTATTTTGAAGCTTGAAGTACGTATGTATAATTTTAAAGTCATATTATGATGTTTCTGCATGGACTCACAAGGAGTGTATTACTTTCTTACACTTGTTTCATTTCATTCTAAATCTTATAAATGATACATATACTTCTAACAATCTAACAATCTTGAAATGATACCCTATTTTATAAGGGAGATGTTAGTAAGTATGTTTGTTTGCAGTGCCGTCCCTGATAATTATCAAAAAGAATTGGGAAAATAAACGGATTTATTATTATATAAAATGAATAATTCATATATAAATTATAGGTCTAATGCGAGTAGAAAAAACCGAAGACTCTAGTTGATCACACCCAAAATCAGAAGCTATTTTGTTAGAGTTTTAGAATGTGTTTTTGGATCTAGTAATATATAAATGGTAATGTATTAAAATAACTAAAATAATAATAGGCTCTGTTTCTTAGGCTTAAAATATTTAAAATGTTAATGAGAATGGTCTTAGAAATTACAGACCCCTGAAAAAATAGTACCTTAGGTGGTCGCCCACTTTTTGTTTGTTGAAGTAAAAAAGAGAATTTAATTTAACATGAACATTTCACTGTTTATTGTATGGTTTTAGTGAGGCCATCATCTTCTTTCTTGGGATTTTTTCATGGTAACTACAAAAACCCTAAAATTTAATAATAATGTTCATATTAATGTGGCTTGCTTATCTTGTACAACTCGCAAAGAAAGTAGTACTTCAACAGACCATGATGTCATGATCAAAGTAAGAAAAAGGTGGAAAGTATTAGTGTAGTTGGGCTTGCTTTTCTTGATGTGTATGTGATCTCAAGGGCCTCTATGATACTTACGATCACAATTACCATATATGTCTGGTGATTCTTAGTAGTTAAGCATAACTAATATTAGGTAGAAAATTATAAAAATTGCGTACACATTTATACGTAGTGTAGCCACATATAAATGGAGAAAGAAAAGGATTGATAAAGCAATATTTATAATTTCTTTTAGAGTAAATTACTATTTTAGTCCATGTGATTTGACGAAAGTTACGGTTTCAATCCAATAGTTTATTTATTACACTGACAGTTCAATAGTTTTTAAAATTTGTTTTAATTTCAACCTACACCACTAACTCCGTTAAAATTTTATGTTACGTTAATATGAAATGACAAGTTTACCCCTATGATTAAAAAATCTAAATAATAAAAACACAAAACCCTCATCAACACACTCTCTCTCTCTCTCTAACATATGTAAATAACACATTTATAAACACTACAAATGCAAGCGGTGGCCAAAGCCCCACCATCGCTCGTCGCCTCTAATGGCTAAACCTTGTTGCCACCTCCGCCGCCCTCTCCGGCCACCACTACCCCCACTATTGCACACCAAAACCACCACCATCACTCACCAAACCACTATTGCTCACCTCCATCACCATCACACACTATAATCACCACCACCATTGTGTATCAAAACCACCATCACTCACCTCCACCACTATCGTACACAAGAACCATCATCGCCCGCCACCACCACAATCACCCACCACTTCCTACAACCTGCAGATCTTTATAGATCCAGTGAAATCGAAGAGAGACAGGAAGATGAAGATAAGTTGCGATGATGAGATTGGATGGTGGTTACCACTGGTTTTTGGTCAAGCTTTCACCGCTAGCCATCACCACACCAAAACCACTAGTAGCATAAGAACACCGCCACTATGCAAACTGTCACTCCACCTCCAATTCGATTGTGGGTTCTTTAATTTGAGGGTTTTTTTAACAGATAGAGGGGAGACCAGTTGAGGTGGTGGAAACATGATGATGAGGGTGGAGGTATCATGATGCAGGCTGAGGGGTTTTTGTTGTGGTGGGTGGCAGTGAGCAATGGTGGTGATGAAGGAATAATAAAAGAGAGATGGGTTAGAGTTAGATGATGATGATATATATTTATTTTTATTTACTAAGAGTAATATAGTCAATTCACATTAACTTAGTATAATTATACTAACGGAGTTAATGGTTTGAGTGAAATTAAAACAAAACTTGAAACTATTGGACCGTTAGTATAATATATGAACTGCTGGATTGAAACCGTAATTTTCATCAAACCTTAAGGATGAAAATAGTAATTTACTCTTTCTTTTACGTGGTTCTTTTGATTTTATACTTAATTAATTGGTTGTATATCACACAATCATATATAGAGAGATACAATCAATGTTTTTTTTAGAAAACGTAGAAAAGCTATCCGGTAACATGTAAATGTCTTTGTATTTTTTTTATGTTGAAGGGTATATGCATCAGTCTCATTATAAGCATATATACATGCAGTAATGTGTGTTTTAGTTATGAAAATTTCTATTTTTTTCGCAGTGAGTTGATTAATCATTAATCATACTAATCGAAAATGTTTAATATGCAATAGTTTGGAAGGAGGTATTTCATTCATATTTCGTCTCATAACATTACTGAAATAGTTTGTAAATATATTCATATTTACTAAGATTAATTAATAGTTGTCTAGCATGTCTTAAAAAAGTAACACTTATTGGAATTGGTTTTACACACCAATATATATCCCGTATGAGAAATGTTAAAACCAATGAATCAAGCGTGTGAAATTGATGATCATGAATGCATCATTTTAATGCATTATGCATATCACATGCATGTGCATAACTCTATCACAAGAGTGAATCAAACTTGTAAAGTAAGACATAATTGTAATGAGTTACACAAAGTGATATATATGTATCAAAATTCAATTTAAAAGTGTATATACAAAATGGAAGGTTGAACGAACCTTTGTAATTGGTAGAGACAGTATTAAATACAAGTAAATCAATACTCATTTCAACAACATACCACAATTGAAAAGTTTGGCACATCCTTGTTGTTGATGATTTAGTGTCATTTAGCTATCTATGTAATTAGATTTACTTAATAAACAAATGTGAGATTATTACATATCAAACAAAGTGGGGAAGTACACTTTGTTATGAGAATATTATTATTTCAAAGCCTAAAGAAACCACTAGACCATGGTGGTCCACAAGCAATGCCGTTTATAGTAGCTAGGTTCAAGGGGCAAAACCTTTGAATAGGTCGAGTAAATGTGGTAAACTGAAATTCAATAGTAACTTTGGTTGTAGATTTCAAATTTGGTTTTGGTAATAAAACCTAAACGGTAGAAATAAAGTTTAGCAGAAGTTTAATTTTGATAGAAAGTGAACTTCAATGGTGTTAAGCTACTACCAAATATGGTTTCTAATAAAATAGTTGCGAAAGATTATCATTGTCAAACTGTTTAACTGTTAATTAAACAGATGTAATTTTTCAATTATTCAATTCAATATTTCAATCCATATAAATTAAAGGATATATTTAGACATTTTAGAGAATTGCTTTATTCATACATGATATCTATTACAAATAGTCATAACAATTTCATATTTGTTCTTGAAACCTTTAGTTTTATGGTTTCTTCAAATATGTACAAGAAAAACCAATTCATGCGATCGCTAATTGTCACATTTCTTGCTTAACTTTCCATAAATATTTACTTGCTTTTTAAACCTTTTTTATAGAGTTAAAACTCACGACCTTTTAATTGTAAGATTCATCTTCTAACCACTGCACCCCATCCCAACTAAATTTCATGCTAACTAAAATCGAAACATTTAATCATTTATCAACATTCATTGAAATTTGAGACTAGATTCCATTCCTATACTTATAAAAATCACATTTATGAGAGCATTTACAGTCAGTTTCTCATATTTACATGAGTGGATGTCCTGTATTATAAGGGACGGTTGTGAGTAATTATGAATGAAAGATGTAGAAAATTTATGGGGATTGTATTATATTTCCTATATTTGGGGAAAGATGATACAACTCCCTAAAATTTTTAATATTTTTGAAAGTGGTTATGAATGAATGAAAAAAAAATATATATATATATATATATAATGATAGATATGAAAAATATTATTTAATTGAAAAATAGGGATAATAAATTTTAATTTAATTATAAAAATGGAGATGAGGAATGAATATTGAATACCCTTATGAAACTATTTTAAGTACACAAAATATTGTGATGGACATAAAATTTCATATATTCGCATCTTTCAATTAAACTTTATAATCTGTGGATTTATTATTGTTGTAATCGACGGATTGACTTGGGACCATTTGGCCTCTCATCTAATTGGAATCAATATGTTATATAAGTTGTGTGGTTGTTATTAAATCACATTCGTTGCATTGAATTCCTTTTTTAATGTGTGTACAAATCAGTGGACTTTAATACAGTTTGAGATAATTAACTACTTGATTTGGAATTTTTATTTGGACAATTACGATACACTATGATCATCTTTTCTAAAGATTAACGTGCTCTTTGCTACAAGGTATGCCTATGCCCAGAACATCGTTTTGTTTTGGTTCGGACTTACAATCGAGCAAAAACATATATAAGATCAGATATGTTAGCCTGCGATGCATGCAAAAGGCCAGTCCAAGATACAAGTCAATTCCATATAGTCGTTGAGAATTAAAACTACATTTGAAGAAAATTTAATAAGCATTCTCTTCATCCTCGATAGTACTGTAAAAATAACAGCTGAATAGAAAAACAAGAAACATTTCTGAACAAAAGCTTAACTACTTCATAATTAACGGAATCTAGTTTTGAATCATACGCCAAAGGGGGAGGTTGAAGCTTAACAAACATAAACATAAAATTTTTATTAACAGTATCAAGGGTACTTTTGTAAACAAAATACAAAACAAAATTAACAAGTAAAATATGAATATAAAATCTTCAAAATTACATCATGCACCTTATAAAAAACGTCATGCAAAACATCACTCTTTGACTTTTCCCTTTAAAACTGGTATTAAAATCTATCTTTCCTGATCTAAAATCTTCAAACACTTCAGCTAAATATCACTCTAAACACCGAAAACCTTTTATTTGTGCGTTTGGATTTTTATTTTTAAATTAATATAGTTATGACTTATATTTTCTTATTCGTGTGTCCGCTATTGTGTCCGCTATTGTTTAATTGAGATATGTAATGCTCGTGACATAATCTACACCAATATTACAAATAAAAAAACTAACACACGTACAATACAATATATCACAAGAAGATTGATAAATAAACAGAAAAAATACTGCACTAAATATTTTCAGCCACCGTCACATTACACGGAATCTCTTATTACATACATTTAAAACTTTATTAACCACAGTATCAAGGGAATTTATGTAAACAAAACACAATTCACAAAACAAAATAATAACATGAATCAATATGGATAAAAAATGCTTCAAAACCATCAAAACACCATGCACCTCATAAAAACGTCATGAAAAACATCACAAGACCTCCTAAACCAACACCCATGCCCACACTCCTTACACCACCATTCTCAGACGGTGAAGATCCGTTTCCGTCACCGTCTGAGGCGGGGGAGCTCGGCGCGTTAGCCGGCTTCCCCCCCTTGGGCGGAGCCGAGGCCCCCTCAGGCGCAGGGGCCTCGCTAAACTCCAAGGGCAACAACACCTTATCCACCACATACACCGCGAACGGGAACTCCCTCCTCAACGCATTATTAATCTGAGTCTCCACGACTCCGGTCGACACGTTAACCTGGTTCGCCCGACCGCTAAAGTTCAAGCCGAGGCTCCCGTGCTCCCCTCCCGCTTGGGTCGGGACGGGGTTGCTGACTGTCACAAGGTCCTCCATGCTGTAATATTTGGGGAGAACATGGTACAACACAAGTTTCACTTTCTTCTCCTCGGAGAGCCCGTTGAGAGTCCCCGAGGGAGGTTCAGGAAGGCGTTATCGGTCGGGGCGAATAGCGTCATGCCTTGGTTCGAGTTGTTGAGCTGGTTTGGGAGCTGGTCGAGGACTCGGGTTTGGTTGAGGAGGCGTAGGAAGGAGGTGATTGCCCGCCCGTGACCAGGATCGCGGTTATGTTGATCGGACCGGCTGGACCGGGGGCCGGGGCGGTGGGGGATTGGGAGAATGATGATGGGAGGAGGAGTGTGAGGGTGAGGGTGAGGGTTAGGGTTAAGAGGTTAAAATGAGAACCCATTGTGGTGTTAATTGATTGTGGCATTAATTGGTGGTGTAATGTTAGTGTAATAGTGGTGTGTAGATAGTTGTTATATATGTGGGGGTGGGTGAATGTGGTGGGAATAATGTGTTGGAATGAGTTGGCTTTGTGGTGATAAGAGGAATATGTAGGCTGGCAATAATAATATTGGGTTGAAGATAAGGGTGTAGTGGTTAAGTTTTTGTTTTGTTTTATTATTTCAACTTGCATACTTATGTTGGGAACAACTAAGGGGAGAGAAGGTCAAATAGATCTCGTGATTAATTAAATTGGATCTGACTAATGGGAAATAATGAGTTTAGTTTAGTCGGAGTTAGTTAAGATAGAGGTTAGGGGTGCGGGTTTGGTTTAGTAGTCAAGTTATTTGATATTTGTAGTTATGTTGGTGAAGCGTTTTGAGGTGATGAGTTTCTCTATTTCTTTGTTCGTAGTGTTTAAGTTTAGCCTGATAGCGTAAATTATTTACGTGGTAATATAAATTTTTATATAAATATCGAGTTCGCCCCCTTAAAAAAACTATCCCCCACCGCCCCCATTATAAAATAATTCAAGCTCCACCACTGGTTATGTAAGTAGGAGATTGGTTTTTCATGTGATAAAATAAGAAAATTTGAATTTTATTAATCTAAACCATTGATATTAGTTATTGAATTATATTTATTTTAAGTACTTATATATTTTTTATGGATTTTGTGGAATGTTTTTAAATAAAATGTAAATTTTATTCTAAAATAAATCTGTTATCATTTGTATTTGTTTTTTTTCATAAGCTTATATTCGTCATGCTCATAAACAGTTGTTTGTGTTTCTTTGTTTTTGTTTTTGTTTTTGTTCATTTGCATAAGGTAATCGTTCGTGAACAGTTAATGACATGTCATTTTCTTAATGAACGAACACGAACAAAAAATCTCGTTCGATAAGTTTTCGTGAACAGTTCATGACCAAGTTTATTTTTTAACGAACGAATATGAACAAAGCCTTGTTTGTGTTCGTTCGGTTCTTTTGTAGCCCTGGACGTGACGTATAACATAGTTATAATTAAAAAAATATAAATGTAATGCTGAATCCTGTTTTGTGAAGTAACGTAACCCTCATGTCATCGGTTGAATAGATTGGAGATAAATATATACAAATTAAGTGATATGTTTATATATTTATTTTGATTATATAATACGTCATATCACATAACATGTCACGAGTATCATTATGTGTCACATCATCAAAAAATAAAACCGCATTAACAAAATATTAGACTGTAACTGTTATTGGTAACATATTGAAAATTAAAATTAATATTGGTCAAATTGTTAGTTGATATTAATATTAACCAATAATGAATAATGTTGATTATTTAATTATAAGTTTTCATAAAGTAATGTCATATAAGTACAGAATCGTTTAAGCATGATCAATCCAATGTCTTAATAAATTGATATTAGTTGGGTAGCTGATCACTATCGATTCCACGTCTCATTATAAGAAAAAGAGAAAGAGAAAAATCAAACTTACGATTTTTTTTAATCTTTTTTTTAATTTATAACTTTTATGTACTTTATCATTAAAAAAATTATGATGATAAATTTATAAGTTTTATTCCCCGAGTATAGTAATACTAACTTTAAGAAATTATGTTTTTAAAACGTGTTATGCACTTTAATACAGATGGTGTGTACATACTAATAGGAGGGTGTGTCTAACCTATTTACATGTTCCGTCCAAGTGTTTTGGTTTATAATGAGTGTTGTCACGCATTACCCCTGGTAATTTATTGTGTTTTTATCTTTCTGGCTATTTGCAAGAAACCTATATATATAAAATTATAAATGCATGTAAGCGTATGCGTCTTTGACAGCACAAACATGCATGTGTTTGTCTATTTTTGTAAGTTTATTTTAGAATGATTAAATTTATTTCACATGATACAAATTAGTCTTAAACTTATCGCCTTAAAAATAAATAAAATACATCTTTATTACTAGGTTATATAATAAGTGGTTGACACTAGTTTTATAAGTAGATGGGACTTGGGAGCACGTTCAGTTATGTGTGACTCATGTGTGTATGTCCATTAAAATTTAAAGGCCCACTAGCACAAAATTAATTTTATACAAAGTTAGTTTTTAGAGACGGTTAATTAACTTTTCAATGGTGGTTTGTTAACCCTAATCTAAAAAACTTAAGCTTTTATGAACTGGTTAAAGAAATGGCTCCATAATCATATAATGTTAAATACAACTTTTCCTTAACAAACCACTTAAAAAACACGATGAACCACCCCAAAAAATAATTTTCTGAGTAATTCATTAACTGCTTCACAAATCTATAAAAGTTAAAAAAAACTAAATAAAATAAAATAAAATAAAATATTATTTATAAATCCAGGTCCACTGCCAGCATTATTATTTTCGGTACAAGTGTTTTTTTTGTGAAATGATATTTTGGTCCTCTAATTTTACCACAAAACTTTGTTTTTTTAACTTTTTGCCACTAAAGTTTAATAGTTTTAGTATATTTTTTAATTTTCATTTTTACCTCTTTTATCATATATAAGAAACATTTAAACACATTTCATTTTCTGACAATTTCGCTTTTTATAATATTTTTTGTCCGTTAACTTTTAGTTAAAAAACGGAATACGTGGTTTTCTCTATTTTTTGTCAACGTTCCAATAAATTAACTTTTTTACGAGCTAAAAAACAGAATACGTGATATAAATTAATTTTTTTGAGTTGAGTTCATCACGTGGGTTGAGTTTCCATCAATTTTTTTATTCTACCATGCGGATATAAATTAAATTTGGAGTTATATCATATACCACGGAGCAAGTATGATCGATCATGTGTAGAAGGTTGTTATTTTTTTGAATTATACCCTAAGGTTGATTATTTTGTCAGCAAATTACTTGATTCAGATAATAATATCCTATTGATTTATAAAGTTTTAATTTCTATGTTTTGTTGTTAGGGTGGAACCGAAGAGGAGAATTAGCTTTAGCTGTTATTAGTAGGCTTTGAGAAGAAAGTGTGGTGATTTCTACTAAAATAATTACACACTTTTGTTTCGGATTGTAATACGATAACATAGATCATATTTCTCTCATCAGTTTCATTATAATACATAATGTTAATGTTTTATTTACTAACTTATCTATAAATCATTCAAATTTTAATAAACTACCAGTTTATAAGTTTAGGGAACAGTGACAAGATGTGTTATTTGTTTTTCTTTTTGTTTTTTTTCTGATAAAGTTGTAAATATGTGAAAGCTTATATGGTAAAAATGTACTTGAGCAATTTATAATTTTACTTAAGAATAAGTCACCTGTTGGTGTAAGACATATAACCCATTCTTGATACATCATAACATGGCTTATTTTTGGTAAATGCATCTTATTATGAATAGAACAAGGAAAAGAGAACTGGTGGCGAAAGAAAAATACGTTTATGAGGATCTTTAATTGCATTAGCTTCAAACACAAGTCAAGCGGTTATATGTTACAACCTTAAAATGTTTTGTAAATATTAAACACATTGTAAATTTGTTTTCAGGATGTGAAATGCAAGTGTTACTTTTGTCATGACTTAATTACTTTTTTGATGGTTCAACATAAATGAGCCGATTTGTAAACCGATTTTAGTTTGCGCAATACATAAACTGTAATTAGAGTTTATTGATGTCGATACACAAGGTTTTATTTAGTTTTTTAAATTATTATATCTATGTTCAAAAAGTGTGTTAATTCGTGATACCACAATGCGAGTAATGAATACCTGATATAAATATTGTTGCGTCCATAGTTGTTGTTGCGGTCAGACACGGGCCATATTCTCAACAAGATTCTCTCTTTCTTTTTTGATTAATCCAGGTTTTTCTATTTATTAAATTGGGTGTTCTTTTTTTCTTCTACTCAAGTATTCCCCGAAAGTCAATTTTTTTTATTTTATTTTTTTGTTGTATAGTTTTATCACTACTTACATCCATGTGACGATACCCACACAAACTGAACACAAACTTAACACAAACTGAACGTATTGCAACAACAAAGCTTTTGCTACTACGTATCTGACTGTCTTTTCCTTCTAACCTTCCGGAAAGAATTGTAGAAATTAAGTACATGGCAGCAGTATCAATTGTCATTACCGAACCTGACTTTGACTACAACAGCCCTACGATCTTTTACTTTCAATGTTCTAAACTGTTGTATTTATTTGGGCACAACAACCGGGAATTCTTTTAAATGGTACTATTTCAAATAGAGGGTTAACAAAAGAGGTTTTTTTTATTTGATTTTGACAACAAGGGTACCCGCCTTTGCCCAGTGTAGATTCTCAAATCTCGTTTCATCTGCATTGACAAGATTAAAATATATCGTTTTATGTGTACATCTTTTGTCTTTTTCCAAAATATATATTCAGAATGGTGTAAATCATTTCAATCTTTATAACCACCCTAGGGAAGTATTGAATGAGTTGAATTCATTTGAAATTTAGCGTTGAAAGAAGACATGTTATATTTGATCTCATTTGTTTACAAACAAAACTTATGTTGAAACATAGACAACTCAACCCCAACTCATTTCTGAACTAAAATTACATCAAAGTAGAGTAACTTGAATTTATATTTGGAATGAAAACATATTAGATTTGACTCAAGTTCCCAAACTAAATTTTAACATAGCATAACTCGAAAAGTAAGTAAAAATAAGCATGTAAGCGTCTGGTTTTTTAAACAAAATTTACATCTAATTATAATGGCAGGTGTATAAAAATAAAAACGTAAAAAATTAGTTTTTTTAAGTTACAATGTACATAGGTAAACGCAAAACATATCGTATAGTAATGTTTTCATAAACCCCACTAAGTTTATACATGCTTTTAGTGAAAATATATATTGGTTAAGTAGGAAGGAAACAAAACATTGTTTTATAAACTATTTAAGAAAAATAATAATAATTACCAAGGCAAATGTAAATTATGAATTTAGATCGGAACTAAAGTATAAAAAAATAAAATGTATACGAATAAATACTTGGTTTTGAGAACTCGCTCCTGTCATGGACGAGTTCATAGAAAAAGACAAAAGATGTGCACATGAAACGACATTTTTAATCTTGTTAGTGTACATGAAACGAAGATTTAGAATCCGTCCTTGCCAAAGACGAGTACCCCTATTGTCAAAGTCAAACAAGAAAAACCTCTCTTGTCAACCTTCTTTTCAAAATAGTAACACTTTTTAGAAAAAAATTTAACAAATGTTCTAGTGATGTAAATATTAAGGGTAGAAGTACATATACTGACTTATGATATTAATCGTTCTATCAACAAGCAACAAACACACGGCAACACAAATCAAACTATCACCTGCGCAGCGCGCGATGATGAATACAACTAGTTACTTTTAAAATTAATGTTTTGGTGACATATATTTTGTGACCATTTCTTCATTCTTTTCATGGGTGTGGTCTTCTTCCTTTGCAGCTCTTTCATGTCAACTTAGTGATTTTTCACATGATAACCTTGGTGGTATTATATGTGTAAACTTTTCAAGTACTTAATTCTTATGGTAAAAATTTATTTTCATAAACAGATGGTTTTTTATGGAAATTTGTGTTCAAATTTTGGATATGGATAAGCTATCATGGTTACAAGAGAACTTTTTAAAAATATCGTATATTACAATATTCACTAAAACTATTGGAACTTTTTTCGAAACTAATGCAATGGTGATTTCTGACTGTGGAAAATATATATTAGGTTACAATTAAATGTCTAACATTTTATGATATTATTTAAAATAATTTTAGTTCATTTTATATTTATGTTGCATGTTGGGTTGGTGATCAAGTGAGTGGGTTGTGAGATACGTATGGGCTTTAAAGTTGGGCTGAAAGCAACTAGAATGGATTATGTCTCTTGGGTTGTTGCCAGAGGTGGCCAAAAAAACCGGTTTGGGAACCGGTTCGGCCAAAAAAACCGGAACCGGTTTGAGGCCCAAACCGGTTTGGCCCAAACCGGTTTGGCCCAAACCGGTTTCGAACCGCCGGTTCTTGACCGGTTTATCACTTCGACGTTCCAAACCGGTTTTCAAACCGAACCGGTTTTCAAACCGGTTCCAAACCGGTCCCAAACCGGTTCCCAAACCGGTTTCCCAAACCGGTTTCCCAAACCGGTTTCCCAAACCGGTTTTCAAACCGGTTTCCCAAACCGGTTTTCAAACCGGTTACCGTTACCCAACGGCTATATAGCCGTTTTTTGCAATTTTTGACCGTTTTTTTGATGTTTTTTTTACCATTATACCCCCACTAGGTTACTATATATATGTATTTGATGTTTTGGTTGAATCACAACAACTTATAACACTCTCTACTCTCAAAAATCTCAAAAACGCTCTCAAAAACGCTCTCCACAAATACTTTCGTTTAAAACGCTCTCAAAAACGCTCTCACAAAAATCTCTGAAATGGCTTCAACAAGTGCTCAATCATCCGTTGGTTGTGAAGCGTCTTCAAGCAACGTGGTGATAGCAATCCTTCCTACGAATAGGAACCCCGAAGTATGGTGCAATTACGATTTATGTCAAATGGCTAGCGGTCCAAACAAGGCTCGTTGCAAGTTTTGTCATAAGTTTTTCAAAAAAGATGCAAACACAACGTTGAAAAACCATATTGCAAATAAATATTGTAGAGCGTTAAAAGGTGAACCTTCTCAAGGTCAAGCTTCGATGACAAACGAAGGAAATATTTGGGCTTATAACGTTGATGCGGTTCGGGAGCAAATGGCGCAATTTGTAATTCAAGAAAGCTTGTCATTCAAACATTTCGACAACGAACGTTTGACTCGACTCATTCAACGAACTCTCCAACCTCGTTACACCAATGTAAGTCGTGCTACTCTTCGAAGAGATTGTTTAAAAATGTGGAAAAAAGCTAAAAATGAATTAATATCTTATTTTGAAAATTTACAAACCGGTGTTAACTTAACTAGTGATGTTTGGTCGACACCTCACGGTTCACCGGACTCGTACATTTGTGTCACCGCCCATTGGGTTGAACCCGATTCGTGGCAAATGATGAAACGTACGATTGCGTTTGAATTGTTTGATTATCCTCACACCGGCCAAAACATTTTTTATCTTATTGATAAAGTTATTCAAACGTATAAATTAGAAAACAAAATATTTTCTATATCTTTTGATAATGCTTCAAACAACACTCTTGCGATAGATCATTTGAAATTAAAATATAAACCAATATGTGAGGGTGTGTTTTTTCATAGTCGATGTGTTGCGCACATCATAAACTTAGCCGTGCAAGACGGTTTAAAAACGATTGAAACAATTAAAGATTGTTTTAAAAGAATGTTATGTGATATTTTTAGTAACAACCAAAGATATACTAAATATCGCAAGTTTTGTAAAGACGCAAATACTAAATGTTTAGGTCCGAATTGGGACGTACCAACACGATGGAATTCCACATGTAACATGTTTGAAAAGGCTATTGAACAAAAAGAAAGTTTAATAGCCTTTCATAATAGTTTGGTAAGTCGGGGAAAGGCAAATTCTTACCATCCATCGGGTTGGGCCATCATCGAAGAAGTAACAAAAATGCTTCAAGTTTTTAAAAATGCAACTACATGTTTTTGGAGTTTATTACCCAACGAGTCCGTTGGTACTACACCAAATTTATTTAATGACTTCAAAATTAAATGAATTGTCGTGTAGGGGTAGACCTTATTCCGATATGATACCCCCAATGAAAGAAAAACTTAAAAAATATTTTGAAGAAATGCCACCCGTTATTACATGTGCCGCTGCTTTAAACCCTTGTTTAAATTTGTCGGGGGTTGAAACTTTACTTGATAAAATTACTTTTAATTTGGATTTAGAAGTTGGTAAACCAATGTATAGTAAAACTTTAAAAGCGACTTTCAACAAACAATTACAACAAATGTATGATGTTTATTTATAAAATACGGGAGAACATCACAAATCCATGATGCTTTAAGGCATGCGGCAAATGCCGAATGTTCGAATGATCCAATGTTTGATTTATATAATACTTTAAGGGATGATGTAATAAACGTCAACGTGGTAACACTCCGAGTAGTGAACTCGGGAGGTATGGTCTTACAAACTTTTTATCGACCATGACTCCACATGAATTTAAAAATTTTGACTTGTTGGCTTGGTGGAAAGGTAAGGAAGATCAATTTCCCATCCTATCCACCATGGCCCGAGATTTACTAACCGTCCAAGCTTCTACGGTAGCTTCGGAATCTGCTTTTTCTGTTAGTGGCAGGATTATATCAATAAGACGAACTCGACTCACTCCACAAGCAGTTGAAATGTCAATTTGCTTGAAAGATTATTTGGATGCCGCGGAAAGAGTACAAGACAAACGATCGCTTGAAGGAGAACTGGAATACGAAGCAGATTTATACGAGGACGAGGTAGAGAGCGGATTGACACCAGGATGACTGATGATGAAGCGGCATATGATGACTACCTTCGTAACAGTTCCGGTTCTGGTGGCGAGGAATAAACGTACAAGTATAATACGAACGAAGAAACGACTATGTTAAATGTTTAGTTTTAAATGTTTAAATTATTTAAATGTTACGAATTGTTAAAATGTTTAAATTGTTTATAAATGATATAAATTGTTTATAAATGTTAATAATAGTATATATATATATATTATATATATATATATATATATATATATATATATGTTTATAAATGTTATAAATTGTTTAATTGTTTAAATCGTTTAAATGTTTAAATGTTTAAATCGTTTAAATGTTTAAATTGTTTAAATGTTATAAATGTTTATAAATGTTATAAATTGTTTAATTATATAAATTCTTTTAAATATATAAATTATATAAAAATGTTATAAATATTTATGTTTTAATTAAAGTTTAAAATTTCGTTTGAATATAACAAAAAAAAAAAAAACCGGTTTGGGCCCGAACCGGTTCCAAACCGACCCAAACCGGTTTGATAGGTTTGGGTTTTTACGGTTTTGAAACCGGTTTGAACCCGAACCGGTTTGGGGCCAAACCGGTTTTGACCGAGTTTGACCAAACCGGTTTCGGTTTGGGACCCGAACCGGTTTGGGCCCCCAAACCGGTTTGTACACCTCTAGTTGTTGCTAAGTGTACATGATAATGATTTGAAGTCTTCATCAATCCATCATATATGACTATATGTAGATACCATTTAGAGTTTAAGACCCTCAAGGTCATCTACTTTCAAGCTCTCATGTTAATCACAAATTTAGAAGAAACTACAATGATCTCCCATATTTAGAAGTTACTATACGTCCCTTACATTTTTTAGAGTCAAATAAAAAAAAGCATATTACAAAAGTAATAAAAATATTAACAGGGATAAAGTTGAACAATGAGATGTGAAATATTTTTATAAAATGAGAATTTGATTAATGATGATTTATAATAAGATTATAAGCAGGGGCGGAGCTTGAACCAAAGTTTAGAGGGGGCGGGGGCGAAAGTAAAATCTTTTAGAGAGGCGGACTCTATATTTATTAAAAAATTCCTACTACCGTACCGAAAATTTACACAACTGATAAAAAAAAGAGGGGGGCGCCCCCCGGCCCCCATAAAGCTTCGCCCCTGATTATAAGAATGTTGATGAATAAAATACTTTGAAAGTTCAAATGTTAGGTTATATCAAAGGGCAGATCTAATTTTTTTTTTCAAACAAGCAGTTTCTTATCGTTATTTTTTAAAAACTTAATTAGTACACTAGATAATACAAAAGTAATCCGAAATTGCCATATGCATCACTGCAATTTTCCAAACAAATAAATGTATAGATGTATGTCTTTAACTTAATCTTCTAAAGACGTTATTTGAGAGATATTTCCTCGCCATACAAAAAGCATGATCCTTCGTTTGCAAATTTGTCGATTACATTAGGGATGAATGACTTATCGTGTGCCTTTGGGTACCTATTGCATCTTAAAAATAATAATAATTGTTTACTTATTCAATACAAATAGTAATGGTTTTTAAGAAATTTACTTACCATATTCTCATCATAACATCCTTTACACTATTATTTTCTAAACTTTCATTTTCCACTAATATAAATAACCGACCACCTTTTTAATGATTTTGTCATTCCTTTAAAGTTGCCATTATTGGTCGTTAAAACTAATATAGACATGATGAACAGCCTTTTAGGACTTTCAGTTGCTAGGAAAATCGACATCGATTCAAACAAATATACTTAGTGATTCATCTTCTATCAAGCCCACACCCACCTTTTAGCGATATGTCAAGACCACCTTAGATGACATCCACCCTATTTCAGATCTCGATCTCCTTGTTTCCTAAGATCATCAATTTGCTCCATCCACAAACGCCTGTGTCTTCGTCCAAAACTCCAATGAACTATCAGCACCGACTAGATCACCACCAACTAAAACCAATTTGTCGTAAAACACAAAAATCACGAAACCACAAATTCAAGTGAAATGATCTGTTTGGTAAACATAAGAACTCCAAAAGTAAATATAAGACTACTAATACATGACAAGTTTTATTTTCGACGGAGGATCTTAATCATTAGGAATCATGCACCATTAGAAGTCAACAAACGTTAATCACATACGAATACGAAAGAATGCAACCAAAGAGGTGGAGGAAGTGAAGAACATAAGGGGTTATGTTCCTTGCTACTTGCTTTGTTATCTTTTATAAGTAGGCCCGGTAATATTTGCCCATATGTTTGAATTTGGGTTGTTTTCGACTTTAAATATAAAGTTTTTGAGTTATTTTGGGTTGAGTAATTTTCTAAATGGGTCTGGATGGGTAAATTGAAAATAAAGAAAAGTGAAAAACGGGTCGGGATGGGCCCTAAAACACCAAGGGTGGGTCACAATGGGCTAAGTCAATTTTGCTCTACCAAACTAGCAACAATCTTCCGACTTCGTTTCTGCACTTTTCTCCGATCTCCACTACGACAATCACCCAACCAACTTTCTTTTCTTCGTTGCTAATGTGATGTTTGAATCGAAGGGGGCGTTTGAATCAGACCTGTTCTTCAGCTCCGCCTTCCTCCTTCAATCTCTATTTAAGTGTTTCATATTGTGATTGACATTCATTTGGTCGTTCTTTACAATCCTGTGCTAATTTGAGCATTTGTCTTCGCCTAATGGGTTAAGAATTCAACTAAATACATAGACGCTTAATATGTTGATACGCTCTTAGATTAGTACTATGTATGCAACTCATTGTATACCACATTGTCATTGTATTTATACGTTACTCAATCTGTGATCTTACTCCATATTTAGTGAAAACACTAATTATTGGAAAACAAACACTTATAAAGCACTTGGGACACAAAAAGAATATAAGCAAGCCCACATGGTTTATTAAAATTGAAATATATTGAAGATCAATCAAATCTATTCCTCCATCCTTTTATCGACGTATCAATGAACAAACACCTGCTTGGAATACATCAAGTCAAACTTGTGTTCAATGCGTGAAAACACCTCAGGCACTACTGTGTTGTTGCTGATAATGCAAACCGCTCTCTGAACCTTTGCAATATCTCCATCTAGTACAATTGTCGGCGTTTTATAAAATTTACTCCGCTCAAAATGGTGTTGGATTTTAGTCAAAACGATTTTGATTTGTCATATGGACTTATGTTAAGTTTCAGTATATTGTTGGTTTATAATGAATTTGTAGAAAGTTTATACATAGCTGGTAACGAATGGCAAGTGTGCAATATAATATAATTTATTTGGCTCATCTTGATCCGACTCGTTTTAACTCGAACCCATTTTAACACGAACCCATTCTAATCTATTTCTAATCCAAACTCATTCTGACCCATACTCATTCTAACCCGAACTCGTTCTGACCCAACACCTAACCCGACCAAACCCGCCCATTTTGCCGGGTATGCTTTTTATGTAAATTACATATTTTTCGAATAAAGAAATTACATTAGTGGTCCTTTAAGAAAACCAGTCAAATGGTATATCGGTCACTTCAATCCAACTTAAAGAAAATTAACGAAATTTACTTTCGTTATAAGTACAAATTAACAATCAGTAAATCAGATCCCAACGGATTATTATGGACTTATGGTACACCCCGCCACTACCACCAACCTGAATAAATTCAAATTTCCCTTTAAGCAACAAACAACACAATCAATCAACACAAATCATATGTTTTCCCTTTTCCCCCAATTTTCTCTATTTTTCTCAATTTACAAACACCCACCACATCTTCTCTCCTCACCACGTTATAATTTCATCTTTCGCCATTAATCTTACCTTTCTTCCTCTCCAAAATTCATCCATCTTCCTCTAATTCATGCAATTTTGCTTTCAACAAGTGCAAATTACTGTAAACCAACACACCAACCACAAAACCCACTCATCATTTTGCTTCTTTTCGACGATTTCTTGCATCTGATTCATCACACACCCCTGAATGATGATTGTGTCCTCCTTTTGCAGCTTGTAGTTTCGTATTTGTTTGTTGGATTTGAAATCTTATTCGCCCCCAAATTGGGTTTCTTGAAAAGATTTCAAGTTGTTTGGGTTAGGTTTATTTTTTGTGTTGAGTTTGAAATTTGTGTTGAATCGATTGAAACTTGAATACCCTTTTCGAATTTGTTGTTTTGGGACCTGGGTTTCGGTTATTATCATGTTTTGATCTGAATTTGATTAGGGTTTTGAAGTTCGTTACCCGTTGTTCGAATCTTGAATGCGATGGGTTTGTTTTGTAATAATTCGATTTAAGGGTTCTTGATTTCGAATTGGGTGGTGATAATTTGGGGAAAATGATATCGGTTTCATCGCCTTCGGTGGTTCGTAGTTCGTTGGAAGAAATGCTCGAGTCTCTCCAACGGAGAGACGAGATCAAGAAACCATCGGACTTACCACCGGCATTACCCGCCCGACCGGCCTCCAAGGCGCGCCTCCCGAAGCGCCCGTTGCCCGCGATGTTTGGCGCGTCGCAGGAGGGTGGTTCCAGCCAGAGGGGGGATGTTGGCAATGGTAGTTTTGGGTGGAGGAATGTGGTGGACACAGAGGAAAGTGGTGAATCACCTTACACAATGGCAGCTGTGCATGAATGTAGATTGGCGGAGAATGGCGGTGCGGGTCTTGCCACCGCCCCGGCTCCGCCTTCGGATGTGGGGTGGGATAATAGCATTGATTATTACATCAAGAAGGTGTGAATTCATGACTCTTAGGTTCATTGTTTACATTTGCATTTTGAGCATGAAATGGATCATGATGTTATCTTTAGACTGATAAAGTTTTCTGAAAAAGTGTAGTCATGTTACTTCTATAAAGCAAAGCTATATAAAGTTGGAGTTAAATAACTAAAAGCAGGTAGGATTAATCATTACATGCAATTGGTATTGATAATTGCACTCACAATTACTCAATTAGTATGTTTGTGGTTCAATAATTTGCTAAGGTTCTTATTATATCTCACAAAATTACTGTATACATTAAAATGGATTTGCCTGATATTTTTTTAATAGGTTTTCATGTGGAAAAGGATTGGGTGTATCAATTCAAAGTAGACTTTAGGAGTTTTTCTAAGATATAGGATAAAGGTTAGGGATTTTTATTGGAGTAAGATTTCTTTTAACTTTGTCTTAGTGTATTATCTTTTCCTATCCTTTTGTTTGCCTTTCTTCATTGGTGTCGGTGCTAGTACCTCTAGGGCTTCGTGATCATTTCTTTTCCTTTTTACTAATCTTAGTGTTATTACATGTATAACAACTTGTTGTTATGGGTAGTTTACTGGTTTAGTAGTGTTATTAGTACTTTTGTTGTTGTTTTCTTACATACACTTTATGTTATATGTATGTTTATACTTTATTTGTCAAAAAGAGGGTTTTTTGAACCGGGGATCTTAATGGGTGCAGTCTCTCTATCTCTTAGGATAGAGGAAAGGTTTGCCCTTATCTCATCCTCTGCATCCCTTGCTCTAAGCGCGATATTACCGGATATGTTTGTTTTGGGTACTTGGATGTGCGACTAAACTTATTATTGTGATATCAAGTTGCAATAGTTAGTTTTAGTATATGGAAAAAATTGATTTTTGGGTTGCCTATCATCAAGATCATCAGAGTTTGAAAAGAGGTAGAAAATAGCCATGATTATGAAGATATATGTAAAATTACCAAACTTTCTCTGAAATTTTGTTTTGTTTCAGCAACTCCGAGTATGGTGTCGGCTCCAGACTGGGCAGTGGGAATTGGGAAATATACAATCAGCCGTTAAAGGAAAAGCATCCGTGACACTATTGGATGGAACTGTGAGTTTTGTTGAAGAGAAAAATACTTCATTTTAAGGGTTAAAAAGGGTGTATGAATAGTTTTACAATCTGTAATTGTAGGTCTTGACAGTGTCCACAGGAGATCTGTTACCTGCAAATTCGGAGATCCTTGATGGTGTGAATAACCTTGTAGAGCTTGGTTATTTGAATGAACCATCAGTTCTATGTAATCTTCAGTATAGATATCACCGTGATGTAATTTATGTATGCATATCTTCCTTGTCTTTATTGCATGCCTCAATGCCTGTATAATAATATTTTTTTTCTGAATTGCTTTTTCCTATAATTTTGCTTGCAGACTATGGCTGGGCCTGTGTTATTAGCAATCAATCCCTATAAAGATGCATTCTTTTCTGGAAGTGATGTTATCACGGCTTATAGAGAGAAGATTTTGGACAGCCCGCATGTATTTGCCGTTGCTGACACTGCCTACAGTGATATGATGACAGGTGAGGTTCACAAATTTAATGTCTCGTAATAAACAAATTCTGATTACTCAAAGATGATTTTCCTAACAATAAACAATTGATTATTTGACGGTTGCAACTACAAATAGTAGAAGCACATCCGAACATGATCTCTTATAGTTATTGCTGATTTTTATTCACATATTACTTATAAAACACACATCCAAATGCTTCTGCAATATCTATATTTAGTCACTCAACCAATGTTGTGATATCACTTTCATGTTGATACTTGCAGATGGTCTAAATCAGTCTATCATTATCAGGTTAGTTGATTTGTATCAACTTCAATGTTGTATTCACTCATTCGTTGCTTCGTCCTATATCCTTTTTCTGAGTCACATTGAAAATTGTCTTTTTTGTTTCTGATATAGTGGGGAAAGTGGAGCTGGAAAGACTGTAACGGCAAAATTAGCTATAGAGTATTTGGTAGAAGTTGGAGGTGACAATAGTGAGATAGCGTGCAGAATACGCGAATCTGGCTTTATACTGGAAGCTTTTGGGAATGCAAAAACATCAATGAATAAAAACTCTAGCCGATATGTGGGTTCTGATTTTATTTTTTTTAGGTAGATAATGAGTTTGGTATTCTTAGCAAGGTGTCTGATGTGGACTTTATTTTGGTGCAGGGCAAATTGATTGATATTAATTATAATGAGAAGGGGATACTTCGAGGAGCTTGTATCCATACACGTAAGCATATTTACTTTTTAAAAAGCTATTTATATGAAGGGGAAATTAATCCATTTAAGTTAGACTAACCAACTTAAAATGTTCATGGTAAACATCAACACCTGTGATAATGTGAACAGTTCTTCTTGAAAAGGTACTTCAGTTTTGTGTTATTGTACTTTATTTTATAGGTTTAATTGTCTCATTTTAGAACGACATAATTTGATGTGATTTTGATGTTCTGAGCAGTCAAGAATATCTCACCTCAGTCGAAGCGAAAGGTCATACCATGTATTTTACCAAATGTGTGCTGGGGCACCCTCTGATATGAGAGGTTGTTATGTATATGCACACATACATATAATAATTGCTTTCTTGACAGAACTTATTTGCTTAAAATTATGTGTTTTTCTTTCACAGATAAATTGAATCTAAGGATGGCGAGTGAGTACAAGTTCCTCAATCAGAGTGGGTGCTTGAAAATCCATGATGTTGATGATGCCCACAATTTTGAAAAATTGCTGGTAAACCTCTTCAAATTTCTCATGATGATCAAGAGTAGTATTTAAATCATAATTATATTGAATTGGGAACGAAGTACTTTAACAAATATGTATATTGGACCAGGAAGCCATGGATGCTCTTCAAATTTCTCATGATGATCAAGAGCGTATCTTCAAATTACTTGCTGCAATCTTATGGTTAGGGAATATTTCATTTGAAGTAACCGACAACGAAAATCATGTCACAGTTGTTTCTGATGAAGGTATGTTCTCCATGTTAGTTTCGAACAAAGTTTTACGTTTGTCTACCTTATTATTATTATTATAATCTGTCTTTCACATGGTATAAATCTTTTGATTAAAATTTCATACTTACACATATTTGAGTTTATATGATAATTCTTTTTTCAAGTTTGTGTATAAATCTTATATGCATAATATTAAGCTTTGTTTAACCCAACCCAACCTGACCCACTCATTCTTGGCCTGCCTTAAAGCTTTACTTTTCTTGACCCGTAATTTTGGACCCTTAGATATTTTCTAAATTATGAAGGGTTTGTGTGTTTTGACAGCTAGTCGAAGTGCTGCT
This sequence comes from Flaveria trinervia, assembly GCA_025506515.1. NCBI lineage: Eukaryota > Viridiplantae > Streptophyta > Magnoliopsida > Asterales > Asteraceae > Flaveria > Flaveria trinervia. The sequence goes on along the minus strand of CM046454.1, from coordinate 11,156,617 downwards.
AGGTTGTTGGGTTGCAAGATGAACGACCTCACACTGGCTCTATCTACCGGCAAAAATCAAACCATGATGCTGCAGCAGGTAACATGAAGAACTCAAATAGCAGACACCACACGTTTTAGTTAAAAGTATCTATTGAATAATGCTTTTCATTTAGGCGATTGATACAAGAGATGCATTGGCAAAGTTTGTTTACACAAGCTTGTTCAGTTGGCTTGTAGAAACAATTAATAGATCACTCGAGGGAGAGAAAGAACTTCCTGGAAGATCTATAAGCATTCTAGACAGCTGTGGATTTGAGTCATATCAGGTATACAATTGATTTGACCTTTGTTATATCTATTTATAAACCTCAATCTATTATCTCATTTCTTTAAATTTTCAGAAAAATAGCTTTGAACAATTGTTAATAAACTATGCTGATGAGAGGCTACACCAGCACTTCATTCGGCATATATTTAAGCTTGAACAAGAGGTAACCAAATTTTATGTTATTCTCCTGCAAATCATGTTTATTTTACATCGTATAACTTATTTTGCCTATTATTTTAATAATTCAACTTTATGTTATCTAACAACGACTGCTCTATTGTTAGGAGTATGAATCAGAGGGCATTGACTGGAAAAAAGTAGAGTTTGTAGACAACCAAGGTTGTTTAGATCTCTTGGAGAAGGTAACGATTCCATTTTTGTTTTGTATTTTGTAGGGACAATCTCATATATACCCTTGAAAACTTAAATAATATCATATATATACCCAATCAAAAAATGAATATTAGATTTTGAGAAACTTCAAAATGTCATATTAACCCATTTCATTGTTGAATACGATTTAAAATATGGCATTATATCCTCGATTTTCTCCTTATACTCCAAACTATATCTTATTATCTTATGCAAATTTTAACGAAGGGTCTTACTGTTGTAAGTTCTGAAATGGGTATGTTAGATATTATGATGATTTATTGGATAAATCATGACAAGTTTTTGCGAGGGGTATATGAGACTATCCCATAGGTTTTAAAAAGCATGCCTGAGCGGGAGGTGAGTGGGAAAATGCCTCTAGGCATTGAGGTGGCACTTCTTGCACATTTGGATTAAATTTAGGGTCTGTAGGATGGTGATATGTTAAAACAACCAAAGGGACAGTGATTATGAATAGTTTACTTGATAAAAAGGTTATGACTTATGAGATGAAACAGATGCAACATGTTGATGCACACAAAACAAGGTCTATTGTCGTGAAGCTCTCTCCTCGCGCCTTTCAGGATCTGTTCGCCTCGAAGCGCCACATGCTTTTTAAAACCAAGATTATCCCTAATTTTGGGTTACTTAGCTGGCTTTTCATTGTGGTTTCAAACCAAATTTCCATTTATTATTGTTATGTTGACTTTGCAGAAACCTGTGGGGATATTGTCTACATTAGATGAGGTTTCTAATGATTCTGAAGCCACGAGTTTGACCTTGTTAACAAGCTCAAACAACGATTAAGTTCAACTTTGTCGTTAATGATGAAAAGGGAGCTTTTAGGGTTCAACATTATGCTGGAGAGGTTCAATATGAGTCAACCGGGTTCTTGGAAAAGAACAGAGATACACTAGAGTCTGATACTATCCTATTTGTCTCATCATGCTGCAAGAATGTTTTAGCAGATGATCTGAATTTATCTGATTCGGATAAACAAACCGTTGGTACAAAATTCAAGGTAAAGTTTTATATAAGACGAGCAAGACAACCGAGTATTAATATAAAAAGTTTTAAGCATTTCTTATCTGATTCCAACATGCAGGGTCAATTTTTCAAATTGATTCAACGGTTGGAAAATTCAAAGCCGCATTTCATCCAATGCATAAGACCGAATGCTAAACAACTATGTGGAATGTATGAAAAAGATATCGTCTTGCAACAGTTGAGGTGTAATGGGGTTTTGGAGACTGTTAAAATGTCAAAGTCCCGATATCCTAAGCGCATGACACATCAAGATTTTGCTACAAGGTGGTTAAAAACTAAAAAATTGACGATTCTCTCAAATGATTATTGGGAATTGTTTACGAAGCTGTAATGGATTATAATTTTACTGTTATCAGGTTTAGCTGTCTTCTTGCGGACAATACCCGTTGTCAAGATTCATTGAGTACATCGATTGCTATTCTGCAACAATATCGTGTTCCTCCAGAGATGTACCAACTTGGATTTACAAAAATATTTTTTCGAGCAGATCAGATTAGTGTATTGGATAAACTTAGACAGCAAGTTATGCAAGGCATGGAAAGCCAATTTCTTGGTGGCAGAGTTGTCCGTGACTTTCGTGAATTAATGTCGGGAATTATCACACTGCAATCATGTAAGAAAGTTGTAATATTTTCTCTCAAAGATTAATTTACTAGTCAATTTGTTGAGTAATCGGAAATTTTTGTAGTTATTCGTGGCGAAAAATCAAGGAAGTGCAATGCTTTAACAAAATTAAGTCACCAGCTTGGACCAAAATCAAATGATAATTTGACAGCAGTTGTACATATACAATCGGGTATGTGTTTCGTTTTACCTTTTTACCCTTCTTTTCTGGTTCATTGATTGTTATACAAAGCTTCTCTTTTTTCAGTTACTCGTGGGTGGTTGGCTCGAAGGTATTTCAGTCATTTGTGTAGGTGGAAGAAATCAGCTCTTGGGAGTCCAAAAACCAGACAAAAGGTATTTCAGCCTTTTATTACAAAAAGTATAATAAAATGGTCATACAAAATAATTTTATTTTCTGTGTAGGATGTGCTGCCACAAGAAAATATCCCCATTTCGCCCTCAAAAGTTGAAGAGCTGCAGAAGCTAGTTACGAAGGCGGAAGTGTCCCTAAGCCAAAAAGAACAAGAAAATACAGCATTGACAGAGCAAATAAGACAATTCGAAGCACGATGGTCGGAACATGAAATCAAAATGAAGGCAGTTGAGGAAACATGGCAAAAACAGACTGCTTCTTTACAAGTGAGTTTACCCTTTTATCCTATGTACTTAATTAGCCACTAGTACATGTTTACATGGGATTACAAAGGGCGGTTTTGACAAAACTAGGTGAATTTGGGCTTTTCCGTTAATAATTTGAGGATGTATCGGATTAGCAACATATCCAAATGGGCTCAAATGTGATAAAACTTGCAAAATCCTATAGAATAATGTGGATCGGGTTGGGTTGACATGCTAACACCTTTTGTCATTATTGTTTGAATTCTATTAAGATTAAAGTATCCAGTATATAATAAATTACTATTGAAATAGTCATTGAAGAACATTGTATATAATGATATAGGGGAGGTTATAACTTATATGCTACAGCTTTTGTCATTTTTCTTTGTGCTTTTTAAATCAAGGTATTAAATTAATACTTTTTGACCCATTATATCACCATTGCAATTAGTTTTATTTGTTATTAATTGTTTTCGGTTTAATGGTGCAGATGAGTCTGTCTGCAGCCAAGAAGAGTCTTGGTGCTGGCGAATCAGGTGATGACACCTCAGGAGCCCAAAATCTATCTGGAAGCAATGTGGTGTTGTGGATAACCTAGCCAAGGAGCTTGAACAAAAAAGACAGAATTTTGATGACGAAGCAAAAGGCGTTGTTGAACGAAAGTTGTCATATTCTAAGCAAATAGAGGAATATAGAAAAATAAAAGAGAGATTCGAGGCGTGGAAGAAAGAGTACAAGAACCGGCTAAGGGAGACCAAGGCAAAAATTGCAAACGGTGAAGGAGGAAAGCAGTCGTGGTGGGGGAAGTTAAGCAAGAGATACACGCCCGTTTGAGTTTGCTAATTGCAATATTTAAGACTGCAGTTTTGTGTGATCGGGTGTCGCCACATTATAGGGGTAAGAATTTGGTGTGTTCGAGTCATCTGTCAAGTCAAGGAAGTTGATTAGCGGGAGTCCGATCTGAGTGTTGTTTATCTTGTTTTTTTTATAAAATCAAATTTTACATATCATGTAAAGTGTTTTACAAGAAAAGTAGCCAAGAAATTAAGATTAAAAAAAATACAGGGGCTCAAGATGAAAATGATCCAGAGTTGGAGGGCTTGACACTTTGTAAGAATTTAAAAAGATAATGACATTTTAAAGTAGAATCCCAATTCCAAATGAAGCTGAACAATAAAGATATATAAACAGTTTATACGTAAGACAATCTAGAAATTTGTTTAACATAATGATTACGACAATTGAAGTTAAATGGATATAACATCAGTTGATTCTATATTGACTACTTTCTAAGCAGGTGTCAATGACATTTTAAGTTTGAAAAGATTGTTTACTTCTTAAACACCGTTGCTTAATGATATAGCAATTGGTTTTATCATAATAAGGCAACGTGGGTGTCTTCACCGGATAGAATGTATTTAGAGGCGGACCCAACCATAGTAGTTGGGGTTCACAAGACCCCCATAAAATTATAATCATGTATATTTATATTCCAAATGATTCGTAAGAAATTTTGGTAACGACCCCCATGATTTTATAAATATAAAATGATATAAAATATAGTGTTTTTGTTACCAATGACTCTAAAAATATATAATTTAAAAGTTTTATAAATATAAGTTGATATGTTATAAGTTAAAATATCACATAACATCTCTTGTATGATTGATCTGATAAACCAATCACTCATATGATGAAACTATATAGTAAGGAACAAACAACTCGAGATTGAAAATGATGTGTTGTCTCCAATCTCCATGGTGATAAAGTGTAACATGAGGATAGTGTTTGGCCACATGGTTAATACAAAAGGTTGGTCCAGTACAAACCACCCAATTTGAGCACTATACAAGTCGTATACCACACCTTTTTCGCTAGCGTCATGACCTATCATCCTTCCACTTTTCAAATGGATCGCGAATTTATGATACTCATTGCCTAAACTTTTGCAAAACCAAGTATTGTGTTGTCAATACTCAATTCTATCTAGGATAGGTGAAAAAACATGTAGTACTTGAGTCCATTTTACATAACGTGTCTTGAATGCAAACTTATCATCGTTTCTGGATCTATTTGTTCTTTGTCGATTATATTATGTTAACATCAACGCACACTATATGTATACACTAAGCATAACCGATCAAAACTAACATGTTAAGTCGATATGAACTTGGATAGGATACTAAAAGATATACGTTTTACTTTATTAAAATTTAACTAATAGAATCATTATTTTACCCTTGTTTTTACTAAAGCTATAAAATTACAGAAGTATTGTTCTTAACATTTTATCGTTTTACTAACCATGTTTTCATTTTTACTCTTTTCATGGTGCCTTAGGCGACCCATCATCAAGGGATCACCAACACAATCTACACACATGACAGATGACCCTACAGACAACAACGGCTCGTGTGCTAAAACCTGATGATGTAAAATACGCGACACAAAACAAAGGCTCGTCATGTGCTAATGAATTGATGTGGAGGAGGTATTTACATGAGCCTCTTTATATAACTTACTACCGGTATATATAAATACACAATAAGGTCATTTATTTACTTATCATAACTTACTAAATTATTTGAAATCCGTAAACATTCTCGTAATATAATTTACTCCAAACCAGTAACACGATTCCGGTGCAAGAACACAACTTATGAACATTAGTATTAATATTTTATGTTGTTTATTTTGCTACTAAAATCTAACAGTATTAGGACCAAGCAACTCACATCCATAACTTTGTTCATCGACTCCACATTCCTCCTCTTCACTCTATACTCCCCCGCCGCCACCACGCCCGGCGAGCAATAATAATATTTCCACCCGTATACGTCAACGGGCTAGCGCGATCAACCGTTGCATTACAACAATAATAATAATAATAATAATATAGTATCTTGGTTTTGGCACGTTGGTTAAGTTCCATAAGTGGTCCGTTCCAACGTGCCACACCTTGATCCTTCAACGCCTCGACCGCCCCGATGCTCGCGGCCACAACCCACGCTGTCCTTACGGCTCCACCGCTCATCTTCATGGGAGGTGAGAGGTGGAGACTTTTGTCTGTTGAAGTGGGTATAAATGCACACCAAATGTTCGATAAAATACGATAAAATGACAAAGGGGAAAACAGGATGCGGGTGAATCAAGAGAAGTTAAGAGTCGCTTTCGGGGTGTTGATTAAAATAGGGGTTGAAAGAGGCAGCTTTCAGGCCTCGTTGGTTGCTCCAATTTGTTGGTTATTGACATAGAAATTGAAGGTATTAGGTCACCTATGGATTCTTTATTGTGTTGCATATGTTATTATATCTGACGAGTTGGGGTGTTTGAGGGTTTGGTTAATGGTTTATTCGGTTATGAAATTTTTGAGGCAGCGAAGCGTTTGCTGAGCCGAATTAGAAATAGGTCTAACTAAACTGAATTCAACTGATTAAATCGTTTAACCCGATTTTGTTTTGGTCAATTTAGTTATCCGATTAAACCGGTTATTATTAGGTTAATTGGATAATTAAGCCGAATAATTAAAATTTCGTGTAATTGTTAACCGAACCAAAATTCAAATTCACAATTCGGATATGGTTAGTGACCAATTCACAAAACCAATATCATAGTTCGGTATAGTTTTTTCGGTTATGGATATGGTTGTTTTTGGTTTGCGGTATTCTTGAACACCCTACTAAGGAATAGATTTGTATCCTCTTTGCTAATTACGTTAATAAGCTAGCGATAAAAAGTCAAAAGCTATTTGAAAAACACTCAAGTTCAAAATTTAAGAGACCCTAAAATAAAGTACTAATTGTATAAAGAAGACTTTGGATCCTCCGCTAACAACTAACAATGTTCTATCTTTTATAACACCGTTTAATGCTACTATTGAACTTATATATCTTTATCAACAATAAGACTTGAACATTTCATTTACATGACGGGGAATATTTTTTCTTTACACATTACATATGGTATAAAATGATCTCATAAAATTAGATTTAAACAAACACATGGTACAAGATATAATTTGATGATAGTTTTAGATATATACAGGGGCGAAGCTTTATGGGCCCTGGGGCTTTTTTTTCGTTAATAATGTAAATTTTCGATCCGATAATAAGATTTTTTAATAAACATAGAGTCCCACCCCAACCAATAAAATAGTTTACTTCTACCCCCGCCCCCTAAAGTTTCACCGGAATATATATATATATATATATATATATATATATATATATATATATATATATATATATATATATATATATATATATATATATATATATAATATATATATATATCTTAATAACATGAAATAACAATCTACATCTATTGGCTAGATATTTTAGAAATAAATAGTTAATTTGATGGTTCAATGGTGATGTTTTTTTATAAAAGGAGAGAGGGTCGTCTAAGGTTCTCTAATTTTCTCGAATTGCTACTTTAGATCCCTAAGTTTTTTGGTTTTATAAGGTGTCCCTTCCCCCCCACATTTCCTATTGTGATATGTAAGTGATACTGTACAACTACCAACACACAAAATCAATCGGTGAAGCTTGATGAATATTCACGAGGTCAAAGACTAAAAATTGAAGCTGGGATCCAGGGGTTGGTGTTCCGACTAGAGGCCGGGACCTCCCCACATCTTCCTGATAATAACACTGTGTGGTCTAACACCTACGGTCTAATATTGATAGATTTGTTGATAGTGTTATATGTCATGCCAATTCTAAATTTTTTATTCATATCTTATATTTCTTGTAATGGTTTGGTTATAATTCCCATTGTAACGTCCAAATTCCCAACGCAATGTTTAAATCTTTTTAACACAACCGAAAATAAGAGTTTAAAGTAACTAGCTAGTACTCCTTTTGAACCACACTATGTACATGAGTTACTTTAGGAATAAAAACCCCTTACGAGACCATCTACTAAAAGAAACCATGGGGGTTTTAAGTACAAATTGTATTGTTATCTTTTATATTACAACAACATAATGTTTTCTTTTTTAATTTTGCAACTACCATTGTCTTATTTCTACATGCCTTACGATATAATTTTATTCACAGCCAAGGCGTCCGAAAGTACAAGTAAACACTAGTTGATATATAGAAAACTAAATCTAATATTAGAAATTAAATAATCATAAATTATTTTTATTAATTCTTAAAATTTTATTTGTTTTTTCATTAAAAACATTCCATAAATCACCTACAAATTTATGTATATTAGAAATGCCCGCATGTTAAGTCAATTTCAAGTGATCCATTTTCGAAAGAGCCGAAAGCTAAACATCCAGGCAATAGTAACACACACCTTTTTTAGGACGAACACTACTAGAAAACAGATTACTACTAAAACTTAATTGGTGATATATAATAAAAACAAATCCTAATGCTCACTCTCTCACGTGCATATTAACAAGCTCATTATATCAAATTTAATGAAAACTTAAAGATTTAAAGTAAGCTCAAAACATAAGAAGAGAAGAGAAAACATAATTGAGTACAGAGTTGACGAAACAATCTTAATGCATAATTTCATCAACGCTGCCCTCAATGATGTTTAAAGTTCTCTAACAATTTTACCTGCGGATTAATGATCTCGATCTCTTAAACGGACGAGATCATGGCTAAGTTGTTAACCGAATAGCGGAGAACATGAAGTTTTAGTAGTGGTGACGCCTTGTACTTCTTTCCTAAACTCAAATCTATTGGGTTATATGGGTTTTTGCTAGTTGTACTTGTGCCCTATTATCGTACATATTGTACCGTCGTTGATCATGTTTTGTACTACAAAAGAAAATATGGTATATATATGTGTGTTTCTCTTCAATGAAATTGACAATTACCCATTTACCCTTTTCTAAAACATAAGCAACACATAACAGTGTCTGGTGATGAATTTTTGCTAAGAAAAAATTTCGTTGCAACTTTGTTATAGAATTAGCTACAGATATAGTGTGTTCAAATATATTAGCAAAACTCGTAGCAAAGATGGAGAAAAATAAATATTAAAAAGATGAAATTATGTAGTTCGTAGCAAATTAGGGGAATAAGTCTTAAAAATAACCAGAAATAATTTAGCAAAACCCGTAGCAAAATCATGAAAAAATTTATATCTATAATAACTAAAATATATTAGTAAATTTGGTACGAAAGTGAAAACATAAAAGTTTAAAAGATAATAAAAAATAGTTCTATAAAATTCTAAGCTAAATCAGAAAACCAGTATTAAAGAAATAATTTGGAATATTTTAATAAAATTTGTAACAAAACATAAATATAAATTATTTAATTAAAAATAATTCAAGTAAAATTTGTAGCAAAGCCTGTGGTAAAATCAAGAAAAAAGTGTTAAAAAATAAATCTGTTTATATTAGTGAACATAGCCAAAATCGTAGAAAACTCAGGAACTAAATTAACTTTAAAAAAGCAAAATATATAGAGTAGTAAGATATATATATATATTATATATATATATATATATATATATATATATATATATATATTACTTCTTACTACTCTAATAAAAGGGTAAATGTGGGTGACACGTGTCAGCACCACAATCATTCTTATCAATCTTTTCCCGTCTCTCTCTTTTATTAAATAATTACCTTAATTACTAATAAAATTATTTTAATACATTTTAATATATAATAAATTAAGAAAGAAATTTATTTATTAAGGTTATTTCTATATATTGATACTTTTAATAAGTAAAAATTTTAAAACAAAAAATAATATCATATCTTAAAATATATGATATTTAAAAAAATTAAAAAGTTTATATCAATGTTTTATTATTTTTATAAGAATTTTTTATAAAAATAACATTTTTTACGGTTTGTTTTAAAATAAAATGTTGATTTTTATAAAACTTTTAATAAGTTGATATAATTGTTTTATTATTTATAGTTATTTTTGATATGTAATTTCAATCATATCATATCTTAAAATATCACTTTATATTTAATAAATTTATTATATCAATATTTTATTATTCAACCCGTGTAATACACGGGTTTACTAAAGCTAGTATATATATATATATATATAACTACTCTAACAAAAGAAGCTTTTAAGTTGTCACTTGTCACAATATTAGATATCTTAAATTTAATTTTCTTGTTTCTCTCTTGTATTAAATATTACATTAACTACTAATTATATTATTTATCTTTTTTGAGATTAAAATAGTTTTTAATAAATTAGAAAGAGTTATTTTTATACATGTAATTCAAAAGAAATAATCTTTTGTATAACATAAGTAACTTTTTAAAACATCAAACTTTTTTAAAAATACAAAATATTTCAAATCAATGTTTTAAGAAATTAATTTTTTTATGAACCATAAAAATTTAAAATTGAAAGTTACAATGAGAAATTTTTAAAAAATGACATTTTTTAACATTTTGATTTAGAACAAGTTTTTCAAAATTTTTTGGATAAAAAGAATTTAAAATAAAAGTTCAAAAAAAACAATATCATTGTTTTATTACTTATATTCTTTACTTATATGTAATTTCAATCATATCATATTTCAAAATATCATAATCAATAATTTTCCATTACTAATTATTTAATATTTATTTACTCAACTCGTATAATACACGAGGTACTAACCTAGTATGTGTGTGTGTGTGTATATATATGTGTATATATATGTATATATATGTATATATATGTATGTATGTATATTGAATAATTTATTTTGCAAATCCATAGCAAGATAAAGAAATAGTTATAAAAAGGCAATTTATAAAATCAAACTTAGTTAATCACAAGTCACATATTTTCAATTGAAGTCAAATGTGTTTAAAAATATCAATTTTGGTTACTCGCTTGACCAAATTAATAAGCAAGGTTTATACTTCGAAAATATTATAACTTCTGACTCATTATATTACACTACTACAAAAAATATGTGCTACGGTTAAATCTGTAACGAATCCATAGTAAAACGAGTGTTCGCTATGAATTGCAATGGATTTTGTTTGTAGGTGATACTTTCGTCACTAATTTGTCTTGCTACGAACCAATATTTGCAATGGGTTTAGCTATAAAAATTGACGTTGTTAATTTAGCTACGCATTTGGCTACGAATATTGCTATGAAGTTTGGTACGGAGTTTTGTTTGATTTTAGCTATGAAGATTTTGCTATGGAAAAGTTTGCTACGGTTTTGCTATGGATTTTAGCCACGATTTTGCTATGGATGATTTATCTAGGATTTTGCTACAAATATTTGCTATGAGATTTAGCTATGGATTTGCTACATTTGGCTATGGAATTCTACGAATTTTGCTATGAGTTTTGTTATACTTTTGCTACCAATCTTGCTATGGTTTTGTAATTTTTTGCTACGGATCTTATAAAAATATTGCTACAGGTTTAGCTTGTTTAAATTTTGCAAAAGATTTCTCTTAGGATACATGATCCACTATAAGTTTATAACTCATTAAGATAACCGGTCTTAATCAAAGTAATACTTGATCAAATAAATATAAGAGTAAATTACTAATTTGGTTCCTGTGGTTTGGTCATTTTAACAGTTTAAGTCCAAAAATGAATTTTCTAGCAAATCAAGCCCTATGTTTTGTGTTATATAACTCTTCAGTCTAATATATTAACAGAGTTAAAATTTTTAGTTAGTTTCTAATAAAATGACCAAAATACCCTTCGACTGAAATTGTTATATTTAATAACCTCAGGGACCAAAAATGTAATTTACTCTCTCACAAAAACATACGTACATGCGTACATATGTACATATTATATATATATGTACATATTATATATATATATATATATATATAATATAAATAATTTTTAAAAGGTTGGTTTTTGAAGTAATTTTTAAAATCACTCATCTTCAAACCGTTCGTCTTTAAAATCTTTTGGCTTTTTAAATGTATTTTTTATAATTGTTTGGCTTTTTAATTTTATTTTAAATCGTTCGTCTTACTTAAATGTCTTCTAAAATCTTTTCGTTTTTCAAATGTTTTATTTAAATGATTTTAAATTGTTCAACTAATTTAACTTTTTTCTAAATTTATTTGCCTTATTTAAACATCTTTTTTTAAATCGATTGGTTATTCAAACGCAACCATTGACTTAAAAAGTTTAAATAAACTAAACACCGGTAACTTTAATATAGTAAAAACCCTAATTGTAACAATCAAAACTCAAGTTAATCTTTAAAATAATACAAATAATATAAATTTAAAAATCACTTTCAAGTCAACTTGAACAAAAAATACAAAAAATCGAAAAGAGAAAAAAAATGTTCTAATAAAATGAATTGTTTAATGTAAGGCCCCGTTTTCAGGACGCTTACAGCTGGTTAACCATCGCACATAAAACATATATGTGTATTAACTTACTAAAAACATGCAACGAAAATATTGAAACAAGCATTTCATTTCATTATAAAAGCTTTTGCAAAATAATACATCGTTATTAAATTACAAAATACTTGTTGCATTACATCACAAAAGCATTATAAAAATGGATGTCATCCAAAAAGAGCCAAGTAGCCACCTCGTGCCATCCTCAGCAACCTTTACCTACCAACTGGAAACACATAAAAGTTAGCGTTGTTGAGTGAGTTCTAGCTTAAAATAAAACATACTTTACTTTTATTCAAAACCGTTCTTTACTTTCTTTCAAATCATACTATACTTTCATACATGATCACGCATCGTACATACACATAGATAATATCATTATTATCTTCTTTATTGTTCATTACTTTCTTTTCTTTATCTCTTTAACTCTTTCAGGATCAGTGTCATCAGCTATACCCCAAACATATGCACACAGCGGGTACTGGACCGAAGATCATAAATGACTTCCATAACGCACAAAGCCTGGCACCAGCATCGGGGCAAGCGAAAAAGATCCCAACTGTATCCTACACCCCAAACGTATGCACAAAACGGATACTTGGCCGAAGATCATAAATGACTTCCATAATGCACATAGCCTGGCACCAGCACTGGGGTGAGTAATCACTATAAACCATGTACTATATCATTGGTCAGTCACAAAGACTAGACCCCTACGTGTATCCTTAAGGGTTAGCTAAACCACACACAGTTGAGCTTACGACATTTTAGAGTCGTGCACCTCCGTAAATTTTGCTTGCAAGCCTTTCTTTACTTTCTCTTTCATTAATACATGCATTCTATCATTATGTTCCTTTTTTATTGTCTTTCACTTTACGTTATATAATACTTTATGTTTTTTTCACAACTATAACACGTAAAGCCACTGGAAAGATAAACATACCTAAACAGGAACATAAACATAAATATACAACACATCGTCATACAAGGCACCATCATCCATGCATAACATACATCATACATACTATCATGCATAAGCATCAATCAAACATCATACCTCGCCTATCACATCAATTATGAATTCAAAAAGTCAACTTACATAGCCCCCGGGAACCTCCCAGGTCAAAGCCTACTTTTACAATTTTTCCCAAAATCAGAAAAATTTCTAAGTCTTTAGGCGCATGAACACTATGCAGGCGCATGGGGAACACTTAGGCGCATGGGGAACACTTAGGCGCATGGGCAACTATCAGATGCTTTGTCACTATTGGGGTGCATGAGCAACACTTAGTCTATTCTGGGCAATCCTAGGCGCATGGGCACTATGCAAGCGCATGAGTGCCTGGGCACATGAGCTATCCGGGCGTATGAACACTTAGTCAATTTCAGCCATTTTCAGGCGCATGAGTACTATTCGGGCGCATGAGGTTTTGGGCGCATGGAGCACTTAGGCAGTTATTTTTGTTGGGCGCATAGGCTACTGTTTAGGCGCATGAGTAGTCTAAGTCATCCTAAACATCATAATTTAGTTCCCAAACAATCACCTATCATGTTCTAAGCTTAAATCATATATTTTAAGCCTTAGGAACACAATCAAAACATCATCAAACATATACATAGCCCAAAATCAAACCTCACCCGCAACACACACATACATACATACGGGTATTAACCCAACATTTATAAAAAGTTCATACATGCATTTCCAGCTCCAAAACAGTTTAAAACAAGTAAAAAAGGGGGTCCTAGAACTCACCTTTGCAGCCTCTTAGGTGTGGCTTCTTTCAAACCCGTTTGCAATTGAGTTCAACCGCCTAGAAACCCACCAAAACACACACCCGAACACATACAATATACATAAGCATACAATCGAGGCTAAGGCCAGTAAATAACATCTAAAAAACCATGAATTCTTATCTTGAATTCGACTTTTCTTCTTGTTCTTTTTAAAAACCCGAGAGCTTTCTGCTCTTCTTTTTCTCTCTCTATAAAATCTGAATTATGTGGGTTGTCACACCTCAACCATGACGGCAGAAACGTCGAAGTGTGAGGGTTAAGATTGTTCACAGCCACATAACGCTATGTTAAAATATAAATGCCATTAATCAATTGTTTTCAAACATCACATACATCCACGTCTTACAAGAAAAATAAACAAAAATAGGAATCCAAATGTTCATTTAAGTCTAGGTCCATATCTTATGCTTAGGCGTTTTGTAACAATCTTGTAATTTTAGGTTAATTTAAAATCAGCATTGTTAAATTCTTGCATGGGCTAATTGTGTTATTTATGAAACTTATGGGTTGCTTATGATTATTATCTTAATTGCTCTTTTAAATTTATAAGAGTGATAATAATTATGTTGTAATAATAATGATAATAATAATAACAAATTTTAAGGGAAATAATAATTATGTTACTAATAATAATAATAATAATAATAATAATAATAATAAGAACAATAAAAGTAATATGAAATGAAAATTTTCTAAACTTGAAAATGTTTAATAAACTTAATCTAAATTCAAGGGACCTTTTTGTCAATTTTGAAACATTGAAAAGGAAGTTGGGCTCGAAATAACAAACTGGAAACCACGAGGACTAATGTTGTAAAGTAACCAAACCCAAACCCTTTTTCCCCTCTATTCCCGTATTTCCGGCCGCCAAGGTCCGGCGCGGCGCCGGTGAACACCAAAACCACCCGAAACCTCTGAATTTTGGTACCAAAATCATTCCAATCGCTTCGTGTGAACGTTTCGAACTTATGCTCACTAATTAATCATCTTCAAACAGCGGTTACAAGCCGAATCGAGTTCAAAACCGAAACACTTAAACCCGATTGTCGTTTCATCATTAAACCGTAATAATAATCGAATTAACTCAGCATAAACGGTCGTTTATCAATCCTTAATCGAATGCAACACTCAATTACACCTGAAACAAACAAAATCACCAAAATCCATCATCATTCGAAGTCGCAACCTGCAACTAATCGAACACGACCTTCTGCGCTCCAAAAATCGGAAATTTGTCGAGGGCTTCAAGTCGTGGGTACACGTCGAAGCTTCACACAAGATTAATTCCATTATCATCAACTGTTACGCACCGATCACTTGTTCAATAGCCGCGGGTACTCATTGTCGCATTCTTCTCAAATCCATTTTAATCGGGTAATTAAATGAATGTATATACTCGAAATCTTGTGGGAAACAAAAGCCCCATGATTTAAATCGATAACAACCTCGATTTGATCTTCAATTGTGATCATGATCAAACTAGGGTTCGTGCGATTTGGGGGAATTTCGGTGTTACTGTTTTTAGCTTATTAAATCGGAGTCTTAAACGCGGCTGGATGCCTTGGTTCACTGGTTCCCCACTCACATTCCGAATTAGAGGTCCCGGGTTCGAACCCGGCGACCTCCAATTCATTTGTTTTTGGCTTTTCAGCCTTTAAAAAAATATATAAAATTTTCTAAAAATTATAAAAAGAGATCTTGTAAACTTTGATTATTTTTAAAGCTATCCTACTATTTTTCTACAAATTTATCACTTTAAACACCTTAACAATTTTCTTATAAAATAAAATTTAACAAAGTTATTTTTATAGGAATAGACTTTATATAATATTGTAAATCATGTAATTATTATTTAATACCATACAATTAAGGATTAAATACGATAATTATAGAATTTATATATTTTATAATTAACCTTCACAAATTGTTATAAAATATATTTGGGTTATTAATAGCCCAAGCTTGATTATCTGCACATTGAAGCTTGCACATCTAGGAATGGACCTAGATTATAAATAAATTAGGATGAATGTTACGTTTTATGTTACGTTTTCATATCCTTTGAGACTTATATTGTGATGTGACAAATGAAATTTATGTGTAAAATATATTTGGGTTATTAATAGCGTTATGTGGCTATGAACGATCTTAACTCTCACTCCTCGACGTTTCCTCCGTCAAGGTTGGGGTGTGACAGATTGGTATCAGAGCCCATAACTATAGGGATCTAGGTTATTAGAAATGGTGGCCTAGGCTATAGTATGCATGAACCTTATAGAATTTATTTCTATCTTGTAACTAATATACTTTTCATGCTACATAATGCTATGCCTCTTATGTGCAATTTGATGCCTTAGCATAGGATTGCCTAAACATTGTTATTTGTTCCCCTAAACTTAACTTTGACTCTTTGACGCTCTCCGAACACGAACTCTCTTAATCTTATTCTCGTCGACGCATGGAATCTTATGTTTATGTTATGACTTGGATCTTTAGACGTTACGTCTAATCTATATAAATCTCATCAAGGTTTTGATTCTATGAACCTAAGAAATGTTGTGTGACACATAGACACCTGTATCCTGGTTTTCCTGGCAAAAGGCCCTCGGGCTAAGGCAAGCATATCGCATAAATCCTACGGGACTAGTTATGCTTACCTGGGGATTTCTGGGATGAGTGATAAACTATGGTCAACATACACAAGTTTCTAAGGTAAATGGGTCAATTCACCTTGACGTGTCAACGTTTTCAAATGGTAATGCGTTACCAAATGGAAACATCCTGTGTACCTTAAAAACCCTTAGCTTATCTTTGTTAAACTACTATCCACTGTTATCCCCGCTCCTGTAACTAACTCATTTTTATATATTCAGCATGTCTCGTCACCATGGAAAGCGTGGAAGTTCCGACCGTAAGTTGGCTGCCATGATTGCACGACAAATGGCTGCCGTTCTCCCGACCATGGTGGCTGAACTCAATAGCACCCTAATGGCTAATAGCAACAACAACATCAATGGGAACAATAGTGGTGCTAATGGAGATAATAGCAACAATCAAAATGAGAACAATCAACAAGGGAACAACCGTACTTGCACCTTCAAACACTTTAACTCGTGCAAACCCACAAGCTTTAGTGGAAAAGAAGGAGCCACTGGACTTCTCGAGTGGTTTGAAAGTATGGAGAATACGTTCATTGTTAGCGAGTGCCCCAACGAGTTCAAGGTTCGCTATGCCACAAGTGTTCTTCAACAACGAGCACTTACATGGTGGAATAGTGAGAAGAGAAACCATGGAACTGAGGCTGCTTTGGCCTTGTCTTGGGAGGAGTTCAAGGAGGTTATGATTCAAAAGTTTTGTCCAAGGAGCGAGTTACAAAAGCTGGAGGAGGAATTCTGGAATCTCAAACAAGATGGTGGGAATCATTTGGCTTATTCCACCCGACATCATGAGTTGAGTATGCTTTTACCTCACATGGTGGACACCGTGCCCCGTAACATTGAAAAATTTATCAAGGGGGTGCCACCTCAAATTCAAGATGCGGTGGTGGGTAGTAGGCCCACAACCGTGGAGGAGGCGATTACTATTACTGCACAGCTCACTGAGAATCATATAAGAGCTGGCACGATGTCGGCAAAGGGCTCCAAGGCTATAGGGAAGGTGACATCTGAGGCAACAAAGGAGGTAAAGGCCGAGTCATCTTCTCAAAACAGAAAGCGTAAGTTCACCCCGACACGCAACTACGCTGTGACCGCCCCCAATGCTCCCCAAAAACAAATGGTGGTTGCGAATCAAGCTCCCATGGCTAAAGTTTATGCTGGGCCACATCCTATGTGTAACACGTGCAAGTACCATCATTCAAGCAACATGCCATGCCGAGTCTGCTCGCTGTGTGGAAAGTATGGTCATTTGGTAGCTACTTGTCTTCGTGCACCAAATAACACTGCCATGCTTACCAACCGAACCTGCTACAACTGTGGCGAGGCTGGCCATATTCGCCCTCAATGTCCTCGCAATGCGGGAACTGTGCCACCGGCTCGTGGAAGGGCTTTCAACATCAACGCCAACCAAGCGCAAGCCAACAACGACGTGGTGAATGGTACGTCGTTAAAATTTATTTTTTTCTAGTCCTTTCTTGTGTTGCAAAAATTTCCTATCTATGTCCATCATATCAATAATAGGTTGTTACCAAACAGGTATGTATCTTGTAAATAATCATTATGCATTTGTGTTGTTTGATTCGGGTGCCGATAGGAGTTTCGTGTCCTTGGAATTCGAACCTATACTTTCTAAACCGTGTGCAAAAATGGAGAAATCTTTCACGGTCGAGGTTGCCGATGGAAAATCTATTGTCGTTGATGTCGTGATACGCGACTGCACCTTGAGCCTTAACGAACACGAGTTCTCCGTCGACCTTATTCCTATGCAATTGGGAAGCTTTGAGGTTATCATTGGCATGGATTGGTTAGCCAAGCACCGTGCGGAAATTCTATGTTTCGAGAAGTGTATCCGAATTCCGTTACCGACTGGAGATACTTTGAAGGTCTTTGGGGAGAAATCATCCCAAAGACTCAAACTCATGTCTTGTATCAAGGCCCGTAAATGCTTAAGTAAAAACTACATGACTTTCATGGCATATGTAGTTAATACGAAAGCCAAAGGCAAGGAGTTGAAGGACATTCCTGTTGTGCGAGACTTTCCCGAAGTTTTTCCCGAAGATCTTAAAGGGTTACCTCCCGTGCGAGAAGTTGAGTTCAAGATTGATTTAATCCCTGGTGCAAACCCTGTGGCTAAATCGCCTTATCGTCTTGCACCTTCTAAAATGCAAGAGCTCGCTAGTCAACTGCAAGAGTTGACCGATAAGGGTTTTATTCGCCCTAGTTCATCACCGTGGGGTGCACCTGTACTATTTGTGAAGAAGAAGGATGGGTCATTCCGTATGTGCATCGACTACCGGGAACTCAACAAGCTTACTATTAAAAACCGATACCCTCTTCCACGAATCGATGACCTCTTCGACCAACTTCAAGGAGCAACTCAATTCTCGAAGATCGATCTACGTTCTGGGTATCATCAATTACGTGTTCATGATGATGACATTCCAAAGACCGCTTTCGTACTCGATATGGACACTACGAGTTCATGGTCATGCCATTAGGCCTGACCAATGCGCCTGCTGTGTTCATGGATCTCATGAATCGAGTATGTAACTGTATTTGGATAAATTCGTGATCGTGTTTATTGATGACATCCTTATTTATTCCAAGACAAAAATCGATCACGAGACACACTTGCGACAAGTATTTGGACTTTTGAAGAAGGAGCAATTATACGCCAAGCTTTCCAAGTGTGAGTTTTGGTTGGAAGAAGTTCAATTCCTAGGGCATGTGGTGAATAGCCAAGGAATTCACGTGGATCCTGCTAAAATTGAAGCTGTGAAGAATTGGTGTGTTCCCACAACCCCAACCGAGGTTCGTTCTTTTCTGGGTTTAGCGGGATATTACCGTAGGTTCATAGAAAATTTCTCAAAGATTGCTAAACCATTAACAGCGCTAACCCAAAAGAACCGACTTTTTGAACGGGGACCCGAGCAAGAAGAGGCTTTCGAGACATTGAAGCGCAAGTTGTGTAATGCTCCTATTCTCACACTACCCGATGGAAACGACGACTTTACTGTATATTGTGATGCTTCTAATCAAGGTCTTGGTTGTGTTCTCATGCAACGAGGCAAAGTTATAGCATACGCGTCGAGACAATTGAAGGTTCATGAAGTTAACTACACAACGCATGATCTTGAACTTGGTGCGGTGGTTTTTGCATTGAAGATTTGGCGACACTACTTATATGGGACGCAATGCATAGTCTACACCGATCATAAGAGTCTCCAACACGTGTTCAATCAAAAGGATCTCAACATGAGACAAAGACGTTGGATTGAGTTGATTAGTGACTACGACTGCGACATTCGCTATCATCCTGGAAAGGCGAATGTTGTAGCCGACGCACTAAGTCGCAAGGTCCACAACAAGACTGTCTCACTTCAAGAAATCCGAGATCGAAGGCAATGGTTTGATACGTTAGGAGAATTTGATACCGAGATTCACGTGGATGTCAACGAGGCTACTATCATGCTCCAAAACATAAGGATCGATAGTGACCTCGAGTTATGCATTCGCGAGGCTCAACAAGCGGCACTGACTGACGAAGGAAAAGATGAAGATTTGATGACTAACGTACAGTCACAATTGGAGACAAAACCGAACGGCATGTGGTATTTCTTGAATCGACTCTGGATCCCGAATCGCGACAACCTTCGGCACTTTATTATGAACGAAGCTCATCAAACCCGATACTCCGTTCATCCTGGCTCCGATAAGATGTACATGGACCTGCGTGGTCAATATTGGTGGCCTGGAATGAAGAAAGATATCGCGACTTATGTTTCCAAGTGCCTCACGTGCGCAAGGGTCAAAGCCGAACATCAACGACCAAGTGGTTTACTTGAGCAACCCGAAATCCCTATGTGGAAATGGGAACATATATCCATGGATTTCATAACCAAGTTACCTCGTACACCTCGTGGTCATGATAGTATTTGGGTCATCGTTGACCGTTTGACCAAGACAGCACATTTCATACCCATACGAGATACGTACAAAGTTTCAAGGCTAGCCCGAATCTATATTGATGAAATTGTGAGTCGTCATGGCGTGCCCTTACACATCATTTCCGATCGAGATGCCCGTTTCACTTCGCACTTCTGGTCTTCGATGCAAGAACTCTTGGGAACTCAATTGGATTTAAGTACAGCTTACCATCCTCAAACCGATGGTCAAACCGAACGAACAATCCAAACCCTCGAGGATCTGCTACGTCTTTGTGTCCTTGATTTTGGTGGTGATTGGGATACGCATTTACCGCTCGCGGAATTTTCGTATAACAATAGTTATCACTCAAGTATTAAGATGGCACCATTCGAGGCGTTGTATGGTCGTAAATGTCGTTCTCCTATCTGTTGGACTGACATTGGGGGAAAATCTTATCACTGGTCCAGAACTTATTCAAGAAACGACTGACAAAGTTTCCAAAATTCGAAATCACCTTGAAGTGGATAGAAGTCGCCAAAAGAGTTATGCCGATAAAAGACGCAAACCATTGGAGTTTCAAGTCGACGACATGGTTCTTCTTAAAGTCTCTCCATGGAAGGGTGTTGTACGTTTTGGGAAGAAGGGTAAGTTAGCCCCACGCTTTGTAGGACCTTTCAAGATTTTGAAAAGAGTTGGGAAAGTGGCTTACAAACTGGAGTTACCTTCTTAGCTTAGCGGAGTTCATCCTGTCTTTCATGTCTCAAACCTGAGGAAATGCTTGGCTGATGAAAACTTGCATGTTCCACTAGAGGAAATTCAAGTTGATGAGTCATTGCACTTTGTTGAGAAACCTGTGAGATTATGGATCGCACCCTGAAGAAGACCCGAACAACTACCACACCTATCGTTAAAGTTCGTTGGGAAAACAAACGTGGAGCTGAGTTCACTTGGGAGCGTGAGGTTCATATGAAGGAGAGATACCCGCATTTGTTCTCTTAGCTTATTCTTAATTTCGGGACGAAATTCTTTTAAGTAGGGGAGACTGTAACAATCTTGTAATTTTAGGTTAATTTAAAATCAGCATTGTTAAATTCTTGCATGGCTAATTGTGTTATTTATGAAACTTATGGGTTGCTTATGATTATTATCTTAATTGCTCTTTTAAATTTATAAGAGTGATAATAATTATGTTGTAATAATAATGATAATAATAATAACAAATTTTAAGGGAAATAATAATTATGTTACTAATATAATAATAATAATAATAATAATAATAATAATAAGAACAACAAAAGTAATATGAAATGAAAATTTTCTAAACTTGAAAATGTTTAATAAACTTAATCTAAATTCAAGGGACCTTTTTGTCAATTTTGAAACATTGAAAAGGAAGTTTGGGCTCGAAATAACAAACTGGAAACCACGAGGACTAATGTTGTAAAGTAACCAAACCCAAACCCTTTTTCCCCTCTATTCCCGTATTTCCGGCCGCCAAGGTCCGGCGCGGCGCCGGTGAACACCAAAACCACCCGAAACCTTTGAATTTTGGTACCAAAATCATTCCAATCGCTTCGTGTGAACGTTTCGAACTTATGCTCACTAATTAATCATCTTCAAACAGCGGTTACAAGCCGAATCGAGTTCAAAACCGAAACACTTAAACCCGATTGTCGTTTCATCATTAAACCGTAATAATAATCGAATTAACTCAGCATAAACGGTCGTTTATCAATCCTTAATCGAATGCAACACTCAATTACACCTGAAACAAACAAAATCACCAAAATCCATCATCATTCGAAGTCGCAACCTGCAACTAATCGAACACGACCTTCTGCGCTCCAAAAATCGGAAATTTGTCGAGGGCTTCAAGTCGTGGGTACACGTCGAAGCTTCACACAAGATTAATTCCATTATCATCAACTGTTACGCACTGATCACTTGTTCAATAGCCGCGGGGTACTCATTGTCGCATTCTTCTCAAATCCATTTTAATCGGGTAATTAAATGAATGTATATACTCGAAATCTTGTGGGAAACAAAAGCCCCATGATTTAAATCGATAACAACCTCGATTTGATCTTCAATTGTGATCATGATCAAACTAGGGTTCGTGCGATTTGGGGGAATTTCGGTGTTACTGTTTTTAGCTTATTAAATCGGAGTCTTAAACGCGGCTGGATGCCTTGGTTCACTGGTTCCCCACTCACATTCCGAATTAGAGGTCCCGGGTTCGAACCCGGCGACCTCCAATTCATTTGTTTTTGGCTTTTCAGCCTTTAAAAAAAATATATAAAATTTTCTAAAAATTATAAAAAGAGATCTTGTAAACTTTGATTATTTTTAAAGCTATCCTACTATTTTTCTACAAATTTATCACTTTAAACACCTTAACAATTTTCTTATAAAATAAAATTTAACAAAGTTATTTTTATAGGAATAGACTTTATATAATATTGGTAAATCATGTAATTATTATTTAAATACCATACAATTAAGGATTAAATACGATAATTATAGAATTTATATATTTTATAATTAACCTTCACAAATTGTTATAAAAGATTTAATTTCCTTAAAATTGGATTCATGACATTTTTCTCTTAAGCATATATATAATCTCTCTAATCAACGTCATTTAAAAACCCTCAAAATACCAATTTGAAACCCTAGTCTCGTTTAACTATTAATTATATTAAATTGTAACCTTGTATATATATACTTGTTTTAGGTGCGTTGTGAAGGTCTACGTTGAACGTTGCTTGTTGTTAATCGTATTAATCATCAATTATATATTATTTGATCATGTGAGTTCTTCCATACCCCTTTTTCATATTTTTACACTTTGGGGTGAAACATGTTATCCTATTATCTTTACACTTGCACATTTTTTAAACTTGTAAACGTTATGGCAATTCCTCATGTAAGTTGTGGTTAGTTGGACTTTTTGTGATTACCATGTTATGGCACTATATGTACAATCATTAACTATTGCTAGCCCAGTGAAGTCATAGATCTATGGGCAAGACAAGCCTGCTTTGGTTGATCCAAGTACACTTAACTGATCGTATATACTTTAAACATTTGAGACTTGTAAAATTTTGTCGAGGCTTGATTGTTGCATTGTTCATGACATCCCTAATCACTTTATTCACTAACTTATGACTTGAATTGCCATCTTTTATATATGCTATGTATTTAAAACTATGGAGTGCTCACAACATTATTGTTGACCCCTTTATTTTTAACATGTTTCAGGAAATGCCCAAGCTTGATTATCTGCACATTGAAGCTTGCACATCTAGGAATGGACCTAGATAATAAATAAATTAGGATGAATTGTTACGTTTTATGTTACGTTTTCATATCCTTTGAGACTTATATTTGTGATGTGACAAATGAAATTTATATGTAAAATATATTTGGGTTATTAATAGCGTTATGTGGCTATGAACGATCTTAACTCTCACTCCTCGACGTTTCCGCCGTCAAGGTTGGGGTGTGACACGTTTCTTCAGTCATCATTAAACTTGCACATTACCTGAAACATGTTGAAAATAAAGTCAACTAGCAAGTTGGTGAGTTCTCATGGTTTTAAAATACAATAAGTATATATCATGAGAAAGAATGTGGCAATTCTAGTCAATGGTCACAAGATAGTAAGTATATAGAACATGCATAGTTACAATCAAACCTTGACTGAATAATATGAGTAAGCATGATTAGCTAAGTGTATTTGGTTCCCTAGCGCACAAGCATACGGCTCCTAGGAGCCGGCAATCCCTCGGCTTTAGCACCAAATAGGCTTGTCAGGACCAAAGATCTAAGACTTCGCCAGGCTAGTTATAGTTAATGATTGCACACGTATGTCACATCTCATATACAACTTAACATATTCAAATAACCACGACTATGTAAAGAATTGCACGTGCGTAATAAGTATCAAAGCGTGTATGAGTATGTTTGTATAACCAACATGTTTCACCCCGAAAGGTGTAAAATACATGTAAAATGGGGCATAAGAACTCACATGATAATAAGAAGACTTGAAGATGAAATAAGAATAACCACGAATAAGATTTCCGACACAAACGTCACAAGGTACCTAAGTAAGAATAAGGTAACGCGTTATAATTGGTTTGATGATTATTATTATGTTTTAAGGTTCACAATTATAAATTGAATAGAGGTTGAGATCTATTTATTTCGTGTTATTAATGTGAATCGGGTTAATGGAACGAAATAATAATTAGATTTATTGCGCGAAAGAGAAAGGCTAATAAAGAAAACTAATCGCACGTTACACCGATTTATGAAGGTTGTATATATTGATTATAATAAGTGAAGAAATATATATATATATATATATGTATATATATATATATATATACATACTTTGATATGTTTATATAAATATAAGTATATATGTATAAGTAATTAATCATTCTAATTGTTTGACAATATATATACATGCATATATATACATACATATATTTTACAATATATGTATATAGGTAAGAATAAGAAATTATTCAAATTGTTTGCCAATATATACATGTGTATATATACATATATATATACATGCATATGTTTTAAATAATCTAAAATATTTTTACACAACTATTATCTTTTCACATAACAACATTATTTTAAATAATTTAAAATAAGGAAAAAAATACCACAATGTATTTTAAATTTAACATATTCATAAACCTTTGATTTAATAATAAAAAGAATACAAAAATGATTAAATAAATTCTGAAAAAAATAAATTTCTTAGAAATTTTTCAGAATTAAAATATGAAACGAAATACATAATAAAAGAAAGAAAAAAGAAAAAAAAACAAAACAGAGAAAGAAAAAAAATAAAAAAAAAATAATAAAAGAGGGAAAGGGGGTTGCCCGGGGTCGAACCCGGGTCTCCCTTGGGGAAATGGGGTGCGGGAGCCGTGGTTCACTTTGGTTTGTTTTAATTTTAAACAAGTTTCCCCGGTTTTCCCCAAATCTGATGAACCCTAGGTTCATCCGATCCACAATCGGCCCTCGATTCGGTGTTAATCACCCGAATCATCATAGGGCTTTTGAACCTTGGACTAAAACGAGTAGACTACAGGTGTTAATTACCTGTTTTGGTGAGGATTTGAGGGTTTTCGAGTTCGAGTTGAGCTTCGGGTGTTCTTGAATTGGGGTTTTCCGATTGAGTGATTATTCTGCGCAATTGAGGGTTTAGGGAGTTTAAGAACTTCAAAATGAATCAGTAAACCCCATTATATAGCTTCGATTACACGGTTTCGGGCTTAACACACTCGATTGAAACCGCATTCGAAGTTTACCCAAATTAAGAGATTTCAAGCTGTTAATTTGCAATTCTAATTGATTGATTGATTGCTTAAGCCGCGTATTAAGTTTAGGGGTAATTAATTTGATTGGAATTGCGAATTTGGACAGGATTTGATTTGGATGTTTGCATCGGTTAGCCTTAGTTCGATTAGGAAGGTTTGCAACGAGCGGGAACTCAAATTGGGTAGGGATTCGAGTTCGAAACCTGGGACCGAGGGGTTTGGGCGGTTTGATTGGGTCAAAAACAATAAAAATCGGTGGTTTGTAGCTTCGCCGGAGCT
Source organism: Flaveria trinervia (assembly GCA_025506515.1). Taxonomy (NCBI): domain Eukaryota; kingdom Viridiplantae; phylum Streptophyta; class Magnoliopsida; order Asterales; family Asteraceae; genus Flaveria; species Flaveria trinervia. Next base: position 11,130,321 of record CM046454.1, on the reverse strand, counting down.
CGGCCGGAGCTCCGGCCGAAGCCACCGGGAAGCGGGCAAAAAAAGAAAACAGAAGTTACACCTTTAGCCCCTGAGGTTTGGGCTGTTGGTTAAAACTATCTAACTTTGATTTTCAAGTTTAGAATTTGGCAGAACACCCCCCTGAACTTTGATTTAAGAATTTTTATTATTAATACTATTATTATTGTTATTATTATTATTAGTATTACTATTATTATTATTATTATTATTATATTATTATTATATTATTATTATTATTATGATTATAGATATTATTATTTTATTATTTGTTATTATTACAATTATAATTGTTACCGTTACTTTTAAAGTTATTATTATTATTATTATTATTATTTTTGTTATTATTATTATTATTATTATTATTATTATATTATTATTATTAATTAAACCTTTACTAACGAGGCCACGCACAAACATAAATAAATAAGGACGGAAAAATTACAGGATGTTACATGGGTGAAGAGAGGGTGATGGGCGGCCATCACCTTTATTCACCAACTTTTTGAAGATTTTCTCATTTTTACACTTTCTACCCCTTAACTTGGGTATTATATCTTTCCTTTCTTTTTCTTCACTTTATTCTTTTGTTTGAGTCTAAAAAAATAACGGGTGTTACATTTAAAAAGAAATTTTTTAATAAACAAATAGTAAAAGACGTTCAAATAAAAGAACGGGATAAATTTACGTTTAAACGAGCCGAATAATTTAAAATATTTATAAATAAAAAAATTTAAATAAAAGAAAGTTAATAGAATGAACGATTAAAAAAGACGTTTAAATAAATAACAGTTAAAAAATATTTTTTGGTTTAAATAAAACAAATAAATCAAAAGGACGTTTAGTAAGCTTAATAGTTTAAATAAAAAGTATAATAAGTAAAACGATTTTAAATATTCCGTTAGATAAGATGAATGGTTTAAGTATGACGTTTAAAACCGAACGATTAAAAATTAAATGTAAAAAAACTTTGAAATAAAAAAATAAAAACATTTTGTGTGTGTGTGTATATATATATATATATAGTATAAAATATAATATAATATATAATATATAATATATAATATGTTTTTGTGTGAGAGTAAATTACATTTTTGGCCCAAATAACCATTTAGTCTAATGGTATTTTGATCATTTTATTAAAAACTAACTTAATAATCTAACTCTGTTAGTGTATTGAACTGAAAGAGTTATAAAATACAAATCACAAGGTTTGATTTGTTAGAAAATTCATTTTGGGACTCGAATGGTTAAAAGCTTAAAATGATCAAACCACAGAGACCAAAACAGTTTTTACTCTAAATATAATTTTCATCGTTAATGGTTAATCCTGTCATAACAACCACATTATGACCTAATAATGACCATGATGCCCCACTATGAGTTATAATAACACTAAGGGGGCATTTTGTTGGAAGGAATAAAATAAAATGGAATGAAATTGAAAAACTAGTATAATTTTCAAGTAAAATTATATTCGAGTGAGTAATAAAATATAAAACCCAAAGGAATGTTTTACCTTAAATTTCCTTGGTTGTGAGATTTCAAAATCCTTCCACCTAGAGAGAGAATTTGAAATCTCACAATCAAAAAAATTTAAGATATAATATTTCCTTAAGTTTTATATTTTATTACTCAATTTTATTTTATTTCTTCCGACCAAATGTTTTTTAAGTATTCAGCATGACTCATCATACCACTCTATGTGACTGAATACAATCTATTTTCATCAGCCAAAAACCTAGAAAAACAAATTCAATTATAGCCATACATGATTAATCAAGGACATAATTAGCTAAATGTAAACGCACTAAGACCTAATATGACCTCATAATTCCCATCATGTCTCGCTAAGAACTTTTAGGCTATTAAGACTCAACATGAGTCAACTTGGTCGGTTGGTCAGTCAAAATTGAAATTTATTAATAGGTCAAACCTAGTTGTTGTAGTCACTCATGGTTAATTACGAATGATCATGAACATAACTGATGGTATTATTGGCAAATCTTTGCGATTATCTATGAAACAAACAAATTTATTAAAAAAAATTTTGTTAGACACTCATTAAACGCAATGAGTTTGTTAGATGATCGATTCAATAGTTATAGGTTATTAAATTCTGCTAATTAAGTTAAAGAAGATCTTTCAAAACTAAAGCGTAGGACAAAAGAATTAAAGGGTCTTATTAGTTGCAAAGTTTATTTTTGTGATTCTGAGAGCATTCACAACTCGTTCCCTAAAATAATGTGAATGTAGTTCATATATTATATGGTATGGTTATAAGTGGTTATGAGTGAAGGATATGAGAAATTTACTGTTTAATCTGTATTTTTAGGAATTACTGTTCAAAACCTTATAATGTTTTTAATATATTTTAAGTGGTTGTAAGTGGAAGAGAGGAAAAAAAAGTAATGATAAAGTAGAAAAAAAAGATCAAGTAGTGATTTATAATGTAATTATATGAATAAATATGTGGAATAGGTTGTGAATGCTCTGAGTAATTTGTATGTACTCGAAGTATTTTGTCATCATTGAAAAGAACAACTTTTGGGTTGACTTTTGTATTTGATTTTATGACGGGAATTGTAACGAACTAGTGTTTCTGTAGCCTGTTAATGTATTTACAAAATAAACACATCGCCTATTCATACGATTAAAAGAAAAGACAATAGCTTGGAAAAAATAACACACTACGTGGCGTGGCTAGCAATTTTTATTGCGTACTTATAGTCGTGAATCGCGGTTGTATATACCAATACAACATGTGTGTTAAAATTTGTAACGTAACATTAAAAAAAGAAGTATAATAAAAAGAATACAAATAAAAAGAATTATAAAGTAAAAAAGAAAACTGAAATAAAACTGGGAGTCAACAGAATATTTAAAAATAAGATAAAAGCTGAAAAAACGAAAATAGTAAACAAAAAAACTGTGTATAAAACTAGTGGAAGAGGATCAAACCCAGGTTGTGGGAAACCAAACACACATCTTACGAGTAGGCTAGCAGCAAGAAAAAAACGTTAAATGAAATAATATCACATGACAACACTGTAAACAAACATCTAGCTAGAAATTAGTACTATTAACTCTTGTTAAAATGTAATAGCATAGGAACGTACGACCTTACTTGAACAAGATATATTGTATATGTTCGTACCCTTGTATCCTTGCATAGAAATATAGTATACCCATAGGTGAGGGTACCATAAGGTCTTGTTGACCCTAAACTATTTTTGCTAGAAAAAACTAGATTGTGTTCCCATTTTTGTCATGTCTTTGGGCTTAAAACAATTATGCGTACACTTATAATTCTTAATATGTATTATGTCTTTAAAACAATTATACATACAAAGTAAATTTTGAAAAAACAAGGGGTAATTGAGTATGTGTTCCTCTAGAACAAGAGGGACTTAGTTTCAATTCAACTTGCAATTATATAGTTCGCCGCGTCTATCATTTGGCTTTCAGTGACTCGAAGCTAAAATAACAAATAACACTGTACTTATGTCAGTTTGATTTTTGAAATAATGATCGGTAGTTAAGTTTTATAAAAAGAAATATTACCGGTGACCTTCTATGGTGGCAAACCATCAGTGATAATATGAAAACGGTGAAGTGATCTATTTGTAATATTTGTGTTGCTCTATCGATAGAGCAACGCAAATATTACCAATATAACCGGTGACCTTCTATTGGTGATCCATCACTAAAATAGTAATTTGTGATTCTTCAATAAAGTCTTTAGTTACCCATGAACGGATTAAAAATGAAATTTTACCGATAGATTACCAAGGTTGGTATCCTCACCCATATCATTGACAAAAGTTTGATTACAAGTAGTAAAAAGGGCTGATTGTATGATTTATGATCTTGCTCACAATCAATAAACTAAAAATGAATTAGAAAAGAAGAAAAAACATAATTGAATGCAGTGTTGACAAAACTGTATTTTCAAACAAGTTCATCAATGCTGCACTCAATGACGTTTTAAGTTCTCTGAAATTTAGCCCGGCGTTTGAAGATTGTGGACGTTTTAATACGATTATGGTTTGTATATACAGGCTGTGTATAGTAGTACTTGTCATTCATTGAACTTCCTACATAAACTCAAATCTGTTACTTTACAAGGGGTTTTGCTAGTGTACTTGCATCCTATCCTTGTACTAATTGTACTGTCTTTAGTCATGTTATGTACTACAGAAATATATACTATGTATTTATTTAATTTTGTCTGACATACCTCTTTTCAATATAGTTGACTACTAGTTTATATTCATCTATTATAGAGTTTAGCTTAAATTAATTATCTTTTAGAAAATTAATATTTAACAGCGTCCAATACTATTGACTTATTTTATATTTCTTTTTTGTGTTGTATGAATCGTTTTTAAAGTATAAAAAAATATTAAAAATATTATGTAATTATATAAAAAACTATTATGAATATATAAGACGTTCAGTATGTTCAGTATGTGTATATATATATATAATCAATTTAAGACTAAAGAAACCGAATGAAAAAGTTCATGAACAAATAAATTCCTAATGAATTTCAAGGTACCCTTTTAATTTGATATAAATTACGGGATTCACCGTTTTAAGAAGTGGATTTCTTTGGAGTTTTCTAGAATTTTAAAACAAAAACTCTTATTTTTCTTTATTTTAATCTACTTAATTTAGCGGCATGAACTAAAAAACTCACACATTTGACATTGAGCGGCAGAGATATATACAAATTTAGGCGCATGGATTATAAAAATCCATTTTCACTTAGAAAACATATTGCTCAAAATTCGAATTTTGTTACATTAGAACACTCACAAGAGAGGAAACAAGAAATAAAGATCAAGTGATAGTTCAATACTCGCAACCGAAGATGGGTACACCTCTAAATAGTGTTTACAACTTACATAGCATATCGGTATGATACACTAACACTAGTAAAACATATTTGAGTGATATATTGTATTTAGTGGCTTATGATCAGCTCTGCGTAGGTGTAAATGTGTAATAGTGGTTTTGTCGGTTTAGGTTGCATATATAGGAACTTCGTTAAACATTACTAGCTCTCAATGAAGCCACAAAACATATGTGGATTGTATGTGTGTATTATGTACGGTTTTACGTTGTCATAAAAAAAAGAAACAACTTCATTAAATATAATATTGGTGGGCATTTGAAAATTTTATAAACTTGTTGAGTACAAGACATAAAATGTTAAGTTGTGTGTACATATTTTGATGCTAGAAGAACAATACAAGAATCTCCTAATGATGGAGGATTCTAAGACCACCATGGAGCCTCACCGGTTCTGAAATCAGTCTCCACCCATGGAACAAACACAACTTTCCCGTCATCAATATCCGCATGAGCCAATGCCAATGACTGTTCACAAGATAAAACTTATCGTATCACGACTTGTACTTTATGCATCAACACATGTACATGTGATTAGGGTTTTCGTTGTTCAATTTAAACGCGTGAAAATGTTCAAACCGCTCCCTAGTTTGGTTACGTAGTCTAGGTTTTAATTTATTTTTTCGGTTGGTCAGTTTAGGGGTTTTCAAAAAGTGTTAAACGTTTGGTTCAGGGTTTAGACACAAATGCGGTTTTTTTTTTCAATCCTATTCAATGCGGTTTAGACACAAAAACATGGTTGGTCTTTTAAGTTTTAACTTTGAATATTATTGATTCTGTATTTCAATCATATTTAATGCGGTTTTTATTTATAAAGGCTTGATAATTTCAAATTTTAAAACCAAACTGAAACTAAACCATTTGTAATGATTTGGTTTGGTTTGGACCGGTTTTAATTTTCAAACGATTTGGTTTTGATTTACAATTGTTATAAATCATTACTAATGGTTCGGCTTACGGTTTAACCTAACCCCTGTCAAAACTAAACCGCGAACACTTGTGGCGAAAAAAAAAAGGAAATGGTTCTTACCAGAGGAGCAGGACCCCTAACAACTTTGCCTTGGTTATTGTATTGAGACCCATGGCATGGGCACATGAACTTGTTCTCTGCCTTGTTCCATGGCACCACACACCCCAAGTGGGTGCACACCGCGTTGATTCCGTATGTTGCTAGGGTTCTGTCATTCTCGACCACTAGGTATGTCGGGTCTCCCTACAAATTTCATGATCAACGTCATTTCCAAGCGTCAACAACCCGCCATATATTCAAAATATTATCAAACATTGTAAAATAAAGGTACCTTTAGACCTTGAGAAAGGGTCCGATCACCCGGTCCATGAGTCTTTAGCCATTCATTTGCAATGATATCGTTTCCAAGTGCATCCTTAGCCGGGGTACCACCACCCGAACCTCCTGAACTGTTTTACACAATCACGTAACAACGAACAATAACAATAACTAAAATTAGTAAAAGAGAAGTAATTTTAACAAATATGGGGCACACATGATTCTAGAATACCATTTGTTAGCATTTGCACTACATATAATGTTTACAAGACAAAAATGCTTACAAACTTGTAGTTTCTAGTAAGAACATTCATTGTATCATCAACTACTACAAACATGTTATGCAATATGCATCAAAACAAAGATTGTGTATCAGTGTATCTAACTTATTCACACTTTAGTTTTAATAGTCTTTTGATTAAACAGTAAGTCAAACTATCAGTAACAGTTTTTCATCTTGATAAACAAAAACCAGACCAAAATCTTGTTTGGAGTAAAAAAAACTATTGGTTTGATCGACTTCATGATTCGTATTAAACATAAATCTTCTATTTAGGAATTATGTCCAAGTACATATAATAATCAAATTCTTTAAACTATTGTTTGTGGGTGACAGATAGATTTAAATAATTCAAACTTTAGTCCATTATAGATGATATTTATATTGTCAATCTAACCAATAAAATTTTTAACTTTTAGCTTCATTTACAAGCATAATCACATTTGCCAAACATCATAGTTAGAATTCCATGAGTTACACTCAAAACAATGATTATGAGTGAAATAATGAAACATATATTGAAATTTAAGTGTGTATTGAGTTTGAATGTATGATGTATATAGAGTATAGATGATAGTTTCTGAGAAAACCAATAATTATATGAAAACAAAAAAAAATCACGAAAACCACTAACATAACTCATAAATTTTATGTTATTTTAATTGTTAAAAACGTATTTAAGTATTTGTTAAATATATGTTGAACATAAAAACGAGAATAAGAGTCTTACGTATATGTAACACTATTCAAATGAAAATTTGTTACATATACATAACCTATATGTGATGTATATGCAAAACCATGCTATGGTTTTTCATTTGACCCATACCCTTATTCATACACGCACACAAATATAAGGGTAGTGATAGAAAATTTATAAGTTATGTGACCGATTTCATTGATTTTTATTGTTTTCATGTAACATTGTGATTTTTTTAAAAATCCTCCTAATAAAGTATAAATATATAATAATTTTGCTAGTGAAATTTTCATAGGGAACTAAAGAAAAAAATGTTTTTATTGAGACATCCTAGTGGTAGACAAAGGTTTAGATTCAAATCTCACAGGGTGCAAGTTAAACGTGGTTAACCTAAAAAAATTAAATACAAACTAAATGTAATTATTTGATTATTTTGCTAATAGGATTGTCAATTTATCACTCTTAACAAAACTAAAAACCGGAAAGTATCACCGCCTAAACTATTAGTATAAATTATTATCAACGAAGCTGTTATAACTTGAACAGTTAGAAATCTCATTTTTTTTATATTATTATCACAACTTCAACTAACAAAACTGAATTAAACACAAATCCTCAATCCACTCATTCGCTTATCCAATTTCAGTAACAGAATGAAATCATAATGAAAGTTAAAGAAGAGAAGAGATCGAACCCGGGTGGAACGAAGAAATAGGTGTACGGGAGCAGCATCCCGGTGGTCGGGAGACCGATGGCACCAAGCAAAAGCAAATTCATGAGCTTCCTCTTTTCCATATCGGGCACCCGATCCGCGGGGACGCTCGCGGCCTGACACGTCACTTTCATCCCTCGTTCCCGACCCGCGGGCACGCTCTTGCCCGAGGGTTTCGCCACCAGCCCTTGGGCGGGCGAGAACAGCCCATTGTTGCCTGATCGCAACTGCCAGAATTACATGAATTGGAACGTGATCAATTGAGAAACAATGAGTTGTTAGTATGTGAACATGTGAGTGGTGAGTTGGGATCATATATACCTGAGAAGAAGTTGCAGGAGAGAGAGTGAAGGAAGCCATTGAAGAAGAAGAAGATATGATGGGGTTTAAGAGAGGTGATGTGAAGTGAATTTGAATTTGAAGTTGAAGGTGTTGATTGTAGTGGATAATGTAATGGTGGATGGAGGAGGAGTGTAGTAACTCAACCACATATTCATGTTCCACATATCATCTATTTTTTTTATTTTATTTCCTTGATTTTTATTGAAAAACAACAACACTCATGTAGTCCTGTTAGTTTAAATGTAGATTTAACTCTACATCAGCATCTATCATGAAGCCAGATTTATCAACCACTTGTAAAAGAACATTTTTTACTATTTATTATAATATTGATATTATATTGATGTTATGATAATTTATTTATTATGGAATATACATGTGGAAGTTTCGTGGTGAAACTTATTGTTATTTTATTGGTTTGGTTACATTAGATAATTACGTATTGTTATTTTTACAGAACTTGTCTTAAATATAGTCTAAAATGTTGAGGCTAAATTTTTTAGATTGATTGTCTTAATAACTTCTTTGGTTAAAACATATATGAACTAAAAACACAAATTTTGCATCCTAGTAAATCTATAATCTTAAAGCATCAATGAATTCTCATGAACTCTAAAACAATTACCTATTTAGAAATCAACTTAGAAACTACTAATTAAAAAATATTATATTATACTGTCAGTAAATAGAGTGCTTACAATATTTTGACTTTTTCACCGAAGTTCATAAGAAATGCTATTATACTGCTGTTAAAATAATGCTATTTTTAGCTGTACAATTATAGTTGTTAGGGTTCAGAACTTCAGATGGTTCTGATCATAGTGTAAATTCACATATAATTACATTCTATTTGAAGGCATCCAAATAACATCTTTTCACAGGATACATTTTTATCACCATTCATAATGGGATCATTGCCATTTTGAATGGCAATGAGTTCTTATTTTGCCACTATGAATGGCGAGGAGTTCTCAAAGATTGCCTTCACAACGGCAATAACGCCATTGTCAATGAAATCAAATCATCCCCCCTTCCGATGATTTTTTTTAGATACCCTCAAAGAGAAAAGTTTCCAAATAATATTCAACTTTCCATGAATGTAGGGATCCATCAATCACAGATGCAGGTTTAGAAAAGCAAGAAAGGGGGTAATGTAAGCTCTTTGGAATTATAGACCGTTTAAACCACCATTACAGAACAAACCATAAGTTGCCATGATCGAAAAGTTAAAAACCAGCCCCCGCCCCCACCCCAAACCCAACACCCACCAGCCAGAAAAGGTATAAAAACACCCTTTCATCTTCCGTTTCCCCTATCGAATACAGACAGAACTCCCAGGTAAGCAAGAAAGATCCAGGACAAACAGAGAAGTCGAATAGTTTGACTGAAACCGTCTTTTCGATAAAAATGACTCAGCTTTGAATCCTCTCATAAAAGTAAAGGTAAGCCATGTCTTTTGGAGGATCTTTAGAAACACCCACCTTGTCGTCATTGAATATCACCCACCTTCCTTCTTTGTAGACGTGTGCAACATAGTGCCCACACTGGGTTGAGGTGCCAATGTGGCTCACCAACCCGATCAGTCGGTATTCTGCAATTACCAATATTAATACATTAATATTGTGTCATCTGATCTTCCTATATACACTAAAAGAATGCAAGATGAAATAGTGAGAAACTAACTTCCATCCCCGTCAGGTAATGCGGCATCCACGGTAGTTCCACTGCTTGGTGTAGCATCCATATCAGACGGTCCAGATGCAGCACTGGGATTAAAAATCCAATCTGTTGCTTTCTCAATGTCACCACCCTGTAGTAAACAAACAAATAAGCAATCACACAAATCACTTTTTGTACATAAAAAGTACAACAAAAAACAGAAAATAAAAAGACAGAATCATTTTCATTACCGAAGCCTTTAATGCTTTTCGTGCAACTTCTTCTTCAAATCCAAACGATACCAGTGTAGCAACTTTTGATGGATCGACTTCATTGTTTTTTCGCCTCTTTATGAATGGGAGCATCAATGTCTTAGATAAAAAGTTGGAAAAAAATGGTATTAGAATTCAAAACTGTTGTTCAATCTTAACACAAGTAAATCAACTGTACTTTGTCAGAAATCAGAATATCAAACCTGGATCATCCATGTGAGAAAGTAACCAGTTCATTGCCTCTTCAACCCCAGCATTCGAGGTGTTAATTGCAGCTTTTTGACAATGAAGATGGTTAAATCCCATTGAAGCAAGTTGAGAAACAATATCTTCATTAGGCAAAACCTTTGCTGACTCTTCCTCGCTTCCAGGGGCTACATGGTACAATAAAGTGGTAGTGAGTGCCACAAATTATATGAATTAAACAAACATTGTATATTGTAAGGTAGTATTCCACACCATCTTCAGGTAACAACTCTTCACCAGGCTGAAGACCTTTGCTCCGCATGAGACTAATGTCTATGACGTCATCAGCATCTACGTAGACGTCTACAATCAAACCAAAATGTCAACACAAGTTTTATAAAAAAAATAAAACAAATCATATAGGGAAAAGGTGTGTGTGTGTGTGTACCAAGCTTCTTCGGCACCCAACCAGCTTCCATAACAAATTTCCGCATATGCAGCACCAAATAATCAGGGAATGTAGTCAGACCTGCAGTCCTATTGGGAGGCCAAAGAGCAAAGAGTATATACTTAATAAAGCAAGACACACACGTAAAAAAAATATCAGCCAGCAAAAACCATATGTCTAAACAAGATGTGGCAAGCTGGGCAGGTAGTGTTGACAGGAAACACTTTTTATCCTAATTTATTTGACTTCTAATAAAATGATTGTATCAAATATAATTACAAACAAAAACTATATTATCCGTTAAATAGTCTAACTTTGATTTGAAAAAATAAGTTGGGAGGTTTTATGGATTAAAAGTGCACTGGTGATTCTGAAGACAATTTACCTGTTCCCTTTTTAGCATTTTTTTACTGGTTAAAGATAAAAAAAACAACACAAATCACTTAATTCACTAGAATGAGTGGAAATTGCCACCTCTAGTCCAGATCTCAAAATAATTGACACGTAATGAAACTGAAAATGTAGCAGAAAACAGATAAGATACTTGATTGCAGTTGTCCTAGCTTTTAATGCAGTACTATAGAAGCCCTGCACCTCCTCTGGATGAGAAAAGCTATCTAAGCAAGCACTTAACGGCACCCTGGGGCGTACAATTTCATCTGAAGAGCTGATACGAGTAAAATAATATTTCCATTAATCAACTAATTTAAGAAATGATTTATCCCATCAGAAAACAAACCACTATGATACTATATTAAGGTTATATCAGACATTCAGACTTACATTTCCTTTCCCTCTGCCTCTTTCTGTGCCTTCAATTTTTGAAACTCTTCTAGTTCCTCTGAAATATAAATGGCAAATAAAATAATATAAAAATGGCTACCAGACAATGAAGTAAGAACTTCAAAGCTGAAAGAGATGAACTCACTTTTGTTAGTAGCCTTCTCTAGGGGAATATTTAAGGAAAGAATGTAGTCATTTCTTTTATTGTAAGCAACCTTCCCAGAAGGACACTGAAGACGTTCTTCAATACCAAACTTGAAACTCCTTGCAGGATCCGCTTCAGGATAACCAGCATTAATTCGTTCAACTTGATCAATGAAATGTAGAAAAAATTCAAGTGCATCCTACATATGAATTTAGTTTCAGACATCTACATATATAAATGCTAATAGAGAATATCAAGCAAATAAAACACAATACATTGTAGAATATTTAAAGTACCTGCTGGCGCATGGTTGAAAACTCAGGATGACTGGCTGCAATTACCGCTTTGAACATTCGGGGACGAATGCCTTCTTGTTTCTAGAAAAAGTAGCAGTAAAGGTAATCTGTTAGTAGATACAAAATTGCAAAAGATGCAACGCACCAGCACACATAATAAATGTATATAAATGTACACAGCACAAGAAATATAACAAAGTTGAAATGATTTCACCATGAAATCTAATTTCATTGACAGACTAGAAAACACATGAGGCAGCAAAAAGAGATTCATTCAATCACAAAACTTACAGCACTTGGAGACAAATCCACAGTTCTTGCCACATCGTCATTCTGAGGAGCACATACATGATGGTCAAATTGCAATAAGATACTAGAAATGCAACAAAAATAAGTTACAATCCTAAACATACCTGCACTGCTGGAACAGAATATTTACCCGAAAGAATACCATAAGCAAGTTTGGTTCTGCCAAACAAATTAAAAAAAAGTGTTATTAAGAATAAATCTCACTAATAATGTGTCAACAAAGAATCCATGTATGTACAAGTGAATACTCCTTTCTTTTTCACTTGTATTTTAGAATATTTATTAGATAGTTACTTGTTAGCAGTCTACTTATGCAATAACTTACAATTGCATATTCAGGTCTACAGTTGGATCAGCAGGAGCAATATCAAAAGCCGTTTTCAAACTTTGGTTCTTGTAGTATCTGGCAAAGGTGAAAAAGATGACATAAGACATGTAGAAACTGAATAATCATAAAGCTCATCAAAAAGCAATAGTATGCAGACCTTGAGCAAAAGGAACGAGTTGAGAAGATAACTTGCATAGTTGCAGCCAAATAACAACTGCAAGAGACAATGGAACCACAAGAAGTTAGTGCAAATGACCTTTATGATTTTAAAAAATATTTCATCAAAAATTACCTGTTACCAAGATTAGTAAGTCCTGTATACCCAGGCCCAAAAAGTGGTTCAACTTCTTGTCCGCTTTCTTGAATCCGATTCCAATCAAAATTGGTGTTCTGGTCAAGTTCCTTTTCAGCAGTTGTCATTTCTGTCTGAGTTTTATGAAGTCATGTATCAGTGCCGTTATTTGAATATCCAACTAATGTTTATGAATTATGAATACATACAACTATCAAAACCTGAACACTCAATTTCTACTTTAAATAATGGTTTTCTAGCAGGAAGAAAGAGAGAACTGTCATGCCATGAAAATCACATGCCAATACATCTTGTGTTTTGCTGCAACTTTTCAACATAAGCATACTTATAAATTGTAATAAATGCCACTTATTACTAGAAAATTTCAGAGATATCCTCACAGGCTATGACTTAGCAATCCAACTCATTTCCCTCAAACAAGATCATATAGTATATAAGAATTAGTTCACTAGATACTATAAAGATAATTAGATAAATACAAAAGTCAAAGATATATACCATATTATATACAACTACTATCAGATGCCTACCTTTTGCAAGGAGGAAAAATCAATACCAAAAAATGCCAGATGCTCCGCCAAAAGAGGATCAGTCACACTTTCATCCTCGGGATATGAAAAAACATCTGAGCTGCCAAAATATGGAACTCATAATTATATTTGAAGAAACAATAACCTTAGAAATAATTGTATGTGACGTACAATTGCCAATGAGCATAATGACTTAGCAATCTACTTAAACAAGGTGGCATTACCTGCTCCTTCCAGATCAGAAGTTATTGTCCCAAGCTTTACAGCAAGAGGATAATGAGTTTCGTTGTAATGTTCAATTGCATGGTTATTACCACCACTGCCATCCCAGAGTTTCCGCCCACACAGGATCATTCCATCAGTTAAATTCAACCAAAGATTATCAGTCTTGTCACACTTGGCACATTTCCATCCAGATGGAGGAACTTTGACGCCATTATCTATCTGTTTCAAGGTCAATGCATGTTCACTAATTTGCTTTTTATCCGCTGTCCATGATGCAACTTGCTCCTTCCGCTCAGCACCCTCTGCTATTAAAATTGCATCAACTGCCAACCTTACCTGTACAATAGAAGAATTAGCCTTTTGGGTTAACCAGATCATGGAAATTTAATATTTCAAGTTATAACAAGTGAAAATGTAACCTTCTCAGGCAACGCCACCGATGGAAAAGGAAAAGATGTATAATCTGGTAATATTACTATGCTGTAAGTTTCATCATATTCGGGTTCTTGGTTATCAAATCCTCCATCAACGCCTGCAGAAAAAGCCATATAAATACAATCAGTCATGCCAGTTCGATTTCTGTAATGTTCATTAATGATTATAGGCCCGGTAACCTCCGTTACAAATAAAAAATGACAATAGGTATTTACCTATAGCCAATAGAGTAGGTTTCTTCAAAGGTCTGTCTTCAGGAATCGGCTTCTTTGTTTGTTTAATATGCAAATAAACCGGGTTACCAGTTTTTTCAAAATTCCAACCAACATAATCTTTCCCAATGCAAGAAATGTGTTCATGTCCACAAACATCCACCTTCAGATTTCTGAAGCAACATATACACATGTTAAAAAGATGATTAAAGATCTGAAACAAGTACTGAAATACACATAAATCACGCAGCACAACAGATTTTAAATCAGGAAATACTATAAATGGGATATATATTACTTTAAATGCACTGTATCTTCTAAAATCAACAAAAAGAGTAATGAAGTTTCATAAGACATCATCATGCACATATGCAAGAGAACTACACCATCATACCAACCCTATAGTTACAAACTAACCAAAACTGACCTCCATCTTACTTATATTGGCAAAAACTCACAGTTATCTACTTCCATAAGCCATATCTCACAAAAGAAAAGTACAAATTAGATACAGAAAACTTAAACAGAGTATCCAAACACATAAAAACGCTCTGAGTGGATGCAATTGTACAACATCCATAACACCTTCTCATTTTTAATCTTATAACTCACATCAAAATCAAATCAAATCATGAAATGAACGAAGAGCAATCACTAAACACATAACAACACATGCACACCATCATTCCAACATCTAATACCATCAAACAACTCAGATTCCCACACTCTACCAAACAAACATCTCACTAAACCCTAATTCATCCACCTCCATAAACCTCGTATCTCACACACAAACAAAAGCTATAAAACAAGAACAACTCACCGGAGTTTCGAAACTGATGCAGCACTCCTGCTTGTAAATGCGATTCGTAGGCTCCGGAATCCGAACCCTTGAGAGATTCGCTCGGAGAAGCTCCATTTCCATTTGATTTCTTCCGACTGATGAAATCGTAACGCTTTGACGGATGTTGTGATGAATTGATCGGAGGTTGAAGATGATTATTATGCGTTTTTTCGTTGCCCTAATTATGATTTGAAAGTTGCTTTGTGACGGAGGTGAGACCTCTGTGTTGTGTTTTCTTGTAGAGGAGTCCTCTTTGTTCGATTCTACACGCAAATAATATTATTTGATACAATCGAGACCCCTGTAATTTGGGCTCTTGTTCAGTTTGCATCTTGTTGTTTTGGTGATATAGAGAAGGTGAAAACAAAAGTGAAAACCATAAATTTTTTTTCTTTTCTTTCTTTTTTTTGTTAGATCTTACTCAAAATGATTTTCATGATATTTACTACTCGTGTACTTCATATCGGCTATTTTTAAACAACTGCTTCTGTATTTTTTCTTGTAATTAAAGATACTGAACAGTACAAATACAAATGTGACAAGTGTTGATTGTTTTTTAAGCCTCTATTTATACGCTTCTCCTTTAACAAATATTACATCCATAGTCATTCAAGTTTATGACTTTCTGAGTTGGTTTCTTGACTTTGTCGACCTCTGTGCAGTTGTAATAACGAGTGGCGTCAGAATCAATTTTAAACGGATTAATGGATTTGTTTGTTGAGTTTTTACCTCTAGAAGATGATGAATATAAAAGAAAACACAAAGATATTGTCACCCTTGGTTTTAAAGAAGCGGGATATAAATTTTAATTGTTTTCTCTAAAAATTTAGAATAGAACATATAGATACGGATCGAAGAAAAATATGCAAATTTTAATAGTTTTCTTTCTATAGCAAAAGTTATTAGACTACCCAAACATATTATATTATATATTAACATTAAATTGCAAGTATGTTGTGTGAGAGGATAGTACTCTAGCTAAGAGTACAATCTTTGTGTGATACTAATTAACTTTTCTTTTTGCTTAACACCTCAATTTCTTCCTTCATTACATTCACCAACATTCACAACAATTTTATCGAAGAACCAGCAAAACCTAAAAGAAGTCAAGTGGTCGTCGCATCCACCGGAACCACTGCCACCACCAATGGCATTGGTCATGACGGACATGATATCACAGTGATAAAGAAGATGAATACGATTAAAGGCTTCTGAATGAAGAGGACATCATGATTGTGACAAGTTCGACGACGGGCGTTGCGATGGAGAGAAGTTGCATTGGAGAGGATATTTCGGTGTTCTATGGTGTCGGTTGTGACGGATTTGGCTTTCGATCACATATTAGTGTATTACTACCTTGGTTTATTGCTTGTGTAATTGTTTTGAATAAGTTTGTGTGGTTAGGATTAATTTCGAACATTCATTGTTATGGCAAATTCTATCTCTGTGAATTGTTTAAGTATTTTTGAATGATAATAGGGTTTAGGATTTAGGGTTTTGTTAAACCATAACGTAATACTTACATGATTTCTTCGGTGGCTTTAATTTTCAAATTCTTTTTTAAAGCTAAATTGAAGCTATGTTTTGTAAGCTTTTGCATAGTGTTAATGCTTACAAATGATACTTTTGTATAGTGACCACGGTTATTTTTTTGTTTATCACAGAGATAAAGAAGATGAATACGATTGAAGGCTTCTGAATGAAGAGGACATCATGATTGTGACAAGTTCGACGACGGGCGTTACGATGGAGAGAAGTTGCATTGGAGAGGATATTTCGATGTTCTATGGTGTCGGTTGTGACGGATTTGGCTTTCGATCACATATTAGTGTATTACTACCTTGGCTTATTGCTTGTGTAAATGTTTTGAATAAGTTTGTGCGGTTAGGATTAATTTCGAACATTCACTGTTATGGAAAATTCTATCTTTGTAAATTGTTTAAGTATTTTTGAATGATAATAGGGTTTAGGATTTAGGGTTTTGTTACACTATAAGGTAATACTTACATAACTTCTTCGGTGGCTTTAATTTTCAAATTCTTTTTTAAAGCTGAATTGAGGCTATGTTTTTGTAACCTTTTGCATAGTGTTAATGCTTACAAATGATACTTTTGTATAGTGACCACAATTATTTTTTTGTTTGAATTGCTTAAAATCTGAAAAATAGCTACGATTAAGGTATTTGTTTTAAAATATCCATTTAGTTAGACGTACGCTATAAATTGTCAACTTAAGTCGGTATTTTAATTATGATTAGTATGGATGCAAACGAATCGAAGGAACACGAATAATGTCTTGTTCTTGTTCGTTCATTAAAAAATAAACTTGTTCATGAACACTTATCGAACGAGTTTCCTTGTTCGTATTCGTTCATTAAGAAAATAAACATGTTCATAAACACTTACCGAACACGAACGAACACAAATAAAATTAAAAGAAAACAAACAAATGTTCATTAACATGATGAACACAAAAAAGTTCATGAACATAAATAAATACAACTGATCACATATTTATATTAGAATAAAATCAGTATTTTATCACAAAATTCACTAAAGACAATTAAACACGTAACATAAATAACCAAAAATACTTAACATAAAAATAACTTTGTAAAATAGTAATCAACTTTCAAAAGTGTTCTAATTTTAACTTAAATTTTAAAAATGTTCCAATTAGGTCACTTAGTTTTTACATTTTTTATAAATTAAAAGCCTTAACATGTTTTTAGCATGTTATACTTTTGGTTTCAATTAGAAAATATTTGTTTTATTTTTTGATGCTGATATGGAACGTTAATGTAGATTTTAGGTATTTTTTTAATTTTTTTTCATAATTAACAAGATTTTTTATTATTTAATATAATTTTATATATAAAAAATTCTAACCCTCACGTCTTCTTCACCGTTACTTTCTTGACATAAGAAAATTTAATGATAGCTCAATTTGATCATTTGGTGGTCCAGTTTGAGAAAAATACGTATAAGTGACTAAATTAGAACATTTTTTAACTTGTTTACTATTCTATGACATTTTTCCTAAAAAATAACTAACCCAAAAATTAAAATATAATCAAACACATTATCAAACATTCACGAACATAAATGAACAAATACGGCTTGTGTTTATGTTTGTTCATTTCACCGAACGAAATTTTCTTGTTTGTGTTCGTTCATTTACAAAACAAAAGAATATAAACAAACTTCCCGCCGACCAATTCTCGAACTTCGCTGAATGTTTATTTCGTTTGCAGCCCTAATGATTAATAAATGTATGTTATATCGGTTTAGTTATAGGAATGCGAAACTATAAACATAAATGAAGGAAAAACACTCATGTTGTAACTATTATATTAACATCTTTGTTTTATAAGTATCAAAATAGTTTTTCTTTTGTTTAGATACACGGCGAAGCACAGGTACGTTTACTAGTTCTGATATTAAGTGTATCAACATAGAATTTATATTCTTCTATTATTCTTTTTCTACTAATGAGAAAAAATCATGTTTCCCTTATTATTTATATATAGTAAAAAGTGGGTTTTGTGTTTGAGTGAAGGGTTTCACAATGATAAAATCATCGCCCCACGTAGCGTTGGATTTCTTTTTCTGACTTATAGTTTTGTTTTATATTAATTGATTGAAAGTTGGTAGTCTTTTAACGATCACTAAAAATCTTTTAATGGTGTATGGTCTTTGAATGGTTAAGTGGTAACCCTGATGTTAAATGGTTAAAAGATATCATTATAATCTAATATTTTAATCATCTAACATTAGGACTATCTCTTAACTATTTAGAGCTTGTGAACTATTAAGAGATAGTCTTTTAATGATCGCCGTCAAACAACCTTTGGCCAACTGATTACCCAACTCAAGTTTAAGCCATGACCATCCAACCCATCCCCAACCTGGTTCCCTTATATTTCTTTCAATTATGTTTACTTTTGTTTATTTTTTTTCTTTTTTAATGTTGCTATCTTTTGTATTTGTTAATCTTTTTCTTTTTTCATTTCGTTCTTATATATTTTTAATATCAATATTTTTTGTTCAACTACATATTGTCTCCGTTTTTTAACATATTTTTAGGCTTTATATTTTCACTAGCTTTAGTAAACCCATGTATTACGCGGGTCAAATAAATAAAATATTGATATAATAATATATTAATTATAAAATAATATTTTAAGATATGATATGACTAAAATTACGTATCATAAATGACTACAAATAATAAAATAATGATATCAACTTTTTAATTTTTTTAAAAAAATAAACATTTTATTCTAAAATAAACCATATAAAAATGACATTTTAAAAAATTTTTGTTATCACAACTCTGAAATTTGATTATGTTTTGTTTTAAAAAAATTGACTTATTAAAAATATCAATTTATTTAGAAATAACCTTAATAAATAGATTTCTTTCTTAATTTATTATATATTAAAAGGTATTAAAATAATTTATTAGTAATTAAAGTAAGTATTGTAACCTCTCGTATTTTTTTGTTATCTAAAAGTTAATTTCGTTTATTCTCATATGGATCATTGTTGTCATGTATAAAACTTATGGATTATTCATGCTTATTTCTTTATTGTCCTTAACTTATTTATTTTTATTTATTATTATTTTATTCTACAAAAGTGATAATAAAGACAAAGATTGTAATAATAATAACACTAATAATAGTAATAATAATAATAGTAATAATACCTTGAGGATGCTAACAAATTAGAATAAATTATTCAAAATGGTTGGAACTTAAAGTACATAAAGTTTAGGGGGTATATTTGCCAATTAATGAACTTTAACATTTAAGTTTGGACATAAAATAATAAGACAAAACTGCAGGGGCTAATTGTGTAATTAACTAAAACCCAAAACTCTTTTTTTTTTCTTCCTCTCATAATTCCGGTGGTGCTCTCCGGCCACCTCCGGCCGACCTCCGGCGAGGCCTCAAAACTCGTTAATCCTTCGAATTAATTAACCCAAACCATTGCAATCGATTCGCGAAACTGAGTCAAACATGATTATGAGCTTTAATTGGGTTCGAATGGCGGTTATGAGGTTGATTAGTGTTGATTAACCGTCGCCAATTTCAATCCAATCGTTAAACAATTGAACACTAATAATAACCCAATCGATTGAACTTAAACGATCATCTAACTATACCTAAACTGTTACAAGACTTAATTTTATCTAAAACACACACGAATACCTCGTTTGATTCTCTCTATCACCGCGACCTGCAACCTATTCGAAGGCCTTTTTCCGAGCTCTTTTAACTACAATTGGGAGAGGGCTTTCAATCATAAACACCTTCCGAAGCTTCACACAAAATTAATTTAGTTATTGTCACCATTCTCATACTAAATCAATTCGAGTGCGGGTCGCGACTATTGCATCATCTTCCTCATCGTTCTCAATCAAAATCAGGTATCTAATTATAGATTTAGGTCCTTTTAAGATTGAGGAGCAAAAGCCCCATGGTTTTATTGAATTAAAACATCGTTTGATACATCAATTTGATCGATTTTTTTAGGGTTCTTGGAGATTTGGGGGCATTTCATTAACTGCGTTTAAAAGAAATTAGAATTGGGATATACCAAGGCTAAAAGCTCTGGTTCACTGGTTAACTTACCCCCTCTCAACTAAGAGGTCCCGGGTTCGAACCCGGGCAACCTCATTTTAAAAAAAAAGGCTTTTTAAGCCTTAGTTTAATTATAAAAAAATATTATTTAATATAAAAATAAGATTTATAAACTTCAAATATTTTTAAAGGTCAATATATAATTTCTATAATTTTCTAAGTTAAACTAAATAAATATCTTTGTAATAAGACAATTTAACAAAGGTTGTTTTGAATTATTTCTTAAAAGAAATGGATTTTAAATAATAATTAATAAATTATTGTTGGTTTAAGCGTTTCTTTTCATTTAATATTGTTTAAATCATGAATATGTCAAATAATTACTCAAATATATATCTAAACCTTATTAATTATTAAAATGATTTAATTTCTCATTCTCTATATTTAGACATATAAAGAATATATTTTTTTAAAATGTACTTATAAAATGGCCAAATCCACTTAAAACCCTAGCCTCGTTAATTCGCTAAACTTTATACCATTAAACTTAAACCTCGTAAAAATATACATACTTAGGTACCTTGTGAAGGACTACGTTGGAACGTTGGGTGCTATATTTTCTTATTAATCGTTATTCCATACTTATTTGATCATGTGAGTATTTCTATACCTCTTTTGTATTTTTACACTTTTGGGGTGAAACATGTTACATTATAAACTTTGCACTTGTAAACACGTTTGATTCTTGTAAACTCATGGCATTTCACCTGTATGTTGTGGTTAGTTGGACTTGTAGCTACCATGTAATGTCGAATATATGTACAATCATTAACTATTGCTAGCCTAGCGAAGTCATACATCTATGGGCCAAACAAGCCTGCTTGGTTGATCCAAGTACACTTAGCTAATCGTATATACTTTTAAACGTTTAAGACTTGTAAAATTTTATCGAGGTTTGATTGTGCATTCTGTCTTACATCCCTAGTTTACTTTGTTCTCTAACTCACAACATGAATTGCCATCTTTTATATACTTATGTATTGCAAACTATGGAAATCTCACCAACATTATTGTTGACCTTTTATTTTTAACATGTTTAAGGAAATACTCAAGCTTGATCGCCACTTTTGAAGTTCTTCACATCTAGGAATGGACCTAGTTAAATAAATGAATAAGCTTGTTATGTTTTCTTATTTGAGACTTATGTTTGTAATATTACCTTTGAAACTTATGAATTATATTCTGGATTTAATAATAGCGTTATATGGCTGTGAACGATCTTAACTCTCACTCCTCGATGATTCCGCCGTCAAGGTTGGGGTGTGACAGATTGGTATCAGAGCCCATAACTAAGGGATTTAGGTTATTAGAAATGGTGACCTAGACTATAGTATGCATGAACCTTATAGAATTATAAGTCTATCTTGTAAATTATATAGTTTACATGCTACATAATGTTATGCCCTCTTATGTGCAATTGATGCCTTAGCATAGGATTGTCTAAATATTGTTACTTGTCTCCCTAAACTTAACTTTGACTCTTTGACTTCCCCGAACATGAAACTTCTTAATCTTATTTTCGACGACACGTGGAATCTATGCTTATGCTTATGACTTGGATCTTTGGACGTTATGTCTAATCTATATAAATCTCATCAAGGTTTTGATTCCATGAACCTAAGAAATCTTGTATGACACATAGACACATGTATCCTGGATTTCCTGGCAAAGGCCTTCGGGCTAAGGCAAGCATATCGTATAAATCCTACGGGACTAGTTATGCTTACCTGGGGATTTCTGGGATGAGTAATAAACTATGGTCAACATACACAAGTTTCTAAGGCAAATGGGTCAATTTAACTTGACGTGTCAACGTTCCCAAATGGTAATGCGTTACCAAATGGAACCATCCGCTTTATATTTAAATTATCAAAAATTCTTGATTCCTTGGACTGGTTTATCATAGAAACTCTAATATCTTCTCATTCCTATCTTACAGAATGTTCCCGTTAATATGGAACTCGTTATACTCCTCAATTCCTACATTTAACCAACGTTATACGTTGTGCACCTTATGTAACTATCTTCATACCTTGACCAACGTGTACATGGATCTTAATATATTCAAAGATATTGGTCGTCTAAACCGAATGGTATTTTTAAACTAAAATTGTTACTTAGGGTTTCCAAACGTCCTTAAAGTGTGTCCCCATAACTGAAATGACAGGATCAGTGATCTCAAGTTTGATGGATTAGAGTGTAACGCAGCGGAATAGAACAAGATTAGACAAATTATAGCAAATTTGATATTCGTATGCATTAAGAACAAATACGGTTGTAAAGAGAGAATATATTTCTGTGAAAAGGAATGTTTCAATAATATCAAATGTTTCTCTCAATCATTCACAGATTACAATTAGGTTGACACTCCTTATATAGAGTGCAATCACTGCTGATATCACGGGATAGTGACATCTGGCAGATTGTTACAAAATAACTAAAACTTAACAACTACTGAAATGTTCACAACTACTGAGAACATATCAGAGTGCTAAGTATAAAACATAAAACTACTGATACGAAACTACTGAAACTACAACGACTGAAGAACAAGCTCTTCAGTCGTTTTACAAAACTACTGAAAGGAAACATAAAACTACTGAAAGAAACCCGTCACAACTACTGAAAAAGACCTCTTCATCGTTGTGACAACGACTGATACTTGGTCTTCAGCACTTGTGTTCAGACTTTGTCTTCAGCACTTGTCTTCAGACTTTGTCTTCAGCACTTGTGTCTTCAGACTTTGTCTTCAGCACTTGTCTTCAGACTTTGTCTTCAGCACTTGTGTCTTCAGACTTTTGTCTTCATCACTTGTCTTCAGCACTTGTCTTCAGACTTTGTCTTCAGCACTTGTGTCTTCAGACTTTGTCTTCAGCACTTGTCTTCAGACTTTGTCTTCAGCACTTGTCTTCAGACTTTGTCTTCAGCACTTGTGGACTTCAGCAGTTGTTGTGACGTCTGTGGGACTTAAGGTTTTTCTAATCCGGCTCATTGGTTCTTTTGGTCCAACAAACTCCCCTGAACCAATGCAGCCAAAACCTTAACTTTATTGAGGTCCCACTTATTGTTGGCAATAAGATTGGTCTTTTTTCTCTTGATCAGCTAAGAAGATGACCCAATAAGCACTGGCCTGGGAATAGATTTCTGAAATTTGGTTGGCATAGTATGGATAGGAGCCCTGATTTTGGGGAACTGGACACAGGGCTGTGGTCCTACCCATGAAATCTACTTCCCATGTATAAGCCTGTAGGATTCTCTGGTGTATGCTCTGAGAAACATAATTTGTTCTTCCATGGTAAGATTTTCAGCTCCACCATCAAACAATCCTTCACGCCCATACAGCTCTGAAATGTACTTAGCCTGTTTGCCATTTTTGAGCTCAACTGTTGTGATCTGTCTGTATGCAAACTCATCTGGGTGAGTCCCTTCAAGTAACAGACTGAGCTCATTTTGTTTGAAGTTCTCAAGCCCTTGTAGACTAACCCCTTTTTAATCACTCTGTTCTCTAACATCTTTTGGGGTGGCTGTTTAGTTCATAGGCCTTCTTGAAATCTTCTACAATTTCCCAGGGTGATACTACAAGGACCACTGTGATCTCTTCATCTACGATCCTTTTTACTTGGCCCTTGTATCTTGAAGGAATGTCTTTCTTTACAATTCTGTGAGCCACCCTAGGATCAGGCCATATTCTCACCTTTTCTTTTGATATTGAAATGTGTTAGCAAGGGTGTACATCTCAGAGCTTCCTTCTTCATACTGATTATTGATGAAGAAGCAGCATAAGTTTTATCTATGCTTTTCAGCATCTCATCATCATGAAGCTTTTGCTGCTGTTCTTCTTCTATCTTTACTCTCACAGCTTCCATCTGTGAGGTGGGAGTGATGGGCATATGTTTGGCTTTAGGCAAAGTTAGGACTGCCAAAAGAGGCAACCTATCTTCTTCCTCATCATCCTCTTCTTCTTCTTCTCTAGCCTCAACACCCTTCTCTTCTTCTTCTTGGGTGCATCATCGGCTGTTGGTTTTGAGGGTAAGGAGTGGTTTAGAGGGTTGTGGTAGTGGTGATTTTGAAGTGGGAGGTTTTGCAGGTTGTTCTAGCATTCTTGTAGTGAGTGAGGCTTTTGAGTGTTTTGCTAGTTCCTTTCTGTTCCCAGCACCTGCCTCATTTAGTGCTTCAATCACCAATCCCTTAGTGTATGCTTCAAACGAACAGATCTTGGTGGTTATTACCAAGATACTGTCCTGGTCCATGACTTAATCTCGATCAATGATCTCCCAAGGTATTTTGCAATGAATCTTATCATGATCTCTAGTCTTTCTCTTTCCAATGCATCATAACTTGCCCATCTTGAGTTAATTTCTTCAACTTCAAGTCTCCTAATCTCTGAGTCAAGCTGTGCAGTATCGAACCCCTGTCTATACAGTTGATCAATAATGGAGTCCATTGATTTACTGTGTGTAGCATCCGCCATTTTGATCATCTCATCGAGTTCGAGTTCTTTTTCTTTTCCTTCAACCTTCCTCTTCTTATATGTGACATGAAAGTCTTTGTGACTTTCACCCACTTGATCAATGTCAGCTCCCTTGACAAATTCATCTTCCTTCTCAGTCTC
The DNA here is from genome assembly GCA_025506515.1 of Flaveria trinervia. Classification (NCBI taxonomy): domain Eukaryota; kingdom Viridiplantae; phylum Streptophyta; class Magnoliopsida; order Asterales; family Asteraceae; genus Flaveria; species Flaveria trinervia. The sequence continues at coordinate 11,104,820 of CM046454.1, read as the reverse complement.
CTTATCTTTCTTCCCCTCTATGCTCTTCCTCTTTGCTTTCACTTACTGACTCTCCCCCTTTTTGGTTGCATTGGTTGCAAGGGTTTGAGTAGCAGAAAGCCTTGTGCTCACAATCTCCTCCACCAGGGGTTGTATGATCGAGGGAAGCCTCTCATCCATGGTTTGATCATAATGTCTGTGATCATTGGGGTGATGAGAGGTAGGGATTGCTGAAAGATAGCACCTGTTTGCTCAGAGGGGTTCTGTCCTGAGAAGCAGTGCCAGAAATAGAGGCTGGTGGCTCGGAAGTTTTGAGTGGCTGAGTGTGTGGGAGACCTTCAGGTGAAGGTGCCATCTGTGGGTTGATGTTGGTGGCAGATGGACTTGCTTGTTGAGAGAATTGGTCAAGTAGTCATTGTAGTCTACTGACTTCTTCCTCAAGAATTGTGTTCTGGGCCAGAACATCATAAAAGAAGCCCGGTCATCATCAGCAGATGCTGAATCACCTGACCTCCTGCTTGTAGCAGGATGTACATGCACTGGGTGTAGACCAGTTGTAGCATGTGCCCCTTTTTCTTGGAACTGGGGACTTCCAGCCTCAGGACAATGTCCCTCATCAGCTGTTGCCTCTGGTGAGGTCTGAGCTATGTTACCAGCCTCAGTCTGATCATGTGCTGATTCAGAAGAGGTGGCAGCCTCACCAGATGTCTGGGTTTCCATATCCACACCAGGAGATAGAACAGTGAAACCCTCGTGCTGTGGGCTGTCAGGAGCATGTTGATCCTCTTCCTCAATTGATGTGGTTTTCCCCATTGTTGGTGTTTGTTGGGGAGGAGGAGAGGCATGCAGCTGAGTCAGCACGTTTGCAATAATGAGAGTAGGACTTTGTGGGGCGGTTGCAGTGGGAGATGGGGTAAAAGCAGTATGCACCTGGGGAGAATGGTGCTCTTCAATGGCAATCTCCTCAAATGAGGAAGATCCCGGATTAGTGGGTACCCCTTCTTGGTTGCTGCAGGCTCCTTTTGAGAGGAATCCTGAGCGGCTGTGGCTGGTGAAGTCCTTGTATCCACTAGGGGGTTATAACCAGTGGATATAGCCTGCGTTTGAGTTGCAGGGGCATCCTCAGGGGACTCATTTCCCTGAGTAGCCTTTTTTGTCTTCTTTTTAGTGGGTTTGGTAGGGACTTTGGATTTGGAGGTGGTGGCTGTGGGTTCCAGCTGCGTGGGTTTGCGCAGCTTGGCAGCCATTTTGAGTGATTGGTCAGAGTTGTGCGGGAGTATACTTCAGGAAATACAGCCGTAGCAGGGACTCCCAGGCTAACAAGTCCCTCAGCTTGAAGCTGGTTTTCAATTATGGCCATTATGAACCGAGGATATAATATCCAACGGTTAGCAAGTTGTTTTGGGCCATATCCTTGAGCTCTAAAAATAGTATTTCAGAAAAATTTAAAGGTTGTTGCTCAAGGATGGAGTACATTACCTGTTGCCACCTTGTGGACATTTGATCCCATGATGAAGTCTTGGGGGCAAGGCAGACATTTACCAGGTGAAAGATGAGACGTTCGGCATCCTGGAAATGTTTCTTCAATATGGTAGATGCACTCAGGTTACCCTGGTATCCATGCTGGGCAAATGATTGATCGATTGTGCCCTTTGGATAACCATTTGGGAAGTGGCATCATCCAGTTGATGGTTTGGCGAAGAATGTCTGGAGTAATGACCACTTTTTGATGATGGACAAACGATTGAAGAGACTCTGTGTTATTCTCCTCAGAGACAAGAGTGACGTTTGTCCAGAATTGGTTAAGAGATTCAGCATATATGGTGGGATTTAACAGAAAAGGCTGTTTTGTAAGGTGACTGAACCATTAAATCAATGGCGTTGTGAAACTTGGTCCAGTATGGCGATTTTGTGAGATGTGCGACACAGTTGTGTCGAGGTTTTAGTTGCATGGTCGCCATTGATGAAGAGAGGTTACAAAGTTTTTTGAACGTTAGGTTTGAGAAGAGAAGAAAGTAAAAACTCTGAAGGTGGGATAAGGTATTTAAAGGGTAGGGTTAGAAAACGACTGAAGGTTTTGGTGTTAGTCATCAGTTGTTGAAACTACTGATGACGTGGTATAACTTTCAGAGGTTGGAATGACTGACCGTATTGGTGTGATCAGCAGTTGTTATAAAACAACTGAAGACTTGGTTTTAACCGTCAGACGTTGAAACAGCTGAAGTCTCTGATTTAGTCATCAGTAGTTATAAAAAACTACTGAGATTTAGTCATCAGTAGTTATAAAACTACTGAAGACAGTTTTGACTTCAAGTGGTGAAACAACTGAGGACTTGGTATTAGTCATAGTAGTAGTTGTGAAACTGCTGAAGACTTTGGTTTTACCATCAGTTGTTGTAAACAACTGAAGACTTGGTGTTAGTCATCAGTAGTTGTGAAACTACTGAAGACATGGTATTGCTTTAGTTGTTTAGAAGGAAACATCAGTGGGAAACTACTGAAGAGAAAAAGGCTCATCAGTAGTTGTCGTCAATTCATTGCTTTTCAGCTGTTTCAGTCTGACCTCCACTCTTACTCATCAGACTTAGATCTGAGTTTCAGACGTTTCATTGGTCATCAGTACTTATCTGCATTTCTGACATCAGTAGTTGTGGCACAACAGCTGTTGTGACTACATCAGCTGTTGTAACTACATCAGCTTTTCAACAAATAAAGTACTTGAGTACTGAGAAGTTAATCTTTAGTAGTTTTTAAAACTTCTGAGGGAGGATAACTTCAGTACTTATATATGACAATAACAAACTAATGATCATCAGTACTTGTGAGCTGAGATCATCAGTAGTTGTCACTTATTCTAGCTGCAGCATACCAAGCCTTAACACTAGTTTTGGAAAGTTGTGCTATCCAAGGGCTTAGTGAAAATGTCTGCAAGCTCATCAACACTAGGAACAAATTTTGGATCAATCAGACCTTTTTCAAAACAATCTCTAATGAAATGGTGTCTGATTTCAATATGTTTAGTCCTAGAGTGCTGGACAGGATTCTTGACAATACAAAGAGCTGAAGAGCTGTCCATTAACAATGGGGTCTTAGTCTCTGTTATGCCATAATCCAATAATTGGTTTTGAAGCTAGAGTACCTGAGATGTATAGCTTGCAGCAGTAATGTACTTTGCTTCAGCAGTTGATGTAGCAACTGAGGTCTGCTTCTTACTCTGCCAAGAAATCAAGCAGTTGCCTAGGAATTGGCATCCTCCAGAAGTGGACTTTCTTGTCAACTTACACCCTGCATAGTCACTGTCAGAAAAAGCAACAATTTACCAGAATGTCTAGTAGAATACCATAAACCTAGAGATGGAGTGCTTGCAAATATCTAAAGATCCTCTTGACTGCAATCAAATGAGACTCCTTAGGTGCAGCCTGAAATCTAGCACAAACACATGTAGCAAACATAATATCTGGTCTAGAAGTATTAAGTACATCAAGGACCCAATCATACATCTGTAAAGTGTTTCATCAACCACTTTACCTTCTGATCTGTATCCAGTTGTGTGGTGTTGCACATGGGAGTAGAACAGGGCTTACACTTTTGTAAATCAAACTTTGCCAAAAGATCTTTTGTGTATTTGGACTGATGAATGAAAATTCCATCAGCCTTTTGTTTGATTTGCAAACCCAGAAAGAACTGTAATTCTCCCATGGCACTCATTTCAAACTTTTGTTTCATCAACTTTGTAAAGGCATCACACAACTGTGGATCAGAGGATGCAAAAATAATATCATCTACATAATTTGAACAAGTAGATTATGCTGCCCAGCTTTCTTAATGAATAAAGTCTTATCTATGGAGCCTCTAGTGAAATTATTTTCGAGAAGAAAGTTTGATAATGTCTCATACCAGGCTCTAGGAGCTTGTTTCAACCCATAGAGAGCCTTATCAAGCTTATACACCTAATTAGGATGTTTATTGTCCTCAAAACCTGGTGATTGACATACATAAACTCTTCTTTAATTTCCCATACAAAAATACACTTTTGACATCCATTTGAAAAACTTTAAGGTTGTGATAAGCAGCATAAGCTAAAAACAATCGAATTGCTTCCAGTCTGGCTACAGGGGCAAAGGTTTCATTATAATCAATGCCTTCCTCTTGTGAAAACCCCTATACAACCAGTCTGGCCTTGTTCTTAACAATAAGCCCATTTTCATCAGTTTTGTTCCTAAACACCCATTTAGTGCCTATTGCACACTTACCTGGAGGTAGAGGAACCCGTTCCCACACTTGTTGTTTCTTGAATTGAAGAAGCTCAAGCTGCATGGCTTCAACCCATCCATTGTCCCTTAAAGCAATGTGATAGTTCTTTGGCTCTTGCTGACTAATGAAGAGAGCATAGAAGAAGAAATTAGACAATTGACTTCTTGTTGAAACGCCAGCATTGATATCACCAATGATTTAAGACATAGGGTGATTCTTCAGATCTTGGTACACAATAAGATCTGTGCAAGTGTTTGTAGCAGGCTCAGCAGCAACAAATGGTGATGGTGAAGCATTTCCTTGAAACCAATCAGTAGATGGTAATTCAAAGGAAGTTGAAGTGTAGAAATCTCATCAGCATTTGTTGTGGATTGTGCTATTGAAGCTACAGGAACATCAGGTCTAGCTGAATCAGGCAGTTGATCACTAAACTTGAAAAGGTGATTACTGATATCATCATCATCATCAGTAACACCAGATGGATGACTAGCTATAGAAGATGATGGATTCATATGATCTGCAACAGCAGGTGGTTGATAAGGAACATATTGCAGAATGTCCAGATCAGAAACTCCACAGGGTTTTGTGGAATTGTATCCTTAGGGGATTCATTGAACTTCACATGCAAGGTTTCTTCAACTATCTTTGTCCGATAGTTGAATACTCTATAAGCCTTGCAAGTGGATGAATACCCAACAAAATACCCTGCATCCACCTTAGAATCAAACTTTTGGAGTTGATCCTTTGTGTTGAGAATGTAACAGGGACACCCAAATGCTCTAAAGAATGAAATCAAGGGGCTAAATGATGTAAAACATAAGGAGTTTTCATCAACCTCTGATTTACTAAGGTCTATTCTGTACATAGCAGGCTGTATTGACAGCTTCAGCCCAAAAGGTCAGTGGCAGACCAGAATCAGCCAACATGGACCTTGCAGCTTCAATGAGGGTCATGTTCTTTCTCTCCACTACTCTATTTTGCTCTGGAGTCCTTGGGATGCTATACTGCCTCTTGATTCCCTTTGATAAGTAAAACTCATCAAGAGTGTGGTTTCTGAATTCAGTACCATTGTCACTCCTCACACACTTAACTGGTAGGGAATACTGCTTCTCAACGTGTAGCACAAAGTTCATAATGGACTGAGCAGCCTCATCCTTTGAATGCAAGAAGAAGGTCCATACATATCTAGAGTAATCATCACAATTACCAGACAGTATTTCTTCTTTGCCATACTCATTACCTTCACAGGACCAAACATATCCATGTGCAGTAGTTGTAAGCAGGCATTAGACTTGGATTCTTCTATGGTTGGGAATGAAACTTTATGTTGTTTCCCTTTTAAGCATGCAGTGCAGATTTCATCACAATTGAACTCCTTTATTGGAAGACCTCTCACTAAACTCTTGTGGATCAGCTGATTCATGTTTTTGAGATTAACATGACCCAGCCTTCTATGCCACAGTTTAGATTCTTGGAGAGAGGCCTTGGAGAACAAGCATGGATGGCCTCTTAACTCAATTTTCTTTGACAGATCCAAGGCATATACTCTTCCTATCCCGTTAGCCTTTAGGAGAGTATTTCATCCAGTACTTTGTCAATCAGGCTCAGAACTTTGGAAGACAGAATCCTACAGTTCTGGCTTGTGAAAAGAGCAACATGTCCTTTGTCACACATCTGACTGACACTCAACAGATTGTATTTGAGATTCTCCACATGGTTGACATCATCAAATCTAATATCTCCATTAGACACAAATCCCTTTCCAATGATGTAACCTTAGCATCATTTCCAAATGAGACAAATCCCTTCTTCCCTGAGAGTAATCATGAAGAAGAGAGCTGCTCCCAGTCATGTGCATGGATCCTCCACTGTCCACATACCAGATGCTTCTTTGGCATGCTGAAGAACCCTGCACAATCATAAGAAACTAGTTAGCTTTGGAGACCCAAATCTTTTTTGTTTTGGGACTGACTTTATCAACAGATTTAACCATAGCTGGTTTCTTATGATTAACAGCTGATGAAGATGGAGATGGTGCTGAAATGGATTTGGGCTTGGAATTCCTCTCCAGTGGTTTGATCACATGGGTTTCAAGTTGGTTAACTCTCCCCAACAGATGTTGAACCATCATAACAAGCTGTGTCTGATTTGAAGCTCGAGCTTTCAGTTCATTTGGCACTCAAGAGCTTGTTTTTGATGAGGTTCTGTGACCCACCATTTCCACCTTCTTAGATTTCACAGACTTAGTCTTATGTTTATCATGAGGAACAATATCAGCTGTCTTCTGATAAACCACATCCTTCTTAGTGGATTTGGGTAAGGCCTTGGTTTATCAGGTTGAGATGATTGTGGTACAAACTTGGTCTCAAACTCAGTTTTCATTTTATTTATTTCTAGTTTAATGAGCTTATCCTTTGGAGCTTTAAACCCTTTTTGTACCAACATTCATCGGATAGATGATTGAATTTACCACAAATTTCACATGGTTTATTCTTCATCTTGGACATCTTTACTGCTGAAGTGGAAACTACTAAATGTGTGATCTTCAGTACTTTCCTCCTATCAGTACTAGGTACTAAAGGATTTGTAACAGCTGAAGACTGGTAATTCAACTGTTTTCCATCCGTCCTAATAGACTGTTTGATGGATTCCTCAGTAGTTGTTAGTCCTTGTATTTCAACTGATTTGAAATTCTTTTCAGATGTTGGGCTCTTTCAGTACTTGAGGTACATTGAGGAACAACATCTGAAGTACTCAGCTTCATATGAGTCTCAGTAGTTAGACCATCAGTCAATTTATTTGTTGAGATCTTAACACTGGTTTCATTCTCTGATCTTAGATTATTATTGGAGAATGACTCACATGATAATGTGGTTTGGAGATTGCTTTCACTTTCAGACTTAACTATGGAGTTAGGAGTAAAGTCTGTTGGTGGAGCAGTATGGTTGTAACCAATGCCAAACTTCACATTTGAAGCAGTTTGCTTGCTAAGACGCATTTCAAATCCCTTGCATGATAAGACCCAGCGTTCACACTCAACTTGGGTCACTGCAAGTTTTTCTTTGAGACTCCTGTGGTCTTCCAGAATAACCTCTAGCTTGGCCTTTTCATCATTTAATTGGCATTTAAGCTTATAAATCTCATCACTTTTACTGTTAAGAGCAGACTCATACTCAGCTTTTCTTTTGAAAGTGATTTTCTCAAGCTCAAGTTTTTGATTTATTAATGCTACATTTGCCTCTCTAATAGAGACAAAGGCAGCTATGCATGATTCAGAACATACTTGGCTTTAGCCTCTGAAGATACCTGAGTTACCTGTGAAGATAATGCATTTGAACAGGAACCCTTAGTAGACTCCAGGGCCATGAGAGCAAGATTTCCAAAAGGTGTTCACCACCATGTTGACTAGCACCAGCATAGTATTGCTCAGTGTGACCAGACAAGTTATCAGGTAAGCTACTCCAGTCAACGACTCCAGGTGTGAAGAAGCTGTGATGAGGTTGTGATTAAGATGAAGATGGTTGAGGTTCTGGTAGTGCATGAGGTTGTGGTACTATAGGAGCTTGAACTTGATTTGACTGTGGCATATAATAGCAGGGATAAGGATATGGTATTTGACCCTGAGGAACAAAATATGCAGGAGAATGAGGGTGTGATGAATGACTAGAACCAGCAGAATGTTGCCCTTTTGATTGTGAATTGTTATTTGGAAAAGTCAAAAAGGGTGCAGAAGAGTTAGGTCCAGTTGATCTACACTCTCTTGCAAAGTGTCCAAGCCTGTGGCATTTGTGACACTTCAACTTGATCTTGTCAAAACCGACTTTGGTTTTGTCAGAGAGTCCAGGAAATTTCCTGCCAGTTCTCTTGTAGAATTTCTGAGATCTGATATTGATCAAGGCCATTTGGCTCAAAATATCCATCTCTTCTAAATCATCATCAGCAATGCCCTTCAAATCATCCATGATAAAGCATAGATTGTCACTATTATTACCAGAATGACAATCAACACTCACAAAGGCATGATTAGAATTGTTTGAGGTGAAATCAATATGCTCATCATATTGGCATTCTGATCCGGCATACTCTGACTCATGACTTACCAAGGCAGTGTTTCCTGGTACAAAATCATCAGTGAGCTTTCCAGATGATGTCAGTTTTCATTTCTGTTCTATCTCTCTCTCAAATGTGAGCAATTTCCCATGGAGTTGGGTGAGAGATAGTTTGTCCAAATTTGCACTGGAGCGTAGGACAATAGTATATGTGTCCCATCTCTCAGGCAGTGATCTGAGAAATCTGTTATTCATCTGGCTGTTTGTGTACTCATGTTTGACCATTTTTAATTCAGAGATCAAACAAGAGAACCGCTCAAACTGTTGAGTCAGTGTCTCACCCTTCCTATGAGACAATGTCTCATATTGTTGGGCAAGGATTTCTCTATTATTTGCCAAGACCTCATCTGTTCCTCCAAATTGTTCTTTCAAGGCATTCCAGAGGTCATGGGCAGTTTCATAATGCATTAGCCCAGAATAGATTTCATTGGGCAGAGCCATGGCCAGAATTCCATGGGCTTTTGCATCAATCTCAAACAATTTCTTATCCTCATCTGAGTATTGCTCCCTCCTCTTCGGAACCATTTGATTGGTTTCCGGTTGTTCACCATAGGCTTGTGTGGACCATGTACACTGATGTCCAACAACCTGAGCTGTTAACAGACATGTGATGGAGCATTCGTCGTTGCCATATGTTATACTCATTCCTAACCAGCATCGGAGGCTTGGTTGAGGAACCAGTATTGTGAGGATCATTGGAAGGAGTAGTCATTTTAGGTCCAAATACAATTTAATTCAAGCTTTTTTTTAAAAGATTTTACACATACCACAACAGACTCAATGAAAACCAAGAATAAATCTCAAGATGAATGACCAAAAACATAGAAAATTCAATCTCTATAACCGTTTCTTGCAAAAATGCTAATTCAATCAAACTTGGATCTTGGATAGCAGTTTCAATGATCAATTATAGATAGATCAATGATTAACCTACTCTGATACCATTTGACAGGATCAGTGATCTCAAGTTTGATGGATTAGAGTGTAACGCAGCGGAATAGAACAAGAATTAGACAAATTATAGCAAGAATTTGATATTCGTATGCATTAAGAACAAATACGGTTGTAAAGAGAGATATATTTCTGTGAAAAGGAATGTTTCAATAATATCAAATGTTTCCGCTCAATCATTCACAGATTACAATTAGGTTGACACTCCTTATATAGAGTGCAATCACTGCTGATATCACGGGATAGTGACATCTGGCAGATTTGTTACAAAAATAACTAAAACTTAACAAACTAGTGGCTGCACTGGACACTGAGGAACAATGCCGACCAACCAATGCCTTCACTCCCACGGACGGTGCAGTCCAACGAGCAACTGATTGCTGCACTAGTGGCTGCACTGGACACTGAGGAGCATCGAGTAACGCGACTCACGGGTGATGTCTGTACACTGCAACAAGAGGTGTACAACCTGAGACATCAATTGGATGAACTCGAGGAACAACACGGGAAGACCCTAAACGGGTGTCACCATATGCAAGATGGTCTCATGGCACTCCAAGGGCGCGTGACTGCTCATGAACAGCGGGACGCCGTAGCTGATAATAGGATTGCCATTTTAGAAGCTCAACTAGCGGCACTTCAGATTGCTATAGCTCATGCTCCTGCAGTAGACCCTGAGGATGAGGAGGATCCCGAGGAGGGACCCGAAGAGGAGGAACCGGAGGAGATGGAGGATGACAGTGATGGGTCAGATGTTGTCGATTGACTTCTTTATATGACTTAGACTACGTAGTGTTTTTCTTTTTGAACCTATGTGGGAAGGGTTGTTTCCCCACACGAACGACAAACTTAAATTTTGACATTGATAAATACATTGTGACTCATTTACAATTTATTTACTTTGGTTATTATTTTTGTTATGAATGTTGTGGTTGTGATGATTATTATTTCTGTTATTTACTGTTTACTGTGCTTCAATGAGATAATGTGTTTGATGTTACTCATTATTGTATTTGTGAATGTAAAGTGGAAAGGATGGACGCCCGTGGACGTGGACGTGGACGTGGACGTGGTCGTGGACGCGGACGTGGACGTGGCACCGGAGAACAGGGCGGTGGTGCTATTAACATGACCCCCGCAGAAGTAGCAGCTCTAATTAATGAGCATGTTCAGGCGGCAGTGGCTGCTGCCCACGTGGGTCAGCCAGCAGGTAAACAATGATAGAAAGATAAATCTGATATCCTTCATAACTGTATGTGATGTCTGATTAATGTGTGTGGGGTTAAAACAGGACCACCAGTGTGTACCTACAAGTCCTTTATGGACTGTAAACCACACACCTACAGCGGTACAGAGGGTGCTGTAGGGCTTGTACGATGATTCGAGAAGACTGAGTCTGTCTTCTCCAAATGTAACTGTCCACCTGCGGATCAAGTGAAGTATGCCACCAGGACTTTGGAGGGTGCTGCTCTGTCTTGGTGGAACGCGCAAGTCCAGATGCTAGGACAAGCGATGGCGAATGGACTTCCATGGGAAGAGTTCAAAGCAATTATGACTGAGGAGTACTGTCCTCGCAACGAAGTGCAGAAGTTAGAAATGGAGTTCTGGCAATTGAAGATGCAGGGCTCGGAAATCGAAGCTTACACCACTAGAACCCATGAATTAGCAACTCTGTGCCTGGGAATGGTGAATGAGGTGCATAAAAGGGTAGAGCATTACATACGGGGATTGGTACCCGAAATCCAAAGTATGGTAACTGCTTCCAATCCAGCCACAATTCAGCAAGCCATCCGGCTAGCTCATAGGCTAACTGACCAAGCCGTGGAGCAGGGACGTCTACCCAAACGGGGCGCTATGGCAAGCGTGCCCGACAACAAAAGAAAGTGGGATAATGCCAACAACACCAAAGCATCATCATCTTCTAGCGGTCAACATCAACCTCAACAGCAACAACAGCCGGTTCAGCAGCAACGGAGGTTCGACAATAACCGTAACTTCAACCAAACGCCTGCAAATAATCAAGGACCTAGTGGTTATGGTGGTAGGCATCCGAAGTGCACTCGGTGTAATTACTATCATGTGGGAAGGTGTGATAGCTTTAAGTGTCAACGTTGTGGAAAAATTGGACACGCTGCAAAGGATTGTCGTGGTGAACTGGTAAGGAGGCCACAACAACCTCAAGAAACTCCCAAGGGTTGTTTCGAATGTGGGAAAGAAGGGCATTATAGGCGAAACTGCCCACAACTAAGGAGGAACGGTAATGGCAACAACAACAATAACAATAACAACAATAACAATACAACACCAACAATCACGGTAACAACAACAACAACGGTAATAACAACAACGGTGGAAATGAACTGGTAATGGCGGCAATAAAGATGGAGCCAAGGGGAGAGCCTTCGTCATTGGCTCAGGTGAGGCTCTAAATGATCCAACAACTGTTACTGGTAGATTCTCTGTTAATGGTTGTTTTGCTACGGTACTCTTTGATACTGGAGCCGATAGGAGTTTTGTGTCCTTAAAGTTCTGTAGTCTTTTAAGTGATATACCCTCTGCTTTAGAATCTAAATACACTGTGGAATTAGCCGACGGTAAACAAATCCATGTAACGCATATCCTTAAAGACTGTAAGATAGAACTTGCTGGTCATACTTTCTCTATAGATCTTATGCCTGTTACGCTGGGGAGTTTTGATGTTGTGATAGGCATGGATTGGCTCTCTAGCAAGCAAGCAGAAGTCATATGTCATGAGAAGATCATACGAATCCCTGTTGATGATAAAATCCTTACCGTCAGAGGTGATAGGAGTGGTGTTGTGATAGGTATCATCTCATTCATGAAAGCTCAAAAGTTGTTACGAAAGGGTCGTGTGGCTATCCTAACACTTGTAACCGATAAGCAGGCAGAAGAAAGGAGAATGGAGGATATTCCCATAGTACGCGATTTTCCAGAGGTGTTTCCAGAGGATCTTCCTGGATTACCACCTCACCGCCAAGTGGAATTCTAGATTGAGTTGACTCCCGGCGCAGCTCCGATTGCTAGGGCACCTTATCGATTAGCACCGAACGAACTACAGGAGTTGTCGTCACAACTTCAGGAGCTTTTAGATAAGGGCTTTATTCGACCTAGCACATCACCTTGGGGAGCTCCTGTTCTCTTTGTTAAGAAGAAGGATGGCACATTCCGGATGTGCATCGGTTATAGAGAGTTAAACAAAGTAACAGTCAAGAACCGATACCCTTTACCTCGTATTGACGACTTGTTCGATCAGCTCCAAGGATCAAGCTATTATTCGAAGATTGACTTGAGATCTGGTTATCATCAACTTAGAGTTCGAGAAGAAGACATTCCCAAGACTGTGTTTCGTACTCGATATGGTCATTATGAGTTCTTGGTCATGCCTTTTGGGTTGACTAATGCACCTGCTGTGTTCATGGACCTCATGAACCGCGTGTGCAAACCCTATCTTGATCAGTTTGTCATTGTGTTCATCGATGATATACTGATGAGCTCTTATTAGACTCAAAAACATCTCTCATTAAAAGCCAATCCCTCTTGGAATTCAAAAATGATAAAGAGCACAGAGATTAGTATCAAAGAGACTATTAGGAAAATGAATAGGTCCAAATAACCAAACCAGAAAGAACAAGATATCCGTTGAAAAATCTTCTATGTAAGAGAAATTCAAATGTTAGAACTCCAGTACGTCAGGAAACACAGAAAAAGAGAAAGACCTGAAATGAATAAATCTAGAACTTGAATAAAGTAGCTACCGCTCGTGCCATTAAAAAGGAGATCCCGATAGATTTGGTTTAGCCCGAGAATTTCCCTACGACTTCTCATCAGAGGAAGAGGTAGTGATTCTAGGACTAGAGGGAAGTTCAAGTCGACCAATGTGATAGGCGAAGAACTAACTTCTCTGGTGTCCGTCAAAGGATTCGGAAAGTGGATTTTCCCTAATGGTGAAACGAGACTGATTTCTAGATTTCACTGATTTCAGTGATTGAACTGATGGCAACTAGCGAGCAATCTTACTCAATAGGGGCTTTCCATCTTAAAAGCCTTCCTTCTTGCTTGCTTGCGAGAAGGCTTTCATAGCGCCTGCTTCCCGAAAAGATAGACTCCCTATCAAATCAGTCCCCGGAGAGATCCATCCGATGGTCTTTCACTCTCTCGCTTCGTCTTCCCAACTATCCTTTATATGCAGTGATCCTCAATTTGGGAGGGGACGACGACCTCCGGCGGATGGTCTCCATTATCCACGCTCAGGCGGCGGTGGAACGATACGTGGAAGCTGCCTTGGTCCATGATGGGCTTCATCCCCGGGCCATCGTCGAGGAATACCAGGCCATCCGGGGCGCCCTGCATTATCCACATGGAGGCGAATTGGCAAAGCCTAGTCTAAGAGCAGGATGAAGCAGCAAAGGGGAACTAAATAGCCTTACAGGGAATGGGGTTAGAGAAGTCGGTGAAAGGGTATTGAGCTAGAATGAAACTACATGGCAACTCTTTATAAAGGAGAGAGCGATAAGCGAACCGGATACAACAACAAGAAGTTATGTCATAAACTTTCTCGCAAACAAGTACTTATTTAGATAATTCAACGGCAACAAACAAAAGTACTTCTCTTAGCCCAGAAACAAGTAGATTTATAGAAAGACTTGTGTCAGGTACAAGAATGAGTGGATTTCTAACTAAGTAGGTTTCGAAATGAAATAGCCCATTAAGTAGAGGAGTCAACGGCACGCACACGCAGGAAAGGCGGTCTTTCGGTTCATTGGTCTGGTCTTTCGCTTGTAGGTACATCGGCTTGTTGGTGCTTCTAGGACCAAGGAGGAGCATGAAGAGCACTTACGAATGATCTTGGAACTGTTGAAAAATGAGCAGCTATATATCAAATTCTCAAAGTGTGACTTTTGGATAAGAGAAGTGCAATTTCTAGGTCATATTGTTAATGAGAAGGGGATACATGTCGATCCTGCCAAAATTGAGGCGATAAATAATTGGACTACACCCAAAACGCCGAGCGAGATAAGACAATTTCTGGGATTAGCAGGATATTACCGACGATTCATAGAAGGATTTTCTAAGATCGCACAACCTCTCACAGCCTTGACTCACAAAGGAACGACATACAAATGGAGTGAGAGCCAAGAATCAGCTTTTCAATTATTAAAACAAAAGCTCTTAGTGATAACCATATCTTGGTGAGTATTCCCATTCCTTGATCTCAAACTTACCAAGGTTTTAAGACTTCAATTGACAAGAAACATGTAATAATTTGAAGGGTGAACACCATTATCTGATTTATCGACGATAGTGTTCCAGCCAGTCAAGCTAAAGCATGAATCTTGAACTCAAAAGGGGTGGTTGTTACTTAAGGGTAACCCTAGCTCCAAGTGTGGAACATTTAATTGTTAAATCGATTTCTTCTCTCACGCTTTTTATGTTACAATTTGACGTTGATCTAGTTTTATGGAACCTTTTTACCGATCTTCATTTTGAGTTATCATAAAACCTAATTGCACAACGATAACACTCCTAAAGCAATCTTTTGTACAAGATAAAATTTATTATAAATTTATGCCATGCCTTTCTGGTTATAGCAATGTACGGTTGTGTTCATGAGTTTGATGAACCGCGTGTGCAAGGTGTACTTGGAAACCTATTTTTGATTGCCTTTATCGTCGATATTTTGAATTATTCAAATTCCAATCGGATCATGAACGACGTCTTTGTTTAACTCTTTACCCATAACTAAAAAGCAATTCCCATTATTTTGGATAACCTTGAACTCCGAATCTTGAAAATCTCTAAATCTCTATCTTGATTGCGACTCACAAGACTTGCTATTACATTTATTCTGATGTGGACAAATAAGATCATGAATTTCCACGATTGGTATTCATGGTTTGGCATAAAGGGAATGATGACGTAACTTGGTATATGTTCAAATTGTCTTGTATCGCCTGATGTCATTTGGTGCATTATTGACGATTGATTAGTTTCACGCATTTCATATTGACTCGTGTGAGATAGCGAGTCGAGAAATTGACTCGTACTTACCTCAAATAGTCGATTATCGTGGGGTGTCGTTAAACGTCGATCTTTAATTCTGATGATCGATTCACTTTCTGTTATTAGCAATGCCTCTAATCATCTTTGGGAACCCAGCTCAAAATCTCGGCATATCGTATCATTCTTAACCCGACGGTTTAACCGGAGGAGCGATACGTATTCACAAGATTGCGTTAAGCTTGTGTCATTATATAGTGGCACTTGGGATTCTTAAATTCCGACGGTCAAACTTTCATACAATTACGAGATATTATAATTTTTCTTATTGGTTAAGACGTCACTATATTACAAAATTTCATTCCAGATGATGGGAGAAGTGTGACTTATAAGTCTAATATACATCAGGAACTCATCATCGTATTCCAATGTTTCATGTGTCAAAATCTCAAAGAGTTAGTTGTCAATGATAACTTTCACATTCCACTGGAAGAGTTCAAATTTGGATGCATTTTGTAAAATTCTATAATTCACAAAGTGAAGCATCTTATCCGTAATCAAACGCCAACCAAAGTTCGTTAGTACACTTATCTTTCATTATAAGTCTCCTATTCGTTTAAGTTTCATTCTTAATTTCGGGACAAAATTCTTAAAAGTTGGGGAGACTGTAACCTCTCGTATTTTTTTGTTATCTAAAAGTTAATTTCGTTTATTCTCATATGGATCATTGTTGTCATGTATAAAACTTATGGATTATTCATGCGTATTTCTTTATTGTCCTTAATTTTTATTTATTTATTATTATTTTATCATACAAAAGTGATAATAAAGACAAAGATTGTAATAATAATAACACTAATAATAATAATAATAATAATAGTAATAATAACCTTGAGGATGTTAACAAATTAGAATAAATTATTCAAAATGGTTGGAACTTAAAGTACATAAAGTTTAGGGGGTATATTTGCCAATTAATAAACTTTAACATTTAAGTTTGGACATAAAATAATAAGAACAAAACTGCAGGGGCTAACTGTGTAATTAACTAAAACCCAAAACTCTTTTTTTTCTTCCTCTCGTAATTCCGGTGGTGCTCTCCGGCCACCTCCGGCCGACCTCCGGCGAGGCCTCAAAACTCGTTAATCCTTCGAATTAATTAACCCAAACCATTGCAATCGATTCGCGAAACTGAGTCAAACATGATTATGAGCTTTAATTGGGTTCGAATGGCGGTTATGAGGTTGATTAGTGTTGATTAACCGTCGCCAATTTCAATCCAATCGTTAAACAATTGAACACTAATAATAACCCAATCGATGAACTTAAACGATCATCTAACTATACCTAAACTGTTACAAGACTTAATTTTATCTAAAACACACACGAATACCTCGTTTGATTCTCTCTATCACCGCGACCTGCAACCTATTCGAAGGCCCTTTTCCGAGCTCTTTTAACTACAATTGGGAGAGGCATTTCAATCATAAACACCTTCCGAAGCTTCAAACAAAATTAATTTAGTTATTGTCACCATTCTCATACTAAATCAATTCGAGTGTGGGTCGCGACTATTGCATCATCTTCCTCATCGTTCTCGATCAAAATCAGGTATCTAATTATAGATTTAGGTCCTTTTAAGATTGGGGAGCAAAAGCCCATGGTTTTATTGAATTAAAACATCGTTTGATACATCAATTTGACCGATTTTTTTAGGGTTCTTGGAGATTTGGGGCATTTCATTAACTGCGTTTAAAAAAAATTAGAATTGGGATATACCAAGGCTAAAAGCTCTGGTTCACTGGTTAACTTACCCCCTCTCAACTAAGAGGTCCCGGGTTCGAACCCGGGCAACCTCATTTTTTTTTTTAAAAAAGGCTTTTTAAGCCTTAGTTCAATTATAGAAAAATATTATTTAATATAAAAATAAGATTTATAAACTTCAAATATTTTTAAAGGTCAATAAAATTTCTGTAATTTTCTAAGTTAAATTAAATAAATATCTTTGTAATAAGACAATTTAACAAAGGTTGTTTTTGAATTATTTCTTAAAAGAAATGGATTTTAAATAATAATTAATAAATTATTGTTGGTTTAAGCGTTTCTTTTCATTTAATATTGTTTAGATCATGAATATGTCAAATAATTACCAATATTATATCTAAACCTTATTAATTATTAAAAATGATTTAATTTCTCATTCTCTATATTTAGACATATAAAGAATATATATTTATTTAAAATGTACTTATAAAATGGCCAAATCCACTTAAAACCCTAGCCCTCGTTAATTCGCTAAACTTTATACCATTAAACTTAAACCTTGTAAAAATGTGCATACTTTGGTACCTTGTGAAGGACTACGTTGGAACGTTAGTTGCTATATTTTCTTATTAATCGTTATTCCATACTTATTTGATCATGTGAGTATTTTTATACCTCTTTTTGTATTTTTACACTTTTGGGGTGAAACATGTTACATTATAAACTTTGCACTTGTAAACACGTTTGATTCTTGTAAACTCATGGCATTTCACTTGTATGTTGTGGTTAGTTGGACTTGTAGCTACCATGTAATGTCGAATATATGTACAATCATTAACTATTGCTAGCCTAGCGAAGTCATAGATCTATGGGCCAGACAAGCCTGCTTGGTTGATCCAAGTACACTTAGCTAATCGTATATACTTTTAAACGTTTGAGACTTGTAAAATTTTGTCGAGGTTTGATTGTGCATTCTGTCTTACATCCCTAGTTTACTTTGTTCTCTAACTCACAACATGAATTGTCATCTTTTATATACTTATGTATTGCAAACTATGGAAATCTCACCAACATTATTGTTGACCTTTTATTTTTAACATGTTTAAGGAAATACTCAAGCTTGATCGCCACTTTTGAAGTTCTTCACACCTAGGAATGGACCTAGTTAAATAAATGAATAAGCTTGTTATGTTTTTTATTTGAGACTCATGTTTGTAATATTACCTTTGAAACTTATGAATTATATTTCTGGATTTAATAATAATGTTATGTGGCTGTGAACGATCTTAACTCTCACTCCTCGACGATTCCGCCGTCAAGGTTGGAGTGTGACAATTATTTAATTGGAGAGATGCGGGAAAAAATTGATGAGAATGATTGTGGTGCTGACACGTAACACTCTCGTTTACCCTTTTATTAAAGTAGTAAGATTAAAGGCACATCTTTTTATGATCAAACCTAATACTATGTTATATCTCATTATGTTTTCTCCACGGTGGATGGCAAATTAAATCTTACTAGTTTTAGATTAATTAGGATTGGACTCCCCCGCGCGTTGCCACGGGGTCTTTTTAAAACGTCGTGAAAACCATATTCACATAAAGAGTAAGAAATCATCAACATGTTTTAGATATCAAATGTAATAATGGTTTTAAATATAAAAGTATATTGATATCGACTAACGATTATACTAAAAGATAGTTTGGTTAGATATATAAATAAACACGTGATATACCGATTGATGATGGTTGTACAAAAACATATGTATCAACTTTTATAAAATAATTAGTAGTTTACCTTTGAAATTTAATCCCAAAAGAAATCTTTTAATATTCCTAAATAAATATGTAAGGATTATAAAATATATTATATGTTATAAAATTTCGTTAATAATATCTCATACGTGTTTTCATATTCTCAACATCAACTATTTATCTTTTATTTTTAGTAATCATGCTTCTCCTTAACATTGCAAAGCATTTTCCTTCTACGAGTTAAAATCTATATTTTTACTTTTACAATACAATTTATAAAATTTTGAAGTCCACAAAACTCTTCTCTCTTTATTTTCAAAAGTCTTGGACCTCAATTTGTTAATTAATTAAATAAACTGAATATGCATTTGAAATCCCAATTAAAAAAACAACTCCTCATACCACTTTTTCACATTTTACATTTTCTCCATCTCTCATACTTTATCTCTTTGTCATCGCCTCATCGGGGACTACTCACCATGACCACCGCAGCTTGGGTACAAGTCCTCCAAAAAGTCAAAAGTAGTTTTAATAAGTTTTTCCAAACATGCACTTAACATCGCACACATCGACGACGACCACCTCGTCTACCACCAAGACAGCCCAACACAACCCAACCTGCAACAAAATGTCGACGACACCAACACACGGTGACACCCTCACTGTACGATAACATCGCTCCTCACATCGATGTTGCTCTTTACGACATAGCTGACGGAAGTTCTTAAACAAAGAAGGTGACTGGAATCTTAATCGTTTGTGCTTCTGAAAGTTGTACATTGTCCTTTTACTTTGGTACGATGGCACTGTAGCCATCGACCAAAGGGAGGGAATAATATGTATATTATTATATATAATATATAATTTCCACATACATGCAAGTTTTGAAGTTATGAAATCATAAAACGAGCCTTAAACAAAAATAAGTTATTTAAAGGGGTGCATTTTGTAAGTAGTCAAATGTAAGGGTTCAAGTTGCACCTCCATGAAAGATGTCACTTCTAGTGTTGGGCTAGTGTAGACACTCCACATGTTAGGCCTAGTTGATTCGTCTTGGCCTAACAAAAAAAATATAAAATAAAATCACATCTTATTTTCCTCGTTACTGTTATGAAATTTACATGAATGATATTATAAAATAGTAATCAAGTTTTATATATTTTTTAATTAGTTTACTAATATTTTTTTGTTTTAATCGGTCATTAAAGTTTACTTTAATGTTTCAATCCTTTATATTTAACCTAAATAGTAGGTTTGTCATCACTTTAGGTCATACACAAGTGGCAAAATATTTAAAAAAAATAATATTTAGAAAATTAATAGTATTATAAAAAAACAAAATTATTTCTTAAAAAATTACAAATTAGTTTAAAAAATACAATAAGTATTTATGACTTTTTTGAAACACTTCTAAAATTTTAGTTTGTTAATTAGAACTAGGGGTGTGCAAAATTATTTGAATCCAAACCCGAATTTGAAAAATCCAAAAATTCGAATTCAAATTATCCGAAATTTTAGATATCACAACGGATCCGGATAGTATTTTTGAAATTTTTGAATATGCGGATATCCGAATCATTTTTATAAAGAATATTAAATAATAAAAATTAATTACAATTTTTAGATATTTTGGATATTTTTATAAGAAATTCGGATATCTAAAAGTCTTATAAATAAACATTATTAAATTATTATTAAAATTTTCATATAATACATATTTGATAAGAATTCAAATATGTGAATTCGAAATTTTGAATATTCCAAAATTTTGGATTCAGATATTAAAATCCACTATCCGAAATTTTAAGATATTCGATGTAACATCTGCCCATTTTGGAAAATAGTAACCCAAACCCGAATCCGTTTGGATCAATTTCGGAAAATCAAATACATTTGTTAAAAATTTAATTTATTTTAATACTTCAAAAATAATAATATTATTATTTATTCAACCTCATTTATTAAATTAATTTATGATAATTTCATGAGTTATAGAATAAAACTTTGTTAATCATGAAGTTTATTTGTCATTTATGAGTTTTAATTATAAAACTAAAATAAAGGATTAAAATACAAAGATCATTATTTTTACTAATACGTAAGGTCTATAAAAGGTTATTAATATTTATAAGATTCTAAATATTCAATTAAAATAAATAATCAAATTACAAGTTCTTATTAGATTTATAAGTCTATAAATATTTAATAAAAAAGAAGTTGTTAAATTAAAATTAAAGTTTTAATAAATTTAAAATTTAAATTGTAATAATTCTTTTATTTATTTAAATTATTTAATTTTATATTTATTTTAATTTCCAATCATAACCCATTTTAAAAGACTTATAACTCACCATTAATACCATTCATAATGTACTCCTAACCTCAACTATAAAAGCAAACCTTATGCCTTATTTTTCATTTGCTCATTCTCTAAAAATCTCACTTTCATATCTTTCTTTCATCTATTGGTTATGATCAATTTGAAAAATTTTATTTTACAAGAAATTTCAAGAATTCTTAATACTAAGATAGTCTTTTATTGCTTTTATATTATATATTTCAATCATCCTAATATCCAATTATTTTCATGACTTTATGTTCTTACTTTTATTATTTCTTCTACTAAATCTATTTTAATTTTAATCATTATTATTTGATCATTATCCTTCTAATGTTCACTAACCTTATAATAATTACTAACATTCTTAAATCAAGCTAACAACACACTAGTGTAAACAAAGAATTTCGTTTGCATATGGACGGCTATGTTGTCGCATTCGGTTATTCCACAAGATTATTTCTCTAAGTGATGGCTATGCCGAAGTCTTGGAATATTTTTATATAACTCAAATGAAGTCTAATATATCATATATCAATATAATAAATTTACATTAACCTGTTTCATGCTTTAACGATTTTAAAAGTGCATATAAGTACCTAACTATAATTTTGCCAAAATATAATCTGACTTTAACTAACCATAACTTGATCATAACAAACTAAATTTGAGTAAAATCAGACTCCAATATTAAGTTCATTAAATTACCTTTTCAGCGACAGTTTATACGTTTTCAAACTAAATTGGAAGACTCAACAATAACCTTCACAAGATAAGTGCGCATTTCAGCACCTTTTGTCTTGTGCTACTGTTTGACCTATTTACGGATCTTTTCATAAAAATGTTTCTGAATGAAAGTTGTTCGGAAGATTTTAAACTAATCAAATGTAAATTTTTATAATTTTATGAAACCGTTTTCTATTTTTAAAACTTGTTTAAACACATACTAAACATTATGTCCAGAATCTAAAATTGCTACAGTAATTGTTCTTCAATATACCTTTTGATTTTTAGCATTTTCTAAACGTCCTAACTTCTTCTAATAAATTCCAACCTCAAGTTATTGTTTCTTTTTATCATTTAGGACATCACCTTTGACTTTTGAACATCCAATCTTTCTTATGTACTCTACAACCATCACTATTATTGTGAGTTTTCCATGTGAGTTCTCCATGCCCCCTTTTTACTTTATTTCACATCTTTTGGGATGAAACATGTTAACCTTATAAACTAACACTTGTATACATCTTGATACTTGTAAATGCACATGCAATTCATCTTTACCTCTTTGTCATGGTTATTGGTATTATTGTGACTGTTATATGTGATACATATTTTGTTTACAATCATTAACCATTGCTAGCCTGGCGACGTCTTAAATCTATAGGCCTGACAAGCCTATTTGGTGCTAAAGCCGATGTATTGCTGTAAGGCCCCCTTCCCGGAAACCTCACAGTTGGTCAATCACTGCTGTTAAAACATTAAACAATATAATTATACAAACTTAAGTAGCGGAAATAATTTATCAAAAACCATTCATTTCATTTAAACCACTGTTGTTGAGCAATACATCATCGTTTAACTTATTACAAAAGAATTGTTTTACTGCATTACAAAACAACAGCAACATAAAATACGAATGGATGTTAGTCTTTTCCTGCCGAGTAGCTTCACCCTCGTGCCATCCTCAGCAATAATTACCTGCCAACTGAAAACGTATAAAAGTCAGCGTTGCTGAGTGAGTTCTAGTTTTATAAGTAACAAAATACTTTCTATATGTTGTATAAGAAAATACTCTTTTCTGTAAAATACAGCTCTGTACTGTATGTGCGAGCACGCGTCAATTATATGAACAAGTATTGTTCACCCTCTTTACTGTATGCCTTGTCTGTTCTGTAAACTTTTATCTTTATGTTTCACTTTCTGTATGGACCAGTGAGCAATACCCCAACTATATGCGCGATGGAAAACGGGTGATGGGCCATCTATATCCCTCGAAAGGGTTAACTATATCCCCCGAAAGGGTCAACTGTATCCCTCGAAAGGGTCAACTGTATCCCCTGAAAGGGTTCTGTGTACTATGTACAAGGCCAACCCAATCACCCAGGACATGCTGCAAAGGTCCTGCCAATCTCAATTGATTGACCCTGTGTGCATATTAGGGTAGCTAACCCGCAGCACAGCTGAGCTAACGACAACATGGTCGTGTACCTCCTGTAAGCTTGCAAGACTTGTTAACATTTTCATTAATGTTCCTCTTTTTTTCTTTATTGCTCTTTCACTTTATTATTACGATATACTTTACGTTACGATAATAACATACCACGTAAAGTCACATACTATAAGTAATAATAATAATAGCAATAACAATAATAAGGAACAATCATAAGTAATCATATAATGCATAAAACATCATCATTAATAAGCCCTTAGTCAACCTCAGTCAAAACCCTAAAGCACAGACTCCTAGAAAATTTCTGTAAAAATTTCTAAGTGCTTAGGCGCATGGGAACTATTTGGGCGCATGAGCCCTGTTCGGGCGTTTCATCACTATGTAGGCGCATCAGCCAACACTTAAACATTTTCACTTTAGGCGCATGAACTATTCAGGCGCATAGGCACTACTTGTGCATACGAACACTTAGATGCATGAGTAATTCAGACGCATGGACACTTAGGCGCATGAGCCACTTGGGCGCATGGGCACTATTGGGGCGCATGACCCTACACTTAGTCGTCCGGGTAACATTTCTAGGCGTATGGGCCACTGTTCAGGCGCATGGGTCACTGTTCAGGCGCATGGACTATACTTGAATATTTCTAAGGTAATCTTTGGTGCATGGGCTACTGTTCAGGCGAATTTATTACACTTAAATCCTTCTAAGGCATTTTCAGGTGCATAAGCCTTATCTAGGCGCATGGACCTTCTGTGTAACATGTTTCTAGTATGTTTTCAAACCCAATCATCAAACCATCTGTTCTAAGCTTAATATGACTATTCTAAACATGAATAACCTGTAAGCATTCAAGAATCAACATCCAACAAGCATAATACATACGGGTAAACATACATAAACTTTGAAAATCGTTTTAATACTTTTCAGCCCCAAAGATAGTTTAAATCAAATAAAAACCAGGGTCTAGAACTCACCTGATGCAACTTGGGTGTTCTTCCTTTTTACCTGCTTGCAAAGAGTTCAAAACACCTAAAAATAACACCACACACACACACAAAGCACAAACACAAACACATAAGCACATAAGCATGTAACCGGGATAAAACCCGTCATAAACATGTAAAAACCACGAATTCTTACCTTGAATTCGTTCACTTCTTCTTCTTCTTCTACAAGCCGAGAGTTTTGCTCTCCTCTTATCTTTCTCTCTCTAAAGCCGAAGAAGATGTTGATGTGAAGTGAGGGTGGGCGGCCATGTCCATCTTTACACCAACTTTTCAAAGATTTTTGTCCTTTTTACACTTTTAGTCCCTCCACTTGGACTTAATTGCCTTTCTTTCTTTTATTCTTTATATCTTGTCTTTTAAAAATAACCAGGTGTTACAAGTCCACCCCCTTATATAGGTTTCGTCCCCGAAACCTGTTATTCCTCGAACATATGAGGATAATGCTGCCTCATCTCCTCCTCAGTCTCCCATGTAGATTCGGATCCCTTCCTGTGCTTCCACTATACACGCACAAGAGGAACCACTTTATTTCTCAGCCTCTTCTCTTTACGATCGATGATTGCCACTGGTTGCTCCACATAATTAAGCCTTTCATCAACTTCAATGTCCTCCAATGGAACAATCATGTCTTCATCAGCTAAGCACTTTCTCAAATGAGATACATGTAATGTCGGGTGAATTCCACTTAACTCATCTGGAAACTCCAATCTATAGGCCACATCTCCTACTCGAGCAATGATTCGGAAAGGGCCTATATATCTTGGGCTCAACTTGCCCCGCTTCCTAAATCTGATAATACCCTTCCAAGGTGAGACCTTTAACATAACCCGGTCACCCACCTGGAATTCAATTGGTCTACGTCGTTTATCGGCATATGACTTCTGTCTATCTTTGGCTGCCTTCATGAAGGCTTTGATCCTCTCAAGCTTCTCAGTCGTAGCCTCGATTACCTCGACGCTTACCAACTCTTTTTGACCAATGTCACCCCAACAAACGGGTGTTCTGCATCTCCTACCGTATAGCATCTCATATGGGGGAATACCAATGCTGGCATGATAGCTGTTGTTGTATGAGAATTCGGCTAACGGTAAGTGGTCGTCCCAACTTCCACCAAAATCGATTACACATGCCTGAAGCATGTCCTCCAACGTCTGAATGGTCCTCTCTGACTGACCATCAGTTTGGGGATGATAAGCCGTGCTAATATGTAACCTCGTCCCCATGGCGTCGTGGAATTTCTTCCGGAATTTAGACGTAAACCGGGTGTCACGATTAGACACAATGGACACCTGTACACCATGACGAGTTACAATCTCCTTGATGAACAAGTCAGCCAACCTCTCGGATGAATATGTCTCGTGGATAAGTAGGAAGTGAGTACTCTTCGTCAAGCGGTCAACAATCACCCATATGGCATCGTACCCCTTCGGAGTACGTGGTAGCTTTGTAATGAAATCCATGGTGATGTGCTCCCACTTCTATTCCAATATATCCAAAGATTGGATCTTCCCATACGGCTTCTGATGTTCCACCTTCACCTGTAGGCAAGTAAGGCACTTACTCACATACTCCACCACATCACGCTTCATACTCGACCACCAATAATCTTTCTTCATATCTTGATGCATCTTTGTGGCACCAGGATGAATGGAGTATCGAGTCTTATGAGCTTCATCCATAATCCTCACACGTAGATCCCCGAAACGAGGAATCCACACCCGTCCAAATCGAGTTTTAACACCTAGTGTGTTTTCACTCAATTCCCCAACCAGACCTCTCATTCTTTCAGAGTTTAGATGATCTTCTTCTAATGCCTCATCCTGAAACTCCTTGACTTGCTTCATTACATCAGAGGTCATGATCAGTTGGTATGATTTCACCCGAATCGGCTCGGACCTCTCCTTCCGGCTAAGAGCATCGGCCACCACGTTGGCTTTGCCCGAATGGTAATGGATCTCGCAATCATAATCCTTTATAAGCTCCAACCATCGCCTCTGCCTCATGTTCAGATCTTTTTTCTCAAAGAAGTACTTCAAGATCTTGTGGTCCGTGAAAATGGTGCACTTCGTCCCGTATAGATAGTGCCTCCAAATCTTTAGTGCAAAGACCACGGCTGCTAGCTCCAGGTCATGAGTAGGGTAGTTGACCTCATGAACTTTCAACTGTCGGGATGCATAGGCTATAACCTTCCCTCTTTGCATTAATACACACCCTAACCCCGAGTAAGAAGCATCTGAATATACCACTAATTCCTCGCTCCTTCGGGCATTGACAAGACATGAGCTTGAGTCAACCTCACTTTTAACTCCTCGAACGCCTGTTCTTGGGCTTGACCCCATATAAACTTTACATCCTTCCGGGTTAACTTGGTAAGGGGAGAAGTGATCTTGGAAAAGTCCTGAATGAACCTTCGATAATACCCTGCCAACCCCAAGAAACTACGAATCTCGGATGGCGTCCTTGGAGACTTCCATTGCATCACAGCCTCCACCTTAGCAGGGTCTACCATAATCCCCTCCGGATTTATCACGTGACCTAGGAATTGAACTTCGCGTAACCAGAACGCGTATTTGGAGAATTTGGCATACAACTTCTCCCTTCTTAAGGTCTCTAACACCTCCTGAATGTGATCGGCATACTCCTCCTTGCTCTTTGAATAAATCAGGATATCATCAATAAACACAATCACTGATTTATCTAACATTGGCCGACACACTCGATTCATCATGTTCATAAAAGCAGCTAGCGCGTTGGTCAGACCAAATGACATAACAAGGAATTCATAGTGACCGTAGCACGTGCGAAAAGCTGTCTAGGGATATCCTGCTCCTTCACCCTCAGCTGATGGTAACCAGATCGAAGATCTATCCTTGAAAACCAACTGGCACCTTGGAGCTGATCAAACAGATCATCTATCCTTGGTAGGGGGTATCGGTTCTTCACCGTTAACTTGTTCAGCTCTCGGTAGTCGATACACATCCTCATACTACTGTCTTTCTTCTTCACAAATAGGACCGGAGCACCCCAGGGAGAGATACTGGGTCTAATGAACCCCTTATCGAGTAGCTCTTGCAACTATTCCATGAGTTCTTTCATTTCTGTGGGAGCTAATCAATACGGTTCTTTGGCAACGGGTTGAGCACCAGGTATCAAGTCAATTTGGAACTCAATCTCACGATCCGATGGCACGCCGGGTAAATCTTCTGGAAACACATCCGGAAAGTCACACACAACTAGTACATTAGATGTGGTGTTGGCGCGTCTACATCCTTTACGTAGGCCAAGTAGGCACTACATCCACGCCTCATGCACTTTCCCGCCACCGCCATCGAAATCATTTTCGGGATCATCATGACGCGATCTCCATAAAATCGTAACCAAACTCCCATCGGACGCAACTAATCGAATCATCTTCTTGCGGCACACAATATTTGCTTCATAGGTTGCTAGCCAGTCCATCCCTAGTACTACATCAAATCCACCTAGGGGTATCCCTCGAAAGGATCAGCTATATCCCCCGAAAGGGTCAACTATATCCCCCGAAAGGGTCAACTGTATCCCTCGAAAGGGTCAACTGTATCCCCCGAAAGGGTTCTGTGTACTATGTACAAGGCCAACCCAATCACCCAGGCACGCTGCAAAGGTCCTGCCAATCTCAATTGATTGACCCTGTGTGCATATTAGGGTAGCTAACCCACAGCACAGTTGAGCTAACGACAACATGGTCGTGTACCTCCTGTATGCTTGCAAGACTTGTTAACATTTTCATTAATGTTCCTCTTCTTTTCATTATTGCTCTTTCACTTTATTATTATGATATACTTTACGTTACGATAATAACATACCACGTAAAGTCACATACTATAAGTAATAATAATAGCAATAACAATAATAAGGAACAATCATAAGTAATCATATAATACATAAAACATCATCATTAATAAGCCCTTAGTCAACCTCAGTCAAAACCCTAAAGCACAGACTCCCAGAAAATTTCTGTAAAACTTTCTAAGTGCTTAGGCGCATAGGAACTATTTGGGTGCATGAGCCCTGTTCGGGCGTTTCATCACTATGTAGGCGCATCAGCCAACACTTAAACATTTTCACTTTAGGCGCATGAACTATTCAGGCGCATGGGCACTACTTGTGCGTATGAACACTTAGACGCAT
The DNA here is from genome assembly GCA_025506515.1 of Flaveria trinervia. NCBI lineage: Eukaryota > Viridiplantae > Streptophyta > Magnoliopsida > Asterales > Asteraceae > Flaveria > Flaveria trinervia. The sequence continues at coordinate 11,076,299 of CM046454.1, read as the reverse complement.
GAGTAATTCGGACGCATGGACACTTAGGTGCATGAGCCACTTGGGCACATGGGCACTATTGGGGCGCATGACCCTACACTTAGTCGTCCGGCTAACATTTCTAGGCGCATGGGCCACTGTTCAGGCGCATGGGCCATTGTTCAGGCCATAGGCTATACTTGAACATTTCTAAGGTAATCTTAGGCGCATGGGCTACTGTTCAGGCGAATGTATTACACTTAAATCCTTCTAAGGCATTTTCAGGCGCATGAGCCTTATCTAGGCGCATGGACCTTCTGTGTAACATGTTTCTAGTATGATTTCAAACCCAATCATCAAACCATATGTTATAAGCTTAATAAGACTATTCTAAACATGAATAACCTATAAGCATTCAAGAATCAACATCCAACAAGCATAATACATACGGGTAAACATACATAAACTTTGAAAATCATTTTAATACATTTTCAGCCCAAAAGATAGTTTAAATCAAGTAAAAACCAAGGTCTGGTGCAACTTGAATGTTCTTCCTTTTTGCCTGCTTGCAAAGAGTTCAAAACACCTAAAAACAACACCACACACACACACACCAGAGCACAAATACAAACACTAAGCACATAAGCATGTAACCGGGATAAAACCCGTTATAAACATGTAAAAACCACGAATTCTTACCTTGAATTCGTTCACTTCTTCTTCTTCTTCAAGCCAAGAGTTTCTGCTCTCCTATTGTCTTTCTCTCTCTAAAGCCGAAGAAGATGTTGATGTGAAGTGAGGGTGGGCGGCCATGCCCATCTTTACACCAACTTTTCAAAGATTTTTGTCCTTTTTACACTTTTAGTCCCTCCACTTGGACTTAATTGCCTTTCTTTCTTTTATTCTTTATATCTTGTCTTTTAAAAATAACCGGGTGTTACTATTGCCGGCTCTCGATAACGTATGACTTGTTCATCATGGGAACCAAGTACACTTAGCCAATCTTATAAACTTGTAATTAAGTCGAGGTTTGATTGTAGCTATATGTCTTCTATAAACTTGTATAATTCATAACCATTAACATAAACTGCTACTTGTAAATCTTTTTATATAAATGTACGTTTAACCCATGGAAACTCACCAACTTTCAAAGTTGACCTTTTATTTTTAACATGTTTCAGGTTGATACTTGAGCAACTTTTTTTGCTCATATATGACTTGGACTTAGATAAATTAACATCTTATATTGTTGTTTATATTTTTGTGTATTGTAATGACTTAATTGACTTATATTGTTCAATCAATAATGATATTTAATATTATTCCAACTAATTTAGTTTCATGTGCTATGAATAATCGTTTCACATTCTTCCGCTCCGATGATTCCGCCATCGGTCGGGGTGTGACATTCGAAAATCAAATTTCAGTAAACACACACCGCTAAATTTGTAAGAAATAAAAATATTAGGAATTTAATTTGAACAAATAATTTGTGCAGAAATACTTTTGAAATTTACTTTCTTTTCTTTGAAGTTTAACTCTATTTTATTGAAATTAAGTTTTTGAAAATAATAAGCTAGTCAACGTCCTATATGCCTATATTTGTTATTTTTCCTTTCGTTTTGATAGAAGAAAATCTTCTTCGTTAAATAACATATCTACAAATTAATACTTTGTATTGTTATAATTGTATTTTTCATTTTGTTTTAAATAAATTATTTTTATTGACCAATATTAAGAAGAGGTATCACAATGAGTCAGTCAAACTTTTGACCGCAAAAGCCTTAATGATATCACGTAGTTAACTTAAATAGTGTCCGGTGTTCCTCCTAATTAATGATGGGGAACAATAATTTTTGGGTATTAGATTTAATTAATCCTAATTTTTATATATTGTATGACATTAATTTCAATTTAGTAAATGTTGGCGGACACTCTCAACTTTGAATTTATTTTCCTGCAACAATCCTTCATTAGTTTTTTTAATGACGTGGGCTACTTATATGACCAAAACACTAAACAGAAAATTTAAATCAACAATCGGGTCTGTTAATCTAAAACTTTTGTAACCTAAAAACCCGACAATCTTCACCTTCTGATTTGAACCACTGGACTCGTTAAAGGTATATTTCAAGTGATGATGAATGCTAAACACTTAAAAAGGAACTAAAAGAGATTGGGCGGCGACGACGTTGAAAAGTTTCTCAAAGTTAGCTCAATTTTATAAAAAAAAACTAACGAGTGTTAACTCTCAATTAGTAAGGTATCGTTGAAGAAAAATAAGTTCAATGTTGAGAATGTCCGTAAAAATTTCCGGAGTTGGGATTAATCCGAGCAATAAATAAAAGTTGAAATTATTAAAATCCAATATCCTATAATTTTTAGTTCAACCGGTCAAGATAAGATGGTTCGTTAGTGATCCAATTAGAAATGATCGGATCGGCCAATAGTAATCTTAGGTTTCAAGAAATATTGGTGATTGGGGTTCAAAATAATATTTCTTTAATAAATATTTATTTGTAGTGAACAAAGTTAAAATGAATATATTAAAAAAAGTAAACAAACTTACAATAAATCGAGTAAATTATAAATTTTATCATTTATAATAAACCAAATTATGAAATTGATCCTTTTTAAGTTACACCCTTTTCCCTTTACGTGAAAAGTTTTTACATATTTAATAATTTACACTTATGTTTTTTCGGTTAACTCATCGAGTATTTTAGTCTATTTACCATTAAAGGACAATATTTGTAACATACTCTATATTATTCAAAAACAAAACACAAAACTAAAAATCTTGAAATCTACATAAAGAACACTCCTCTTCCTATTTTGTTCATTGTTTATCATCTTCCCATCTTGTTCCCCATCTTCTTATCGTTCCATCTTTAAACAACGAACCACCATCACCATTGCACCATCATGAGAAAGCTTAGATATCTTAGATTTGATTTTAGAGTACGAAAACCAAATCAATGAAGTTTGAAATAGCCTAAATCAAAACCCAAGTCTTTAAAAGAGTTCTAAACCCTTTCTCTCTATCAAAATTTAAGAGATGACTTGTTTTGGGGAGAAAATGATGGTGAAAGAGATTGCGGTGGTTTTGAAGTATTTGATGATATGGGTTGTAAAGAAGACAACAGTTTGGGTGTTCAATTTTGAATCGAGAGCAGAGGTAGGGGTGTGCAAGAAACCAAAATAACTGAACTACAATCATAATAACCAACACAACCGAACCGAAAAAACCAAAACCAATAAGAAACTAATGGTTTGGTTTTATGATTTTTAAAAACCGATTTTTTCTCTTTGGTTTTGGTTTCGCATGTAATAGATATCGAAAAAACTGAACCGCAACCATAAAATTGAACTTGTAAATTTCAAAGTATATTTATACACTTATAAACATGACTAGCTTATAAATTACTTATTTAATTTATGCTATCTAAAATAGATAGATGTTTAGGTTTCGAGCAAACTTTTTTAATTTTTTGTTTTGGTAGATTAAATTATTTTTATTGAACTTTTTATAATTGTATTTTATTAATTGTAATTAATTTAATATTAAGTAATTATAAGAATCTATAGATTATGTTTAAAGATTAACAAAATGATGTAAGCTCAAAGGTTTTAGCTTAAATTTATTACTTTGAACCAATTTAAATAAAAAAAATGAACCAAAAAACAAAACCGGAAAAACCAAAACCGAAGTGAAAACCGAAAACCAAAAACAGAAAAAACTGAAACTGAATGGTTTTAAAAACCTAACCGAAATATCGGTTTTTGGTTTTGGATTTAACCATAAACCGAACAAAACCGACCATGCTCACCCTTAAGTAGATGTGTAGGAGGGTGCGATAGTGGTAGTGTGGGATGTTATGGTGGTATGGTGTGAGAGTTTCATGTGATGGTTGTGGTTAAGCTATGGTGATGGTTGAGTTAGGTGATGGTAGATAATGTAGATGATGATGGGGATTATTATTACTCTTATGCCATACTCCAAAAATTTCCTTGGGGTTTTTGGTTGTGTGTGTCGGCTACTTTTGCTTACCTCGAATGCCTTTGATGGCGGTTCCATGCCTCCTAATTTTGCTTTGTATCAGGTGCTTTGACTACCACCGACTACCGTCGCCCAACACCTCCATGCTCAAACGAATGCTGGGATGGTGGCCAGGTGGGAACCTTTGCCTTCATGTGTCTGTAGCGCTGCCTCGGGTAAGCCGGTGGGCTTTCTCTATTTTGATATGATCGGTGAGGAGTACATGGTGGTTGGTGATATCTATTGTTGCATGGTTGTTTTCTTGCCCTAACTATTATGATTCGTTAACGAAGCTGGGGTCACACTTATCCGAGACGTTGGTTTGATATGTTTTGGTTTCATAATCCAAACCCATTGCTACAAGTTAATGATGATAGGGGGTTTTCCTGTCTGAGATCTAACGTTTATGATGATGGGGGTAGCCTTATCTTAAACAATTTGGCATGATGATCATCACTGTGATGTGTTGTCTATTGTTGCTATATTAGGTCAATGATGACGATAACATAATCATCCGAGACCACTTTAAACATGTAAACTTCGTTCATCGGTCATTCTTGATTTCGTCACATGCGGATATGATTTTGTAGTTTGTTTTGGTTTTCGTTAGTTTGAGGTCTATGTTTATTGGGGTTGCCCTATTTGAGACAGTTTAACACAGTTCTATTCAGTGGACTTGAGCTTACGAAGGTGATGGTTATTCTGGTATTATATTTAAGAATTTAATTCATTGATGTTTTTTCTGGTTCATTGTTAGGTCTATCGTTGTTTGAATGCATTTGAGACTTTTTGTTGGATTGATTTATGTTGTAGGTTGTTTTCAGGGTTGATGAGGCGATTTTGGTGATGATGTACAACTTTAATCTAATAAAGGCTAAATTTTACATATTTTTGGGTCTTGCAAGCACCGAAAGGCAATGGTAGAAATAAAAAAATATCTCGTGTTCGTTGTTTTGGCACAACGAATGCAACCACAAAGAGTCGTGACTTATGACCCTTCAAGTGTGATACGATAGGGTGTCAAACACAATAAACTCCATGATCCCTTACAATAAAAAAGTTAATCTAACTTTTGATGTTTAGTAGATGATGACAAGGCGTGTTGTCATGGGAAGCGACTGTTTATAGTCATAATGAGCAACACTGTTCGAGCCATCTAATTTAGAACTATATGGAGATTATTTCAATCTCTCGCAAAGCAAGGGAAAATTACACTAGTTTACATTAATATAGGTTTAATTTTTATCATGTCCAGCTTCTTGAGTGGGGGCTTATGGACCCACTCAATATACATTGAATCAAGGCCGACCCAAATAAAGTAGTAGTTGAAGCAAGAGGCTTAGGGTCCTAAAAACTAGACCTGTTTTATATTAAAAAAATTACATATACACATTTGGGCTTCTTGGTTGACTATATGGTTATATTTTAGGCCTAAAATTTTTTTAGAGAAACAAAATTCCAGAATACCATCCATTAATTGAGTTGGATTCTAGGGTCGGGTGTAACATCCCGTATTTTTTTGTTAATTAAAAGTTAATTTCGTTTATTCTTTCAAGGGCCATTGTTGTCAAACTTGAAATTTATGGGTGAATTAAGCTTATTTTCCTAGTTGTTATTAAAATGTAATGTATGAAAGCTAATAATTAAAATATTAATTTGCAATAAAAATAATTATGATAATACTAATAATGGTAACAATAATAATAATGTATAATAATGATAATAATACTAGTAATACTAATTAAAATAATAATAACAATAATAATAATAATAATAATAATAATAATAACTAAAATACTAGTAGTATAAATAATAACAATTAATAACTTATAAAAGTTTTTAATAAAAAATATGATTAAAACTTAAAGTTTATCTAAGTCAAGGGGGAGTTTTGTTAATTTTGAAACTTTAACTAAGAGTTTAAAGCATAAAGATACAAAATAAACTAGAGGGACCATTTGTGCAATTATTTATAAACCCAACCCAACACCCTTTCTCTCTCCCCGATCTTCCGGCCGCCGGCCGACGAAGCTCCGGCGCGACTCCGATGAGGTCCAAGACCCATTAAAACGCGTAAAAATGAAACCCAAATGCTCCTAACCGGTTCATGGAGACGACTCGAACTTAATCATGAACTTAAATTGTGTTAAAACACCGGTTACAAACCTCAAACGATCGTATAACCGATACCTTTAATTCCATAGTCGTTCGAGCATTAAATCTCTAATAATAATCCAATTAAACAAACCTACACAATCATCTAACTATTCCTAATCAAACACTTCTTCCAATTACACCTGAAACACACACAAATCCCATATCTGATCCTGCGACATGTAACCCTACCGAAATCCACTTTCTGAACAAATTTACCTAGTTTGACAAGGGGCTTTGCATCAAGAACACCATCTGAAACTATCCTCGAAGTTAATTTGATTATACTTATCATTTGAATATCAAGCAAGCCTTACGTGTGTCGCGGTCTGTTCATAGCTTGTTCATCATCCATCCATCTTCAAATCGGGTAATTAAATGTATGTATATACTCGAAATTACATGGGGAATCAAAACCCCATGTTAATTTTGGTAATCATTATAAAATTAAAGTTCAATTTGGGGCTAACGATTCTAGGTTTCTTAAGTTTTGGGAACTTTCTTTAAACGGGTTTATAATAATTAGAAACCAATATGAACCGCGGCTGAGAGCCTTGGTTCACTGGTTAAGACTCTGCATTCTCAACATGAGGTCCCGGGTTTGAACCCGGGCACCCTCATGTATTTTTTAAAAGGTTTTTTTAGCCTTAATTAAATTATGGAAAAATTTTAATATATTTAAAAATTATTTATATAAACTTTAAATATTTTTAAAAGCCACCAAATATTTTTTGTATTTTTTTTAGTTTAAATAAATTTATTTTGTTAATAAAATATTTTAACAAAGATTGTTCGTGAATAATTTCTAATAAAATGGATTACAAATAATAATTAATAAATTATTATTGGGTCAAAACGTTTCTTTTCAAATAATATTGTTAAATAGTACTTAATTTTTTTTCTTTTGTTATAAAAATTTATTTAAACTTTACAAAACTTCCAAATTGTTATAAGTGGTTCTTTTCACATCTTTGTATAAAATATAGATATATATTTTTAGATAATATAAATGATGTTTATTTGTTAAATAAAACTATTTAACAAGCCCCAAAATCCACTTAACCCTAGTACTCGTTGATTCATTAAACCCATTATGTTTAAGCTTAAATCTTGTAATATCTATATACTTAGGTGTATTGTGAAGACTTTACGTTGGAACGACGATTACTATTTCTTATTAATCATCTAATATATATTATTTAACGAAGTAAGTTTCCTTGCCCCTTTCTTTTATATTTTTCACACTATTTGGGGTGAAACATGATACTTATACATCATACACTTATAAACGTTTGAGACTTGTAAAGTACTTGCAATTCATCTTTATATTTTATCATGGTTATTTGTGTGTTGTAAGTGTTTATATGAGATACATAGTTTGTTTACAATCATTAACTATTGCTAGCCTAGCACGTCTTAGAACTTTGGGCCTGACAAGCCTATTTGGTGCTAAAGCCGAGGAATTGCCGGCTCCTGATGACGTATGCTTGTTCATCATGAGAACCAAATACACTTAGCCAATCTTTTATACTTGTAATCAAGTCGAGGTTTGGTTGTAACAATATGTGTTCTATAACCTTACTTACTTATGACCTATGACATGAATTGCTACTTGTAACCCTTATCATATTATGTATGAAAACCTTGGAAACTCACCAACTATTTTTAGTTGACCTTTTATTTTTATCATGTTTCAGGAAATCCCCAAGTTTAAAGTGGACTTTTGAAGCTTGCACTAAAACTAGGACTTGGACCTAGTTTAATAAATAAAATGTTTATGTAATATTTGGAACTTATTTCACGTTTGAGACTTATGTTTGTTATGCGTTTGAAACTTATAATTTTAATATTTACATTTAAATATAGCGTTATGTGGTTGTGAACAATCTTAACCCTCACATCTCGACGTTTCCGCCGTCAAGGTTGGGGTGTGACAGATTGGTATCAGAGCCCATAACTATAGGGATTTAGGTTATTAGAAATGGTGACCTAGACTATAGCTTATGTATGAACCTCATAGAATAATATTTATATTCTTGGAATTATATATATTGTTTGCATGTTACATAATGCTATGCCATACTTATGTGCAACTTAATGCCTTAGCATAGGTTTGCCTTGTAATTGTTTAAACTTTGTTACTTGTCTCCCTAAACTTATCTTTGACACTTTGACTCTTCTCGAGAAATGAAACTTCTTAATCTTATTCTCGACGACACGTGAAATCGTATACTTATGCTTAAGACTTTGATCTTTAGACTTAGGTCTAATCTATGTAAATCTCATCAAGTTTTGATTTCATGAACCTAAGAAATTTGTGTGACACATGGACACCTGTATTCTGAATTTCCTCGCAAAAGGCCCTCGGGGTAAGGCAAGCATATCGCATAAATCCTACGGGACTATTTATGCTTACCTAGGGATTTCCGGGATGAGTGATAAACCATGGTCAATATAGACAAATTCCTAAGGCGAATGGGTCAACTTACCTTGACGTGTCAACGTTTCCAAATGGTAATGCATTACCAAATGGAACCATTCCATGTGCCTTACAACTCTTGCCTTATCCTTGTTGAATTATAATCCTTGTTATTATCTTTCTCGTGTCTAACTCATTTTGCATATTCCAGCATGTCTCGTCATCATGGAAAGCGTGGAAGTTCCGATCATAAGCTAGCCGCCATGATTGCCCGACAAATGGTTGCTGTCATCCCAACCATGGTTGCTGAACTCAATAGCATCTTAATGACCAACTCTAGCAACAATGGTCATGGGGAGAATAGTGCTAACCAAGGGCGCAACAACCAAACTTGCACTTTCAAGCACTTTAGCTCCTGCAAACCCACTAGTTTTAGTGGCAAGGAAGGAGCCACTGGTCTTCTTGAGTGGTTCGAGAGCATGGAGAACACTTTTGTCAACTGGGAGTGTCCCGAGGCACTCAAAGTTCGTTATGCCACTAGAATGCTCCAACAAAGGGCTCTCACCTGGTGGAATAGCGAGAAGAGGAATCGTGGAGCTGATGCTATATTGGCACTCTCTTGGGATGAGTTCAAGAACATCGCCATCGCGAAGTTCTGCCCGAGAAGTGAATTGCAAAAGTTGGAAGAAGAATTCTGGAACTTGAAGCAAAATGATGGTGATCATTTGGCCTACTCAACTAGGCATCATGAGTTGAGTATATTGCTGCCTCACATGGTCGACATTGTCCCCCGCAACATCGAGAAGTTCATTAAGGGTGTACCACCCCAAATTCAAGATGCTGTGGTGGGTAGCCGACCCACAACTTTAGAAGAAGCCATCACTATCACCGCTCAACTCACCGAGAACCATATACGAGCGGGCACCATGTTTGTGAAGGGTGCAAAGAAGGTGGAAAAGACGGCTACCGAGGCCGTTAAGGAGACTAAAGCTGAATCGTCTAACAACAACAACAACAAGAAGCGCAAGTTCACCCCGACACGCAACTATGCCGTGGCTACACCCAAACAACCCCAAAGACAACTTGTACCTGTGGCACAAGTGCCTGGGGCTAGGGCTTATGCTGGTCCTCAGCCTATGTGCAACACGTGTAGGTATCATCATCCGGGGAATCTACCATGCCGTATCTGCACCTTATGCGGTAAATATGGTCATTTGGTGGCGACTTGCCACCGTGCACCTAACAATGTCGTCGTGGTCACAAACCGTGTTTGCTACAACTATGGGGAACCTGGTCATTTCCGCCCACAATGCCCTCGTCTTGTGGGTAATGTTCCACAAGCCCGAGGACGTGCTTTCAACATCAACGCTAACCAAGCACAAGCAAACAACGATGTGGTGAATGGTATGTTAACTCACCTTTAAATTTTGTGATCCGATTCCTTTCATACATTACCTGTATCGTTAAATACCTTAAAATTGAAGAGGTATGTTTCTTATTAATAAAACTTATGCCTACGTTCTATTTGATTCTGGAGCCGATAAAAGTTTTGTTTCGTTAGAGTTTGAACCCATACTTGCTAAGCCACATACGAACTAGAAAGACCTCTTACCGTTGAAGTTGTCGATGGAGAACCGATCACCGTTGACGTCATTATTCGTGATTGTATCTTAAGTCTTGACACGTATGATTTTCTTATCGATCTTATCCCTATGAAACTTGGAAGCTTTGACGTCATCATTGGTATGGATTGGTTAGCCAAACACCATGCCGAGATCATTTGCTTCGAGAAGTGCATCTGTATACCGTTACCTTCTGGAGATACCTTGAAGGTGTTCGGTGAAAAATTTTCCAAAGGACTTAAACTCATGTCTTGCACTCTAGCCCGAAAATGCTTAAGCAAGAAGTATATGGCTTTCTTGGCTTACGTGGTCAACACGAAAGTCAAAGGGAAAGAACTTAAGGATGTCCCTATCGTACGAGACTTTCCTGAAGTATTTCCCGATGACCTTAGTGGTTTACCTCCCGTGCGTGAAGTTGAGTTTAAAATTGACTTGATACCGGAGCAAACCCCGCGGCTAAGTCACCATATCGACTTGCACCATCTGAAATGCAAGAACTCTCTAGTCAACCTCAAGAGCTATCCGAGAAGGGCTTCATCCGTCCTAGTTCTTCGCCTTGGGCTGCACCTGTTCTTTTCGTGAAGAACAAGGAAGGATCGTTTCGTATGTGCATCGATTACCGTGAGCTTAAAGAGCTTACCATCAAGAACCGTTATCCTCTTCCTCGTATCGATGACTTGTTCGATCAACTTCAAGGAGCTGCCATATTCTCGAAGATTGATCTACGTTCTGGATATCATCAATTACGAGTTCATGATGATGACATCCCAAAGACCGCGTTCCGTACTCGTTATGGGCACTATGAGTTTATGGTGATGCCTTTTGGTTTAACCAATGCTCCTGCTGTCTTCATGGATCTCATGAACCGAGTATGCAAGCCTTATCTAGACAAGTTTGTGATCGTCTTCATTGATGATATACTTATCTACTCCAAAACCAACACCGATCATGAACTGCATTTGAGATTGGTACTTGAGTTGTTGAAGAAAGAGCAATTGTACGCGAAATTCTCGAAGTGTGACTTCTGGCTCGAGGAAGTTCAATTTCTAGGACACGTGGTGAATAGCCAAGGAATTCACGTTGATCCTGCAAAGGTGGAAGCTGTGAAAAATTGGTGTGTTCCTACAACTCCTACCGAAGTTTGTTCTTTTCTTGGTCTTGCTGGTTATTATCGGCGATTCATTGCCAACTTCTCGAGGATCGTGAAACCACTCACTTCTTTGACACAAAAGAATAAACCGTTCGAGTGGGGTTCCGAGCAAGAAGAAGCTTTTGAAGCGTTAAAGCACAAGTTGTGTAATGCTCCTATCTTGACCCTACCCGATAGAAATGACGATTTCACCATGTATTGTGATGCATCTAAACAAGGCCTTGGTTGTGTTCTCATGCAATGAGGGAAGGTCATAGCTTATGCATCAAGACAATTGAAGGTTCACGAGGTGAATTGCACAATACACAATCTCAAGCTTGGTGTTGTTGTCTTTGCTTTGAAGATTTGGAGACACTACTTGTATGGTACGCAATGTATAGTCTACACCGGTCACAAAAGCCTTCAACTCGTTTCAATCAAAAAGATCTCAATATGAGACAACGTCGTTGGGTGGAGTTGATTAGTGATTACGATTGTGACATTCGTTACCATCCTGGTAAAGCAAATGTTGTAGCCGATGCACTAAGCCGAAAGATTCACAACAAGATGATCTCATTCCAAGAAATTCGCGATCGACATCAATGGTTTGACACTTTGGGTGAGTTCGATACTGAGATCCGACTAGATGTCAACAAGACCACCGTACTGCTACAAAACTTGAGAATAGATAATGACATCGAGTCTAGTATCTTGGAGGCTCAACAAGTGGTGCAACAAGAAGGAAGAATGAAGGATGAGCTGGAGCCTAATCTTTTAATCCGATTGAAAACGAAACCCAATGGTTTGATGTACTTCACAAATCGAATCTGGATTCCAAATCGTGATAATCTTCGTACATTTATCATGAACGAAGCTCATCAAACTCGTTATTCTATTCATCCTGGTTCCGATAAGATGTACATGGACCTACGTGGTCAATATTGGTGGCCTGTAATGAAGAAAGATATAGCGACTTATGTAGCTAAGTGCCTCACGTGTACTAAGGTTAAAGCCGAAAATCAACGTCCGAGTGGATTACTTGAGCAACCCGAGATCCCTATATGGAAGTGGGAACATATATCCATAGACTTCATAACTAAGCTACCCCGAACCTCTCGAGGACATGATAGCATATGGGTGATCGTTGACCGATTGACCAAATCGGCACATTTTATACCCATACGTGACACTTACAAGACATCAAGGTTAGCTCGTATATACGTGATGAGATTGTAAGTCGTCATGGGGTACCTCTGCACATCATATCTGACCGAGACGCTCGTTTCACCTCGCATTTTTGGTCGTCTATGCAAGAACTCTTGGGGTACTCAATTGGACCTAAGCACGGCTTACCATCCTCAAACTGATGGTCAAACCGAGCGAACGATCCAAACCTTGGAGGATTTGTTACGCCTTTGTGTTCTTGACTTTGGTGGTGATTGGGATACGCATCTACCGCTCGCGGAATTTTCGTATAACAATAGTTATCACTAGAGTATCAAGATGGCACCGTTTGAAACACTCTATGGTCGTAAATGTCGTTCACCGATCTGTTGGACTGACATGGTGAAAAATTCATCACTGGCCCTGAACTTATACAAGAGACGACCGATAAAGTTTCTATTATCTGTAAGAACCTTGAAGTGGCGAGAGTCGTCAAAAGAGCTATGCTGACAAGCGACGTAAACCATTGGAATTCCAAGTTGGGGATATGGTTCTTCTAAAGGTCTCACCATGGAAAGGTGTTGTTCGTTTTAGAAAGAAGGGCAAACTGGCTCCAAGATTTGTAGGACCTTTCAAAATCTTGAAAAGGATTAGAAAAGTGGCTTATAAACTGGAGTTACCTTCCGACCTTAGTGAAGTTCATCCAGTGTTCCACGTCTCAAATTTGAGAAAGTGCTTGGCTGATGAAAGTCTGCATGTTCCGTTCGAAGACATTCAGATTGACGAGTCATTACACTTTGTTGAGAAACCCGTTGAGGTCATGGATCGCATTATGAAGAAGACTAGAACCACAACTACCCCAATTGTCAAGGTTCGTTGGGAGAATAAGCGTGACGCTGAATTTACTTGGGAGCGTGAAGAACATATGAGAAGAAGTACCCGCATTTGTTTTAATAGTTTCATTTTTCTTAATTTTGGGACGAAATTATTTTAAGTTGGGGAGACTGTAACATCTTGTATTTTTTTTGTTAATTAAAATTTAATTTCATTTATTCTTTCAAGGGCCATTGTTGTCAAACTTGAAATTATGGGTGAATTAAGCTTATTTTCCTAGTTGTTATTAAAATGTAATGTATGAAAGCTAATAATTAAAATATTAAATTTGCAATAAAAATAATTATGATAATACTAATAATGGTAACAATAATAATAAGATATAATAATGATAATAATACTAGTAATACTAACTAAAATAATAATAATAATAATAATAATAATAATAATAACTAAAATACTAGTAGTATAAACAATAACAATTAATAACTTATAAAAGTTTTTAATAAAAAATAATGATTAAAAATTAAAGTTTATTTAAGTCAAGGGGGAAGTTTTGTTAATTTTGAAACATTAACTAAGAGTTTAAAGCATAAAATGATACAAAATAAACTAGAGGGACCATTTGTGCAATTATTTATAAACCCAACCCAACACCCTTTCTCTCTCCCCGATCTTCCGGCCGCCGGCCGACGAAGCTCCGGCGCGGCGCCGACGAGGTCCAAGACCCATTAAAACGCGTAAAAATGAACCCCAAACGCTCCTAACCGGTTCATGGAGACGATTCGAACTTAATCATGAACTTAAATTGTGTTAAAACACCGGTTACAAACCTCAAACGATCGTATAACCGATACCTTTAATTCCATAGCCGTTCGAGCATTAAATCTCTAATAATAATCCAATTAAATGAACCTACACAATCATCTAACTATTCCTAATCAAACACTGCTTTCAATTACACCTGAAACACACACAAATCCCATATCTGATCCTCTTTGATCCCGCGACTTGTAACCCTACCGAAATCCACTTTCTCAACAAATTTAACCTAGTTTGACAAGGGGCTTTGCATCAAGAACACCATCTGAAACTATCCTTGAAGTTAATTTGATTATACTTATCATTTGAATAGCAAGCAAGCCTTACGTGTGTCGCGGTCTGTTCATAGCTTGTTCATCATCCATCCATCTTCAAATCGGGTAATTAAACGTATGTATATACTCGAAATTACATGTGGAATCAAAGCCCCATGTTAATTTTGGTAATCGTTATCAAATTAAAGTTCAATTTGGGGCTAACGATTCTAGGTTTCTTAAGTTTTGGGAACTTTCTTTAAACGGGTTTATAATAATTAGAAACCAATATGAACCGCGGCTGAGAGCCTTGGTTCACTGGTTAAGACGCTGCATTCTCAACATGAGGTCCCAGGTTCGAACCCGGGCACCCTCATGTATTTTTTTAAAGGTTTTGTAGCCTTAATTAAAGTATGGAAAATTTTTAATATATTTAAAAATTATTTATATAAACTTTAAATATTTTTAAAAGCCACCAAATATTTTCTGTATTTTTTTTAGTTTAAATAAATTTATTTTGTTAATAAAATATTTTAACAAAGATTGTTCGTGAATAATTTCTAATAAAATGGATTACAAATAATAATTAATAAATTTTTATTGGGACAAAACTTTCTTTTCAAATAATATTGTTAAATAGTACTTAATTTTTTTCTTTTGTTATAAAAATTTATTTAAACTTTACGAAACTTCCAAATTGTTATAAGTGTTTCTTTTCACATCTTTGTATAAAATATAGATATATATTTTCAGATAATATAAATGGTGTTTATTTGTTAAATACAATTATTTAACAAGCCCCAAAATCCACTTAACCCTAGTACTCGTTGATTCGTTAAACCCATTATGTTTAAGCTTAAATCTTGTAATATCTATATACTTAGGTGTATTGTGAAGACTTTACGTTGGAACGACGATTACTATTTTTTATTAATCATCTAATATATATTTATTTGACCAAGTGAGTTTCCTTGCCCCTTTCTTTTACATTATTCACACTATTTAGGGTGAAACATGATACTTATACATCATACACTTATAAACATTTGAGACTTGTAAAGCACTTGCAATTCATCTTTATATTTTATCATGGTTATTTGTGTGTTGTAAGTGTTTATATAAGATACATAGTTTGTTTACAATCATTAACTATTGCTAGCCTAGCGACGTCTTAGATCTTTGGGCCTGACAAGCCTATTTGGTGCTAAAGCCGAGGAATTGCCGGCTCCTGATGACGTATGCTTGTTCATCATGAGAACCAAATACACTTAGCCAATATTTTATACTCGTAATCAAGTCGAGGTTTGGTTGTAACGATATGTGTTCTATAACCTTACTTACTTATAACCTATGACATGAATTGCTACTTGTAATCCTTATCATATTATATATGAAAACCTTGGAAACTCACCAACTATTTTTATTTGACCTTTTATTTTTATCATGTTTCAGGAAATCCCCAAGTTTAAAGTGGACTTTTGAAGCTTGCACTAAAACTAGGACTTGGACCTAGTTTAATAAATAAAATATTTATGTAATGTTTGGAACCTATTTCATGTTTGAGACTTATGTTTGTTATGTCTTTGAAACTTATAATTTTAATATTTACATTTAAATATAGCATTATGTGGTTGTGAACAATCTTAACCCTCACATCTCGATGTTTCCGCCATCAAGGTTGGGGTGTGACATCAGGTGACAGACAATTTGAAATTGATTAATTTGGAAATATATTTTTATAAAATAAAATCTGTCAGGCCTTTAATTGTAAATTGATTCACTTGTTTTAGACTCCAACATGCAACAAGAGTGGTTCCATTAAAGTTTTTTTGTTCTACAAGATAATTTTTTTAATTGATAGAATCATAAAGGTCCAATAGGAGGTGCGGACTTGCGGATCAAAGAAATGGATGTGAAGATCATTCCAACAACTGGTGAAGCAGGGTAAGGTTGGCTAAGACAACATCTATGTTCGTAAAATTTTATGTAAACATGGTGTGTCAAATTGTAACTAAATTGTTTGCAGCATTAATGTAGCTTTCCACAGCTACCATGGTTAATAAACCTGCTCCTGGGCTAAAGGTAATCTTTAGTTTCAACATTCATGATTAAAGGGCAAGTAAGATATGTGAAAATTATATTATTTCTTTTAACATGATGAATTCTATATGGAATATATGAAGAATAATTGATTACTTGTTATTTATATAGTTGGAAGTACATTACTTTCATAATTATGCTTGAATCTCCATAATTATTATTAGATTTGTCAATTTTGGCCTAATGGGTAAATTTGGGTTGGTATGGGCTTTATATTTAAATTAAAAGGTTAAGTTGGGTTAAGCTATATTTTCAAGGGGTTAAGGTGGACAACCTTAAAAATAAAGAGAGAAAGAGGCGTTGTTATTCCAGTCATCCCCGCCTACCTTTGGTACTTTTGTTGGTGGTTTGATGCCTACTGGTTTGCTTTGTACTTGGTGCTCTTATTGTCATCATCCACCCCGACGTCGCCACACTCCTAAAATTTCTTTAGGGTTTTTGGTTACGTGTGTCGGCTACTTCAGCTTACCTCAGACGCCTTTGATGGTGGTTCTATGCCTCCTAATTTTGCTTTGTGTTAGGTGCTTCAATTGTCGTCGACTACCGCTAGCCAACACCACCATGCTCTGATGAATGCTAGGATGGTGGGCACCTTTGTCTTCATGTGTCCATAGCCTGCCTCTGGTAAGCTGGCAGACTTTCTCTGTTCTGATATTATCGGTGAAGTGTACATGATGATTTGTGATAACCATTGCTGAATGGTTTTTTTCTCACCATAACCGTTAACGATGGTGGGGTGGTACTTTATCCGAGACGTTGGTTTGATTTGTTCTGGTTCAAAACCCAAACCCAATGCTACAAGTTAATGATGACGGGGGGTTTTCCTGTATGAGATCTAACGTATATGATGATGGGGGTAGCCTTATCTAAAATGGTTGGCAAGATGATTATCACTGTTATATGCTAGCTATTAGTGGTATATGTCATTCTTGATTTCGTCACACGTGGATATGATATTGTAGTTCTTTTTGGTTTCTGTTAGTTTGAGGTCTATGATTATTGGGGTTGCCCTATTGAGATATTTAGCACGGTTCTATTCCATGGACTTGAGCTAATGAAGGTGATGGTTATGCTAGTATTATATTTCATAATTTAATTCATTAATGTTCTTTCTGGTTCATTATTAGGTCTATCTTGTTTGAATGCATTTGAGACTATTTGTTGGATTGATTTGAGTTGTAGGTTGTTTTCAAGGGTAAATGGGGTGATTTTGGCGATGACATAGAGCTTTAGTCTAATAGAGGTCATATTTCACATATTTTTGGGTCTTGCAAGAACCAATAGGCAATGGTAGAGATAAAAATATGTCGTGTTCATTGTTTTGGCAAAACGAATCTAACCACAAAGAACCGTGTCTTATGAGCTTTCAAATGTGATGCGAAAGGGTGTCAAACACTTGAAAACTCTATTATCCCTTACGATAAAAAAAGTTCATATAACGTTTGATGTTTAGTAGATGATGACAAGTGGTGTTGTCGTGGGAAACGAGTGTTTGTAGCCGGAATAAGCAGGCACTATCTGAGCCATCTTATTTAGAACTATATGAAGATTGTTTTAATCTCACGCGATGCGCTAGCAAATTACACTAGTTTACATTAATATAGGTTTAATTTTACCATGTTCAACTTCTTGAGTGGGGGCTTATGGACCCACTCAATATACATTGAATCAAGCCCAATTTAAATGAAGTAGTAGGTGAAGCAAGAGGTTTAGGGTCCTAAAAACTAGACCTATTTTATTAAAAAAAATATTAAATATGCATATTTGGGCTTCTTGTTTGACTATATGGTTATTATTTTGGGCCTTAATTTTTTTAACGAAGCAAAATTCCAAAGTACCGTCGATTAATTAAGTTAGCAGAATTATAAGGTTGGGCGACAGACAATTTGGAATTGATTAATTTGGAAATTGATTCTATGAAATCTGTCAAGTCTTTAATCGTGAATTGATTCACTTGTTTTAGAGTCCAACATGCAATAAGAGTGGTTCCATTAAAGTTCTTTTGTTCTACGAGATAATTTTTCCAATTGATACAATCATAGAGGTCCAACAGGAGTTGCGGACTTGCGGATTCAAAGAAATGGATGTGAAGATCATTCCAAAAATTGGTGGAGCCGGGGAAGGTTGGCTAAGACAACATCTATGTTCGTAAAATTTTATGTTAAACATGATGTGTCAAATTGTAATTAAATTGTTTGTAGAATTAATGTAGCTTTCCATAGCTACCATGGTTAATAAACCTACTCCTGGGTTGAAGGTAATCTTTAGTTTCAACGTTCATGATTAAAGGGTAAGTAAGATATGTGAAAATTATATTATTTCTTTTAACATGATGAATTCTATATGGAAAATATAAAGAATACTTGATTACTTGTTATTTATATAGTTGGAAGTACATTACTTTCATAATTATGCTTGAATCTCCATAATTATTATTAGATTTGGTAATTTTGGCCCAATGGGTAAATTTGGGATGATATGAGCCCTAATTTTAAATTAAAAGTTTGAGTTGGTTAAGCTATATTTCCAAAGGGGTTTAGATGGACAACCTTAAAAGATAAAAAAAAGTCAGTAGATCAAGATAGGTGATAAAAAATATGTAGTGGGTCAAGATTGGTCATTAGGTATTTCGGTCTTCTCCACATCTTTCCCAATTCTCAAATCCATTTTGGTGATTAATTTTCGTTTTTGTGATTTATGTTTTACGTTGTTGATTAACATGTTTAGTTCTTTCATTATAACTTGAAGTTGAGCTAGATAAGAGGTTTAAACAATCATATACATGTATGATTCACTCAAAATCGATTCGATGAATTGATACAGATATATTTATTTTAAAAGAACAATTAGGAGTCGGTAGAGATTTTTGAGGCACTTAATTTTAGAATTGGAAGCAAATTTTGAAAATTTATGCCTAAATTGATATTGTATCTTGATTAAAGATACAAAATCCTGAATTTTTTTTGAAAATAGGACTTTTTTAAAATGAAGTTGACAAGGCGGGAAAATCTCGGACATTTTTGACATTAAGGGTTCCCGCCCCTGCCAGGGGCGGGTTCTGCTAGTCTCTTTCCCCAAAAATGTTGATGATGTGATGATGTTGATGAAGTGATGTGACTTGTCTCGGGTTCTGAGAACTCGCCCTTGCCAAGAGCGGGTTCTCAAACAAATAATCTCCTCCACACATTATAGTATTAGTTTTATATTATTAAATATAAATATTAATTTTATTCCAAAATATTAATTTTAAATATTTATCTTATTAAATATAAATATTAATTGTATTATCATAAATCACCACATTTCAATATGATGATTATTGTTTTCTTTCTCATTAAATATGTAATATTACGACGATTCACAGTCAGATGTCATTTTATGAGTATTCCCTCCGTCTCCAAAATATAGATGATTGATTTGACATATTGTTTAACCAAACTGTTTACTATTAATTAAATAGAAGATTTTTTAATTTTAGTTTCTAACGGTCCTATGTGATTTTGTATTATCAGAAACTTGAGGATAGTTTCGTCAGCCATAGAGTCCAGAGGCTGGCAAAGTATCGTTTTCTTAAGGTAGTACCTCATTTCAGTTTTCTGATATCGATTACGTATCTTACCATTATAGTTTTGAGGCTCAAATTGCAGTGCAACCCTCAACACTTAAGGACTTTTTTATTATATTGTTCCAATAGTAAGTGTTCGATACTTCGGTTTGAGGGGTTTTTAGTGAAGGACTGGATATAAAAGTCACTGATGCTATTTGTTTTAATTGAATGAGATTGATGAAACCCATCTAGAATGGTGGTTTTTTAAACAATCATATCTTTTAGAATAAAATTAATATTTATATTTAATAATATAAAACTAATATTATAATATGTGAAGAAGATTATTTGTTTGAGAACCCGCCCTTGGCAAGGGCTAGTTCTCAGAACCCAAGACAAGTCACATCACATCATCAACATCATCACATCATCAACATCTTCGGGAAGAGAGACTAGCAGAGCCAGGGGCGGGAACCCTTAATATAAAAAATGTCTAAGATTTTCCCCCTTTGTCAACTTCATTTTCAAAAAAGTTCTATTTTTAAAAAAATTTCCAAAACACTTCATCTGGTGCTTCTTGATTGCTTGTTATGCAATATTTTATATTTCTACATGAGGATTTGAGGATTTGAGGATTTGAGGATGTATGCAGTCCTATTAATGTCTTATTAAATCCTTGGTTTACTAGTAATCTTATACCAAAATTTTAGTTGGTTGATCTATCATGATTTGAACTTATCTTTAATGTTAGAATTTTTAGTACTAATCTATCATGATTTGAACTTATCTTGACCCGAATCCATCCTAACTTGTATTTGATTTGACCTATGACCCAAGCCGTTCTAACCGGGCACCCCACCGAACCCGCTCTTTTTTCCGGTTGATGTCATCATATACTCGATGGATTGTCGCTATCACGAGCGCCAACATAGGCTCTATGAATGGGAAGTTACGGAGTTCTTTTGTTGTATTAACTCGTCTTGATGTGAGAGTATAATTAGATATTTAAATGTAAAGTGGTCAATATGAAAATATATATTTTTCTAATAGCATTAACCCATTCTGACCGAGCCTATCTTGACCTAAACCCATCATGACCCATACTCCATCCTAACCCAAATCCCTCCTCACCTAACAACCAACCGAATTCAACCCACCCAATATGTAACCGCTAACTATTATGTTGATTGTATACAAGTAAGACTCATATGTGAACCCCCATAGTTTTATTTATTATTCTTGTTTAGTTTCCTTTGCCATGTGTCTAATTGTGTATGCTAAATGTCACTTTATAGGAAATGAAACTAAAATAAAACTAAACCAATGCCTCGAATTTTCACTTCGCTTGAAACTTCTAAATGGATTGAGCCTATTTACATGATTCATGATTCTATATTTCAACTTTTAAAACACATGGTTCCATTTGCTCGTAAAAGTTTTATTGCATGCGAACCATATTATATCATAGCAACATCCATGAAAGATGGACAAATTTCTACAAGTTAATCATGTGTTTGTATATCTAGGAATGTAAATCGGGTTATGATAAACGTACCTCATCTACATTTTTTACTGGAAATACCTATTTTCGTGTAAGTCATCCATTGTCATGTAAGTCATCCATCTTTACAGACTAAATTTTAATAGCATAATGTTAATAGCATACAAGGTCGAATATAAGTGTATATAAGGTCCTATCCAAACGTCTATGAACTATGCATTTTGATAAAAGAAAATAAAAATCAATCCAATCGATTACGAAATACATTGAGTAATAGAGGTTACGTTAATTAGTCCAATTATGTAATTTTCTTAGGGTATAATTTATACCAAATTTTGAGCATCTAATATTACATACTAACCAATGTTTTCAGAACCGGATCGGACGTCGAACCGGACGTCTTACTGGTTTGGTGGTCGGACCGGTTGGACCAAATTTAATTATATTTTTATTATATTTATATATGTAATTAAATATAAGTGATTTATATATGATTTATATATATATATATTTTATAGTTATATATAAAACTTAAATATATTTGTATATCCGACATACTAATTTATGGTTTAACACCCCATTTTTACCTATTAAAATTAAAAAAAAACACGAAAACCGGTCCGAACCGGTCCGGTTTCCCGGTCCGACTAGCGGTTCGACCAGTACAAAACGAATCACACCAGACCGGACCGGACAAGCCCCCGATTCGCGGTCGAACCGGCCCGTCCAATCCGGTCTCAACAACATTGATACTAACTATTGTTTATATGGTGTCTAACTAGATTGTAACCTAAAAGTCACGTAGATTTTGCCACATGTCTTCATCATATTCACTTTGAAAATCTTGAGTTTTAACCTTAAAATCATTTCTATATATCTCATAACTTTTAAATTTTTTGATTTTGTAATTATAACCTACATATTCTTTTCAACCATAACCTCAGACGTATGTATAGAAAGTATTAATAATTTTACTAATTTTAGATAAAGACATATATGTAATAAAAATAATTTCTAATATTGTTTACACAGAAGTATTTGAATCTTTATAAACATTTGTGTTACTTTTAATTAGTTTTTGTTTTAATATTGTATCTTTCTTTCAAATTTTATATTGTTATTAGATTTATTTATTAATGCAATATGAGCTTTTTTTTTTCTCATAAATGTTTACATTTCATTTTTTATATGCCCAACTATTGAGATGACTTTAATATTTTAATTTATGTATTCTATATCTCATATCATGCTATAATTTAAGTTCACAAGTCCATTTTTTCTATTTATTCACATAGGTAACTAACCTAATATATACATATATCAATATTTGGCCCACCAATAAAGAATCCAATTGTTTAAAGTAACGTACCTTAGAAAATATAAAGTTAAAGAGATTGGATTAGTCTTATGAGCCAGAATGTTTTTTAAGTTGAGTTTTCTCCTATGAGTGTTGGGGTGCGATCACTGCCGGAAAACGAATAAATAAACACGATTAAAATTTGAACGGCAGAAAAAAATCAATATTTGGCCCTATGTACATTAATCTCACAGCATCAGCTATGCTTGTGCTGCTGCATTAACCTGTGTATAGCAGGCTCGTACTTGTGCAGATCTCCAGATATCAGTAGCCTCTTTTACATTAAACAAGCACTCATTAACTTCAAAAGTGTAACAGAAACCTTCTTTAATCTCACTTTCTTCATCACACACAAAAATACATAGCCTTTTATAGGTTTTCAGTAAAAAGCTATTATCTTATCCACCCCAAATTGTTCACTTTTACAATGTAGCCATTTGGGTAATTATTGATAGTGGCTAATAAACGAAAGTATCCTTTACTGATAGGAATATCGGTTTTTAATAAAGAAAATTCTCAAAATATCGTTTTTCCTCCATTTTTTCTTAAAAATAATCATCTCTTAAAAAAGTTCCTATCAAAATATCGTCCGCTTGTTTATTCACACATGTCTATTTGTGACCGGTAGTGTTCTATCTGCGCCTGCATCTGTTTATAAAGACGTTTTAGTGTCTTTTCCGCAAATGACATTTTAAGAAATAATCTTTGGGGGATGTTTTATAAGAGAAGTTGGAAAAAACATACATTTTAAGAATTTTTCTTTTTTGATAAGAAGGGCACACAGAGTTTTGTGAGAGGAGGTTCTTATAATCTTATTATTCCACCAATTAATTTGAATAAAATAAGTTAGTAAAGTAAACTCACATAAAAAATCCTTTTAAACCCATTAACAAAATGTTAACGTTGTTAGACTCCAACCCTATAAAACCATAGTTGTCACGTTTAAAATTAAAAAGATAAAATAAAGTTTTAATATAAAAGTTTACCAACAAAATAAGATACCTTAATCATATATAAAAACCACCAGCTACATATAGCTGTGAACGTACAAAGCAGAAACAAAACAACCAACTCAACAAACATTACAAACAGAAACTAAAACATTAACTACTACCCTTAATTAAACACCACTTCATAATCATAATAACATAACAAACTTTCACTTCATAATAATCTAACAAACTTCCAACCTACAATTTTGAACGACCGATTTCCATCCGACCGAACCGATTCACCAAACACGTGCCGCCACCACCACCACCATTGCTCCGCATTTCCTGCGGACCAAAAAGTCATTTCAAAAACCTACAATTTACCAAACACATAACAACAACATAATCAATCAACACAAAACTTACACATCGGTTTACGTGGTGACAAACACCACATCCATCACCACACCTGGCATACTTTGGGATCGGAGAGAGCTCCTGAGAGCTCTTGTATCGGAACCCAGGGTTACCTGGTCCGATCCCAGACAGATCCATGACCGGGTCTGCAAATAATAGACCCGTGACAGGGTCTGTAAATAACAGACTCTGTCCATGGATCTGCAACGCCGGATACATATCCGGCGTTGGAACATGGGCGGGTGGGACGATGGTGGTGTTGGATGTGGTAAAGGCTAGTTGAACAACGACGGAAGTGTGGTTCGTTGAGCCATCTTCTTCCGGCGTTCGTGTAACCGGAGTCGTTCGAGCTGCTCAACGCCGTAGCCCCTAAAAACTTGTTTGTTTTTCTTCTGAGTCGACTCAGTTGGCTTTGAAGCTGTCATATTTTCAGTGTATGAACTATGAAGCAATAGCAACAGATGAAGATGATAGTGTGTGTGTGTTTGGGATATGGTGTATATAGTGAAAAAATATATAGGCATTTGAGTTTGTTATGGTTGGTGATGATTACTAGTTTTAGAGTATCATTATGTTGTCTTTATTAGGACAAGGACTGTCAGTGGTGTGAAATTGGGGAAAAGCATGCATTTTGAGGATTTACATTTTAAAACTACTTTAGAGAGTAATATTATTATTATTAAGGCAGATTATCTTTTTATAATTAAAATTATTATTTATTAGCCGATAATAATTCTTACTATTAATTTGGTGAGCAACAATTCAAACTTTCATTTTAATTACCAATAACAGTTCCAGTGATATAATTTTTAAATTTTTACATTCGATTTGTATTTATTTTAGTATCAATTTTATTTGTATGTTACTTCATTTCGTTCAAAGCTTTTGGTTCATAAGATGATGTTTAGACAACAAATAATGTGTAGCATCTGTGATATCTTATTGATGATGATGATTTAAACGTATCGAATGCCTTAAAAATCACAAGATCTATTAATGTTTATGGTTTGTCCATAAGATCAGTCACAAACTCAGTGTTATCCAATATTATCAACTTATAAAATAATAAGAACATAAATAGTGCCAAGTTGTAGCTACATTTATTTTTAACACTTGGCAAAAAGGGCCGATCTTCATCTGGTTTAGTAATCGTTAGATGTAAGACATAATTAGTGTTTTCGAAAGTTTTGGTAGGAATTTATAACTTAATATACACAAAGTAATCACACGTTCTTAGCATATGGTGGTTATGGTTTATACCTAAAATTATATCTAAACTTATTAAACCTCTCTAAACTTGCGAAAATGATGTGGGATATAAAGTAGTCGAAATTATATTTACTTGGTGTGGCTTATATTTTTAAGAATTTAGAACACATTGCACTGTTATGTATAATGTGTAAACAAACATGAGTAGGTTAAATCGACTTTAATTCATGTAAGTATTCTAGTTTTAAAATTTAACTTTTAACAACTACTATAAACCTTGTAATAAAGTGTAAAATTTTCAAAACAAATATATATATTTATTAATGGCCGAAAAGCAAGTTAAGGTTAATAGTTAGGGTGTTTCACTATCAAATCTTTTGAAAAGATTTGAAGTAATTCCATTAGTGGTAAAATCTGCACCAACACGACCCCAATTGTTTGTTTATATCTTTAGAAACCATTGAAACGGAATATGCTATTGTTGGTCTCTTTGGTTATAAGTTAGCCACAACTCCAAACAAGGTAACTAGTTGGTGGCGAGCGCGTGTTTCAATGATAATGTTAATATTTAGCATGGTTAAGTATGTAAAGAAGATAAAAGAGCACATGTAAGAAATCATGAAATAATTACGTCGTTGTAAAAGAAAAGATAGGATGCCAAACTTCTTGTGTCAAGTACCTAGCTTGGTAACCTTATCTGCCTATCCTTAACCCAACAATTCACTGCCAACTAATATAAATATAAAAGTTAATGTTACAAAATGAGTTCTACTTTTATATATTGAAATAACTTTGTCAATTATTCATGAACACATAATAATCATGCATACATATCACATAGCTTTTATGACTTTGTTATTATGTTATTTCATCATAATTTTCATTAATTGTCCATTTGCATGAATTTGTGCAATTACCATACCCCTATAAGTCTCGAGCATAAATGTTAGAGTAATGGTGAGCAACAAATTCTATTTCCATGGCCACCGGTTTGCACAAGTGGAAATACCCTATACCATTAGCTTGACAGCACACGTCAAGCATTCGATAGCTATTAGTCTCGAGCATAAAACCCACTCTTAGTTGAATATGCACAATTTTAACTCCATTCCATTGCTTGTAAGAGTTTTCATAACATAATTGGTCTTATTTCCTTTTTATTTAGTTCTATTGTTATTCCATAATCAATATACATTTCTCTTTATTATGCATAATACTTTCATTATTTATATTCATCATACCATGCATTCCATGCCATACATATAACATACATGTGGTAGATGTAAACTATAATATTGGAAAACACATATAAGAAACCATTGCATTGTAAAACTCAACCTTGGTAAAAAAAACTCTTGGTCAACTATTGTTTAACTACAAGTCAAGGTTCAAATTGATGAGAATATTCTAAGGCATATCGGATACGGGTGTGGGAAACAGGTTTGTGTGAATAATCACATGCAAGTAAGTAAATCACCTACTAGTGAACAATGCTCCTAAAATTTGTCTAGTATGATTAGGTTCTTGTAAAGAATCAGATGCGGGTGACCAACTCAAATATGAGTAAAAAACTGAGATTCGATTGAATATTTACATAGTTAAACTAACTCAT
Organism: Flaveria trinervia; assembly: GCA_025506515.1. NCBI lineage: Eukaryota > Viridiplantae > Streptophyta > Magnoliopsida > Asterales > Asteraceae > Flaveria > Flaveria trinervia. The sequence goes on along the minus strand of CM046454.1, from coordinate 11,049,229 downwards.
GTTTGTCGCCTTCAATGGCCTTAAATGGCTCTAAGAGCATGGTATAACAGATTTGCCACATATATAACTTCCCATGGGTTTTGTAGTAGTGCTTGTGATAACTGACGTGGTAGTAAAAGTTCAATATTTAAAAGTTTTATTTACGTGTTTACATGTCAAATTATGAGAAATAGAGTTACTTATGAGATACTATTGTGTATTTAGGATAAATGTGAATAATACAAAGAATTTGGACGAAACGGAATGAAAATTGGAGCTCGGGAGGTGAAGATATGTAAAAGAGAAGTTCTAAGACAACAATAACTTAAAACGGACATAACTTGAGCTAGGAAAAAAGTTACATGACCCACGACCTGTCATTGGAAAGATCTCAAAAAGTTACAAATCAAAATAAAGTTTGTGCAAGAGGTGGTGCCACTGAGACCGCTGGAGTCGGTAAACCCAAAACCCGCTAACCGACGCCACCTCTGAAGCATAGCTTAATTCCAAACTTGAGTCACCGACGCCACTATTGGAGTCACTGATGCCACTGTTGGCGCTACCGACGACAAAAGTTGTGTTTTAGTGGATTTTGACCTAATTTGAGAGGGTTTAAAGAGAGATTAACCCTAAAACTAAAAATACCTCTTTACACTGCAATCAAGACGAAAAAGCAAGCATCTTTCACCATTTGAAGGCTTTTCAACATCAAATTCATCCTGATTCATATGATCAATTACAATTTTATTGAATAATCAATGATGATACAAGGCTAAATTAATTGTGATTCATTTCGGGGGACAAGTTTGTGTAAATTTTCGTTTTTCTTAGTTATAACTTAGAATTGAGGTTGGATCTCGAACCTTTTTAGTTCTTATGGATTCAATTCATGATTTGATCATTTAAATAACTTGATTATGTTTAAACCTAATATTGATTTTCTAAAACTTTGGTTTTCTTTAATCATTGTATGGTTGATTCTTAGAATTAGGGTTACATTAGTCAAATTGGTGATTGTGTAAATGAAGCACTTTAAGCTTTAATCCATAATTACCACTTAGATCTTATCATGTTTAAGTCATCATTAATGACTTCTCAATGGGTTTTACTAAAAAACATTGTGTGTTCCCGATATGAGCTGGATCGTTGAGCTTGGATCTTAGGATTCAAATTGATAATAACAAAACTTGATGATTCGATGCTATAATATAATAATGATGAACATAAAAGTGTTATAGCTTGTTGTTTATTGATTTGATGATGAAATCATCATCCATGAATAATGATGATATGATGTTGTTGGTGATAGAACTAATTTCCACACTTGATGGTGAATCATTCACCCTTTACAATGATGATATATATTAATATTTATACTAATCTACTATTTACAATAATTATAAAATAAACCCTAGACTAATATTTTTGTTGTTTTTGTTCTTCAAGTTTTCAACTTCAATAATATTAGAAATCTTCAATTTCTTCAAAGGTAGAATACCTAACAAATATAACTTTACGAAACTTGAATCCTGAAGTGGATTGCTTTTTTTTCAAGATTGTTAAAAACCTTAACTTTTATTTTATTCATTTAAGTATTCCTGAAATAAATCCATAAATCAATTTACTTTTCAATATTTAATTTTTTTAGTTTAATCGTTAATAGTACTTCCATGTGATTCCCTATGAATTCAACACCCTTCTTAATGGGACGTGAATCCATGGCTTCATGTAAGCCTTATGCTCTCAATGGGACTTTATATCAAGCACTTACTAAGGCTTTATATCAAGCATTTACTGAGGCTTTATAGTATCTCAGAGTGTAACATCTTGTATTTTTGGTTAATTAATAGTTAACCTCATTTATTCTTATAAGGCTATTTATGCCTCTTTATGAATTTGTGTGTTATTTATGTTTATTTGTTTAGTGGTCATTAAGTATTTAATATAAAACTTAATAACATAACTATTAAATTGAAAAATAATAAATATAATAATAATAACTATAACAATAATAATAATAATAATAATAATAGTAACATTGATGATATTAATAAATTTAAAGCAAATTATTTAAAATGGTTGGAACTTAAAGTACATAAAGCTTAGGGGGCATATTTGCCAATTAATAAACTCTAACATTTAAGTTTGGGCATAAAATAATAAAGGTGTGAAACAACAGGGACTAATTGTGTAAAAGTTAAAAAAAGAAAAAAAGAAAAACCCCTTTAATCCCCGTTTTTCCGGCCGATCACCGGCCACCGCCTAAAACCATCAAAACTTGACGTTTTCTTGATCTAAAACCGTCCCCAAACCGTTCTTGAACTTGTTTCAAACACCATTATGAACCTTAATTGCATTTAAACGTCGGTTATGAACCCGAACGAATGATTAACCGAAACATCTTAAACTCCATAGCCGTTCGAACATTAACACCTCTTAATAGCCTAATTAAACTAACATAAACGATACTATACCATTCATTAATCGAGCACAACACTCAATTGCATCTGAAACAAACTCAATCTTCGAAATTGAATCCCGTCCTTGTCGTGAACCTGCAACCTAGTCGAGGCCACTGTCCAAGCGATTTGAACCGAAATTGACAAGGGGCATTGTCTCAGGAGCATTGTCTAAAGCTACCCACGAGGTTAATTTGATTACTTTCATCACTTACACATCCATTGATTCAACATTCAACCGCGGCTTGTTCATCGTTGTTTCTTGACGGGTTAAGCTTCAATCGGGTAATTGAAACTACCTAAACATTCGTTTCATCATAGGGAATCAAAGCCCTATGGTTCCAAGCCCTACACTAGTCGATTTGGTCTTCAATTTTGATTTAAATCAAACTAGGGTTCTTAAGAATTGGGGCTATTTTGAAACTAGTGTTCTTAAGATTTGGGAACTAAGTAAAACCGCGGCTAAGGCCTTGGTTCACTGGTTCCCTACTCGGTTGTCAAACTAGAGGTCCCGGGTTCGAACCCGGGCACCCTCAACATATTTTTTAGGCTTTTTCAGCCTTTAAAAAATATAGAAAATTTTTGAAAATTATTAAAAATCAATTTTGTAAACTTAAATTATTTTGAAGTCACTTAATCAATTTCTGAAAATTTATGTTCTTATAATACTTTTATATTTTTATAAAACAAAGGGTATATTTAGTTTAATTTGATTAAATTAGACTTTAAAAATGACTTGAAACACTAAAAAAAATTATTATTGATTCAAATCTCTCTTTTAATTTAATATGGTTAAATAGTTCTTAATTCTTTTGTTATAAAAAATTATTCAAACTTTATGAACTTTCAAATTATTATAAGTTTTCCTTTTCATACTTTATTTTCTGTATATATATATATTTTTTTAAAGGGAATATGAATGAATTTAATTACTTCACAACACCAAATTCCTATCGAAACCCTAGCCCGCGTTAAAACGTTAATTTTATTATTAAACTTAAACCTTGTAAATATATATATTTTAGGTACATTGTGAAGGGCTACGTTGAATCGACGCTTATTATTATTTCTTATTAATCATCCAATAAATACTTATTGACCGTGAGTATTTCCATACCCCTTTTTGTTTATTTTCACACTTTGGGGTGAAACATGTTAATTTATTATCATTGCACTTGTAAACTTATTTGAGACTTGTAATCTTTATGGCAATTCATCATGCAAAGTTGTGGTTAGTTGAACTTTTGTGGTTACCATGTTATGGCGCTATATGTACAATCATTAACTATTGCTAGCCCAGCGAAGTCATAGATCTATGGGCAAGACAAGCCTGTTTTGGTTGATCCAAGTACACTTAGCTGATCGTATAATCTTGTAAACGTTTGAGACTTGTAAAACTTTGTCGAGGTTTGATTGTTGCATTGTTCATAACATCCCTAATCACTTTATTCACTAACCTATGACTTGGATTGACATCTTTTATATAATCTATGTATTAAAAACTATGGAATGCTCACCAACTTTATTGTTAACCTTTTATTTTTGACATGTTTCAGGAAACGCCCAAGTTTGATATCTACTCTTTGAAGCTTGCACATCTAGGAATGGACCTAGATAAATAAGTGAATTAAACTGACTTGTTACCTTTTATGTTATGTTTTTATTTCTTTGAGACTTAAGCTTGTAATGATACAATTGAATTTTATGATTAATTTATATTTGGGTTATTAATAGCGTTATGTGGCTGTGAACGATTTTAACTCTCACTCCTCGACGTTTCCGCCGTCAAGGTTGGGGTGTGACACAGAGGCTTTATAGTATCTCATATTTACACATCTGGATATTACATATGTAGTCCAACAAGTTTGCCTTTTCAAGCATGTTCCATCTCCTCACATACTTTGATTGCTTATACAAATACGAAGTAGGGTGGTTGTCCCAATTGTGTATTTTGGATGACAATTTTGTTTCTTGGTCAACTAAATGTCAGCCTACAATTTCACAATCATTGCCAATGCTAAATATTGCATTGTGACTAACGCATTTTGTGAGACAACATGGTTACTAATTTATTGTTTAAACTTAAAGTCCCATTATGAAAGGTAACTATAGTTTATTGTAACAATGTTTTGATCATTTACTTATCAGAATATCCAATACAACTTTAAAGAACAAAGCATGTTGAAATTGATTTCCACTTTTTTCGTGAATAGGTCACATTGGCCACGTTCGAGTTCTACATATCCCTTCTTCTTCCAATATGCGGATATTCACCAAAGGACTTCCTAGACACTTACATCATTCTCTTAAATCTAGTTTGAGCGTTTTTCCACCTACTGCTCAAGCTATGGGAGATTATTAGATTATACTATTATCACTTTGTTTATTTTGTAAAATATATTATCTTTTCCATCTTTATCTCCATAATTAGGGGTTGTATTCAATTGTAATTCATCCTTATATATAAAAGATTATATCTTCCTACTCTAATAGAAATGTATCTTAAGATGACACGTGTCAACACAACAATTATTCTTATCAAGATTTTTTCTTCTCTCTCCTATTAATTAAGTACTTTAATTACTAATATTATCTTAAATTTAAAAAAAGATCTATTTATTAATGTTATTTTTAAATAAATAAATTTTATAAAATAATAAAATTTTCTAAGCATATTTTTTTAAAAAATTTGAAATACTTTAAAATTGGTATTTTTCAAAATTCAATTTTGTAAAGGCAAAAGTAATTAAATTTGAGAGTTATAATAAGAAATCTTTTAAAATGATATTTTATACGTTTTGTTTTAGAACAAAATGTTTGCTTTTTTGGAAAAAATTTAAAAATAAATTTTTAAAAAGTTGATATAACTTTTTTATTGCTTATAACCATTTCTCATACATAATTTCAGTAATATCATATCTTAAAATATTATTTTATAATTAATAAACTTTATTATATTAATATATTTTTATTCAACCCGTGTAACAGATGAGTTTACTAAAGCTAGTGTTAATCATATTCAAGCATAATTCATGCCATAACCTACTGGTATCGAGTGACCCTCCATAAATTTAACATTATATAATTATATTTTTTAAAAATGCGTAAGTCACAAAAAAATCTTAATGTTTAGGATATTTTTTTTCTAATTCTTTTATATTTAAAACATGAGATTGTTATAGTTTGTATAAATAAATTTTATATAAATTCAAATAATAGTTTATATAAATATCACGTATATAATAATTTATACATCATTATTGCCAATATTAATACAATTGATTAAAGTCTACAATATCAATGATTATACTTATTAATAAAATTTCAGTATGTTGAGATTACTTATACATCATGCTTACAGAAGAATTTTGGTATTATAGAAAAATTTACAAAGATATTAAATGCAAAAATATTTTAATTAAAATGTGACTAAAGTGATAGTTTTATCTTTCTAGGATGCTTATATAAATATATAGATAAAAACTGTAAAGAGAAAAAAAGACATACTAGAGTAGGGTTGTAAATGAGCTCGAGTTCGATTTGGCTCGAGCTCGGCTCGTTTTAACTTTATAAATCTCGAGCTCGAGTTCGCCTTGTTTGTAGTAATATTTCTAAAGCTCGAGCTCAGCTCGTTTATCAGTAATTTTTTAAATTTTAATTTTTCATAATTACTATTATATTTATCATCTTATTTATCATTGTATTATATATATATATATTATTTAATTGTTTTTATCATATTTTTATGTATAATTAATAATATTATTATAAATATATATTTGATATGTAAAAAATATATTAAAAATACATATATATATATATATAAACAAAAGCTCGTTTAGGCTCGTGAGCCAACTCGAGCTTGATATCTGAAACTTGAGCTCGAGCTCGTTTAGTAAACGAGCCAAAATATGAGCTTGAGCTTGGGCTTGGGTTCGTTTAAGCTCGGCTCGATTCGAGTCGATCTCGAGTAGCTTGCGAGCCGGCTTGGCTCATTTACACCCGTAGACTAGAAGGTCGATACAAAAACCACATGAGATAAAAACATTGCATGTTGTGCTTAAAACTAAAGGGTATGTATGTATGCTATGTATCAATATATGTTATAGTTATGTAGGTGTTGTTACTTACTGCAGTTTGAGAAGGTACAAATAATAAGTACCTTTTCAGTGCTTAATTGTTCATAAAGAAAGATGCTTAATTGCTGTTGTTGGTATATCAGATAGACAGATGTTGGTTGCGTCTGTCCTGCAACTATATTAATATTAACAAAAATGAAGGTGCTTCTGCATTTATAATGCTCGGGTGTGCTGACAAGGATGGCCAAAAAAGTTCAACCACATTATGTTCTTTTTTTAACAATCACCACCTCCGGCGAAAGGGTGTAAACAAGCCGAGCACAAGCTCAACCGACTCTCTTCACTTAGGTTATAAGAGAAGAGAACGACTTTGATACGTTTGAGTCTATGTGTGAAGCAATATTATTTTCTAGGTTCGTATGTGTTCTTATTTCTTAACATGGTTTCTAGGAAGAAAGAAACAGAGTTCGAACAAACTCAATTTTAATAAAACTTGTATCACAATGTAGGAAAACTAAACAATATAGGGTATTTAGATTTTTTCAAAAAGTTAAATATACCAAGTTAGAAGAAAAATAGAATCATATATGAAATTACTCTATAATTAGTTTTCATGGCAAATGAATAGTACCATGGGTGTTTTAGGAATTTCATTAATGCTATCTTTTAGACTTTAAGTATTATTAAGAGGCTTTTGTCTCTCCTTTGACCTAAATTTAGTTGGAAAAGAGTCGGGTTAGATGTAAAATATTTTCATTCGACAACACAAATTCGAGTTATTTCATGTTTTTAGGTAAAATTTAATAGGTTAAACTACCAAACAACCCTCATGTACAAGACATGTGACTTGACTTAACGATCAAATTTAACTTCCATTAAAGAAAATAATGAAAAGTGCAACTTTTTAAAATATAAATAATGTTTACAGTAATTACTTTAGTTTAAATATGAATTCTGAAATTTACTATAAATCTAAATGATGAAAAACGTAATTTACAGTAATTATTTTTTCCAGGCAATGCTCTTCTTGGGCAAATAAGTATTTGATGTATGTATAGAGTTTTTGAAAACTTAAGTTTTGTTTGTCACACTAGATCACACTACATGATAAATTATATAAGGGATAATAGTTATATATAATATATTAAAAAGCAACTCAAGAGCTACAATATATTTTTAATTTTCACACTTGTAAACACTAGACTTTTGGTTTTTATAAATTAAACACAAATAGTTAATTTAATATGTATTTATACTTATAAACAAATGATTATTTGATCTTCTTAAGTATCTAAAGTTCAGGGTTTGTCATAATGCAATTTTTACTTAAAAACTATTTCTTACGTTTGTACTTTTAGTTACGTGGCAGTACGAGTCTGGTCAAATATAAAAAGTTTTCATGCATATTTTTATATATGGTTTAAGATTATCTACATTTTGACATTCGCTTATGTTTTGACTTAAACTTTATTCAAAAATAAGTCGTGTCTAATATAAAATGTTTTCGTTTGAGGGTATAAATTTTAGTTACTCTATGTTGTTAATGTAAATTTAGTTAGGAAACAAGTTGGAATGATTGTAATCTATGTGCTTTTTTAATGTATGTTGTGACTTGGTTTATGTTTTGATATAATTTTGTTTGGAAAAGAGCCGGGTCAAGTATAATATGTTTTCGTTCAACGGTTTCAATTCTAGTTACTTTATGGTTCAATGTGAATTCGGATACAAGTTTTCGATTGTTAGTCTATAATTTATCGCGTAACGTAAGATGCCGCCGTAATATGTAGATGGTAAAGACTAGTTAATTATTAAAGTAAAAACTAAAACAATATATTCAAATTGATTATATAAGACACCCTCTCATGTGAGAATGGTACCGCATGCCATCTCATTCACACATGCTAATTGAACTAACGGATCATCTAAGATAGAAAAAACACAACTTAAAATTTTGCTTAGAAGCCATCATCGTTATTTACTTGAAATGGAAAAAAATTTCTATAGCTCAAACTTGACTAGTGAGGAGTGAATAATCTCACTAGTTAAGTCGCTCTTGATAAACTTGTTTATTATTTCTTAATTTATTAGTTGATTAAATACTAGATTATATTATACAAATACTATTATATTAATACAAATGTTATGTTTGTTTAGACTAATAAATCTAATAAATTTTGGTTAGGGTTGTTCCTGAGATTTCAGGTGCCCGGTGTAACTAGCAAACATAATCCCTCAAAAACATATTATATAATTAAAAGACATTAAATAGTACGATGAAAATTGTTTATAAACAAACATAATAAAATTGTAGCATTAAAATGGCTTGTGTTAAATGAGTTGAGATGGTTAAAATTATAACGTTTATCAGGTTTAATTAAGTTAGAAATTTAATTTAAAATTTAGTTTTTATAGGTTTTCTTTTATAATAAATTTATATATAAAGAATATATAATAACTTTTAGAAATTTGGGCCCTTGGCCCTGTGTGATCGTACACCCGAAACACCTTCAGAGCCTCGCCTAAGGGGCTGTTTGACAACCTCTTAATCAGCCTCTTAATGGATCAGATGTCTGAATGGTTCAGCACTTAATAGTTCAGATTGTTTGTTTCGCTAGCACATGTCTGAATGGTTCCTCTGAATGGTTAAACATTATACTGATGCTGAATGGTTAAGAGGTCTAATGCTGAATGGTTAAGAGGTCTAATGCTGAATGGTTAAGACATATTATCTAAAATAGCCAGACATTTGTATTTGAATAGTTAAATTATATACTAACTCTTAATGGTTCAGACCTCTTAATGGTTCAGACATCTTAATGATTCAATATTTAATGATTCAGACTTCTTATTGGTTCAGTACTTAATCATTCAGAAGTTGTTAAACAACCCTTAATGTACAAATTATACCCAAGCTTTAATCAAGATGTAATGAGTGATTGGTTTGGTTTGATGATAACATGTTAAATACCACACTCAAGTATAATATACAAATTTGTGTAGAGTTTTCGACAATTATACAAATTAGATCAAAGAGTTATCAAAATTGATGTACCAACACTAGTCGAAGTCTCAACAAAATTGATGTACCAACACTAGTTGAAGTCTCAACTACCCATGTACAAAAGCTTCATGTCTAAGTAATTGTTTTTTTATGGACTGGGGATGTAAAGGAGAATATATAGTAGAAAATAGTAAATATCATATCAGATATCAAACATAATATGATTACTCGCTAAAAACCCACCACAACGTAACCCTAGCCGACGACGTTAGGTTCATGACTTCATGGGAAAAGAAAACACCAACCTCAACATCCTAACGTTTATCATCCACATCCAAAATCATATCATTCGACTTAAAGTAGAAATGTTCAAAGTGAAAAACTATAAACGTAAAGAAGACACATGAACACAACATAAGTCCGCCGCCGCTGTAGATGGTACCCATCTATTTCTTTGTTTCTCGTGAAAGCAAAATGTTTATAGCGATACACATAGAACATAATAAGCCATCGGAAATCCAAATTTACAAATTTACGTACAGGAGAATAGATGAAAAAGCCAAAATAATAACCTTCTTGTATCGGCCTTTCTACTATATAGTTAGTGCACATCGTATGATCTATATTTATTTTTTCTTTGATTGCTTTAGAGTCAGGGGTCTCTCTAGAAGTAGGCTTGCTATTTATTACGGTAGATGTAAGGTTTGTCTATATCTCACACTTTCCAGAACTTGTCAATGGTTTGTTTATTGATAAGATTTACTAGACTTGGTTGTGGTTATGGTATTGGCTTTTTACTCGTACAAAATTCATAGTAGATTTTTTATTTTTATGTGAGTACATGTCTTATAATATGGGGATGGTTATGAGTAGAGATGAAAGAAAATACAACTGTTCATTTATATATTTGAAGAAATACGATACAACCTCTAAAATTTTTTAATATTTTTGAAAATGGTTATGAGTGGAAAAAAAATAAATATATAAAAATATAATATTAAATTGAAATGAAAAAAGAAAAATTAATGTACGTGTTAGTATAAATATAAAAATGGGGACGAAAAACAAATGTGAATGCTTTGAAAGTGGTAAAATATACACACTTTAAAATACACACACAAAAAGTATTTTGAACAATGCTAATATGATATTCAAAATCATAACCTAACGTGCTACGTTTTTTAGTGTGTTATAGTTAGTTACACTTTTTTCTAACAACGTAACAATAAAAGGAAAAGTTTTAGTACTGTAAATTTATGATTTAACCTATTATTATGATGCCTGCATTCTTAAATAAAAAATCACGTCCGTTATCTACAAAAAAATTAATATTCAGTGGTAAATTGTGACATTTGCTAATGATAAAATGTTTAGATTTTTAGATGTCTATGAACTTGAAGAACTTTTTTTAACAATCATTACTAAGCATAACTCTAGTAATAAGTAATAACAAAGTTTTTCTCCCTAAAACTCTTTTTTTTCCTTGGACCATGTATGTCATTTCTATTTTTTCGTAGTATCATTTATTTGTTATCTTAGTTTCCACCATTCCTCTCTTATTCAACCCTGCATCAGGCGCTCTATCATGGTCTTATGTTTTTCGGCGAGACAAACGAACAAAACACATTACTTTTTATAGATGTATAGATGTTACGTGATACAGATGCCTAGATGTATAGATGTTATGTGATACAGATGCGTAGATGTGTGTTATTAAACTATAGCTTCCCTTCAAATACCAATCAATTTTCCAACACACCAAGCCCTTTTGCACTTGTGTGCACTCACTTTTATATTATGAGCTTTGTTATTGTGTGCAAACCCATACATTATGAATTGTTGACACAATAAATGAAATCGTATATTAGAAAATAAACAAGTAATGTCCATCCTTTTTGTTTTAGTATTTGTTATGCGTTCATCCGTCCTCAAACTTTGTGTTTTCATTGTTGTTTTCAGGTTAGTCGTGTTAATCCCACGTGCTATAGATATTAACAAGCAAATTAGGCCCACATTTCACATGGCGATAGAGTTGAACAAACCGGGTATTGGGCCGGACCCGGAACCGGGTTCAAACCGGGTACCGGCCGGCCGGTTTTTTTGGGAACCGGGTATGGGTGAACCCGGGTTCGGGTACGGGTCGGGTTGGTCTTACTTAAAACCCTACCCGGCCTACCCGGTTAGGGTCGGGTTCAGACCGGGTCGGGTCCAGAACCGGGTCAACCGGTTTTTTTTTTTACTATTATAATTGCTATTAATATTAATATTATTAGTAGTAATATTATTATTATTATTGCTATTATTATTATTATTACAATTATCATTATTATTATTATTATTATTATTATTATTATTATTATTATTATTATTATTATTATTATTATTATTATTATTATTATTATTATTATAACAACATTAAAAAAACATCTATAACTCATTAATTTATTATTTATTTATTAAAATAACTTAAAAAATACATTAACGAATCAATAAAAATAATATTAAATTTTTATTTAACTAATCGACTATTTTCTTCGAGAGCATTCATCAAATGTTAATTCTTCGTCGGATATACCAGAAGATACTCCTTCTACCTCTTCATCGTGTACTTTACATTCGATTGCAATTTCTTCTTCAAGATTTGTTTTGTCTTGTATACGATCCATCGCGTCTAAGTGGTCTTTTAAACAAATGCACATCTCCACCGCTTCCGGAGTTAATCTTGTTCTCCGTAATGATAATACACTGCCACTAAGAGAAAACGCATACTCCGAAGCTACCGTAGAAGCTAGGACGCTTAGTAAATCACAGGCCATAGCGGAAAGAATTAGAAATTGGGATTCCTTTCCTTTCCACCAAGCCAAAATATCAAATGCATGATAATCTTGAGTACTCATAGTTGAAATAAAATTTGTCGTACTATATATACCAAGTTCGCTTGTTGGGGCGTTACCCCTTTGACGTTTAGCCGTCACATCCCGAACAACATTCAACATAGTCATAACGGGGTCTTTAAACGAGGTACTAGCACTTGAGGTTGATTCTCTTTGCGCAGTTATGTTTACGTTAGGTCCATATTTATTTAAATAAAAATTATAAATAATTTTCAAACTTTTATTAAAAACTTCTTTTGCCTCGGTTGAAAAATTGAAGTTTTCGTCATGTATATCCAAATTGTCATTTATCTCGTCTATTAAACATTCTACCCCCGCAACATTTAAAAAATGATTTAAAGCAGCGGCACAAGTAAAAACGGGTGGTAACTCAAGAAAATATTTTTTAAACTTGTCTTTCATTGGTTCTATCATTTCTCTAAACATACTATTTTTATTTTGAAAATTTTTAAAATTCAAAGCCATGAAATATAATTCTTGAAGCATCGAATAACTAGTGGGATAATAAACTCCTGATAATTTTGTAGTTGAGTTTTTAAACACCTCAAGAAATTCGGATAAATGTTCAATATTTTTCCAACCCAAATCCGGAAACAGGTCGGCTTCGAAATTATCCGAAAGACTATTATGAAAAGCTTTTAAAGTGCCTTTTTGTTTTAAAGCACAATCAAACATATGACAAGTCGAATTCCACGTAGTAGGTACATCCCAATTAGGCCCTAAAAATCTAGATTCTGTATCTTTACAAGGTTTTTAATCTTGATATCTTTTTCTACTTTTTATAAAAACGTCGTGTAACATAAATCGAAAAGCTTTTATAAAGCTATCAACAAATGGTACGGATAGACCATCTTGTACTACTAAATTAATAATATGTGCAACACAACGAGTATGAAAAAAATCACCATTTGCAATCGGAAGATATTTTAATTTTAATTTTTCAACCGCGGTTGTGTTGTTGGAAGCGTTATCAAATGCCATTGAAAATATTTTATTTTGTAAATTAAAAGTAGTTATTACATCATCCAAAAAATAAAATAAATACTCTCCGGTGTGTGGATACGGAAATAGATCAAATGCAATCGTACGTTTTATCATTTGCCATGAACTGGGATCTACCCAATGAGCGGTGACGCAAAGGTACGATTCGGGCAAACCGTGTGGCGCCGACCAAACGTCACTAGTTAAGTTTACACTGGTATTTAAATTTTCAAATAATACAATTAAATCATTTTTTGCTTGCTTTCATAATTTTAAACAATAACGTCTAAGTGTAGTACGACTTACGTGAGTGTAACGAGGTTGAAGCGTCTCTCGAATTAACTTGGTTAACCGAGGGTTGTCGAAGTGATTGAAAGGCAAAGCTTCTTGAATCACGAACTTTGTCATTCGATCTCGAACCTCATTAACGTTGTAATTAAAGATTCCACCGTCTCCACTCAATTGTGTTTGTTGCGAATCCGGATTACTTTTCAACGACTTACAAAACTTCTTGGTAATGTGTTTGTTTAAAGTCGTGTTAGAATCTTTAGCAAGTAAAGCTCCACAAAACTTGCAACGAGCCTTTACAGATCCGTCACTCAACTCAACCATATCCCAATTGCACCAAACATCCATGTTACGATTGTGTGGAAGAACACGAACGACGGTTGGAGAGTTCGATGAACCTTGACCAACGGAAGATTGAGAGTGAGCCATATTGAGATTTGAGAATAAACGAGAGTAAACGAGAGTATTGTTTGCGTTTTTTGCGTATGTTTTTTGTGTTTGAAGCTTGGGTACCTTACCATATCAACCCACACCTATTTATACTTATTTTAGAGGCAAAAACAACAAAAAAACGGTCAAATTTGGTCCCCAACGGCTATATAGCCGTTAAAAACAGCTAGTAAAAAAAAATGGTCGAAACCGGGTCCAACCCGGGTTCGACCGGTTCGGGTCCGGTTCTTATGAATTCCAAACACCCCAAACCGGGTACAACCCACCGGTTTTTCCGGGTACGAACTGGGTACACCGGGTATCGGGTTGTACCCAGAACCGGGTCCGGTTCGGGTATGCCGGGTCGGGTATGGACCCGGTTTTTTTGTTCAACTCTACATGGCGCAATATGATTCAAGTGGTCCATGAGTTTTATTACAATGGACATTTGAGTGGTGGGTTTCTTCGGGAATGATAGTCGGGCCGGGTTATCAACGCTGTCTGTGTTCGCAGACATGAATGATTTTTCATCAATAGGTTTACCTGGGTGACCAGATTTAAAATTTATTCGTTAGTCGTTCAAGAAATATAAAATACGAAAGTAAACATCACGTGGGTATGTTTGGGCAACCAAGTATAGGTGCATATAAAGACACTAAAATTAATATAAAAAAGCAAAGAAACATGAAAAAAATTAAAGAAAACCAAGAAATAAAAAAAACTAAAAGGAAATAAAAAACTAAAAGGAAATATAAAAAACAAAAAACAATCAAATAATCAATATTAAAGAAATCTTAAAGTGAAAAAAAAAACATTTCATAATTTTAACTTTTTCTCAATAAAATACACACAATAATATACTATAATATCTGTCCCATGCAGAAAACAAGAAGAACATGAAATAAAAAAGTAGTTTTTAATCTCCAAATTAGGTCGATCACAAAGCCTCACTTTTGTTTGTACAAGGGCAAATCCGTCATTTCACCTAACCAATTTCAAGGGAATTTCCCCCAACAAGAAGCATCTTCCCTCCCACCGTTAAGCAAAAAGACCATTTTGCCATCGACCGTGTGAAATTGTCAAAATTCCAAAAGCCCACAATCTCCAATTTCCATGAAAACACCTAATTGAATAGGTCAACTTTCCCTTCATATATATATATAATCCATACATCAATTCACAATATCATCGATCAACAATCTATACTTCCTTATTCCCTTCGCTATCTCTTTAAAATCCTGATGGAAGCAGTGAATAATAATCGCTTTGAGTTTCAGGATCATCTACCTTTGATTGAGGAGAGGCTTGGCGGCGATGGTCTGATCGAAGAGTTATGTAAAGGATTCCAACTGTTGATGGATGCTGATAAAGGTGTGATCACGTTTGACAGTTTGAAGAAGAATTCTTCGCTTTTGGGGCTTCAGGATCTCAGTGACGATGATTTGTTGAGTATGTTGAGGGAAGGAGATAATGATGGAGATGGCGCGCTCAATCAAATGGAGTTTTGTGTTCTTATGTTTAGATTAAGCCCGGATCTGATGGACCAGTCGGAGTTTTTGTTAGAAGAAGCTCTTCAACATGAAACATGAGTCGTAATATTAACACTAACAATTTATAATGTATTACATGATAATTATAATGATCTATGTTTTGTTATGAATATATATTTTTAACTACCAGGAATATCTTGCAAATTATTGAAGTTGTACTTTTACGCATTTTGAGTTTCGTTAGTTTCTATATATTTTTAACAATATTCGTCAACTTTATTAACGTTTGACAATTGAGGGCGTTGTTTATGATGGACTACCTTTAAAAGAAACATATGAACAATGGGCCTTGATTTGGGCCTTAGACTTTATCGTAAACAGAAATTAGGGCCTTACTGTTTGCAGACTTGGGTTAGTACATATTCTTATGGGCTGGGTCACATGCTTTATAACGGGCTTTGATTTAAGCAGCTCGTATTTCTTATGGGTTTTAACTTTTAACCTAACTAGAAGGACACCTTTAACCTAAGTACCCGCGCAATGCAGCAGCATAACATTTTATATCAGACACGTTTTTTTAATTTTTGTTATTTTTATAGTAATTTTACAAAGTTTATTATATTTTTTAATCTAAAATTTAAAACACCAAATAAATAGATTTTGCATTACAACTTGTACATTTACGCATTAACTTATTATACTTTAGAAAATAGAGATCGACTAAACAAAGAATTTGCATCAAAATGTTCAAAAATACACATTTATGATTATAGTATCAAAAAGTTTTTAAACATGATAGATTAAATGATATAACAGGATTCTTAAAATAAATTAAGTTTTTTTGGTTTATTAATAGATAATGTAAAATTTTATATAATTTACAGTAAGTATAATGTTATTTTAAAATACCATTCTTATATTTTTTTATATATAGTTTTGATTATCGTAATAATTAAAGATAATCAAAATGATTATGTAAGCTTAAAAATGCAATTGGTAAAGACTTTTCTTACCAATATTATGATCCGATTTAAATTATTTTATTTTTTCTTAACAGGTAAGTTCTCGTGAGATGGTCGAAATTATCTAGATCTCAAACGAGGGAAATGTAACCCGATTGATCGACGCATACATGGGATAAAAGGTAAAGAAATGGGTTAAGAGCTCTTGGAAGACATAAGTAATTTGTTTTATTTATTTATTTATTATTTTAGTTTAATTTAGATTGTTGGTTTCTTATCTATTTTAGTAAAATATAAAATTCAAGTTATTTCATCTAAAATTAATATTTTAATTTGCTTTTCACTTCATTTCGACTTCTAGGTAATATGTCATTCTCCAATAACTTAATATATGATTAATAACATATAATTTGTTAGATTACACATTTACACTAATCTATACAACTCTTAAGTACTAGAAGGTTGATTCAATATATGTATTATACTCGAATAAGATATTGTATAACAAAGCGATTTGGTTATCACTTATCTCAAGTCAAAATTGGGTTGATGGTGATTAATAATGATTAGCCAATGTATACTTACTGATGGAGGTCAATAACAACAACTACAAATGCCAATCGATTCTCTTTTTTTTTAAAAACCGAAATTGGTTCTTATTTTTGTTGGCAAGAAAATGTTTTCTAAGCATTTTTTGGGTCTTGTAATGTCTGATTGTTATTAGTGAAATCTCCTTAGAATACTGTGTTTACATTGTCACAATCTATAAGTAAAAGATTGATGATACTACCAAAGGTCTTGTTCAATGATATGTGATTGATGGTTTGGGTTTGTGATTTTTTAAACTTCAGGTTCAAACCTAACTTAAGAGAATTTTCACACAGTGGTGGGTTTCTTTTTCGATGACATTTTTGTGTGAGTCAGACCTGAAGCTTCAAACTCAATATGATGGTTGATATCTCATATTAGGAAAACTTGTTCGTGTATTTGGGATAAAAATATTGATGATATTCATGAACCTCATCAGAGTGAAAGAAAGCAAAACATTAAACGCGAAACAATGAAGATATTTTCCTAAACACATGCCGACTTTATACAAGAGAGTAAACAAACGTGGCTAGAGCAAAGGCCAACAAGAGGCCTAGCGTCTAGGAACGATGTGAGGAAGAAGAAAAGAGAATAGATATATTACAAACGCAAGACTACAGGAGGAAAAGATCGATGACCAAACATATATTTATTTTTATTTTAAAATAGTAATTTAAATATTACTAATTATTAAGTTTTTAATGTATCAATGGTTGTACGATGAGCATAAATGTTGTATAATTTTTTGTTTTTCTTTTTTTTTCTTCTAAAATTTTATTTTAAACACAATACTTTTAAGTTCTCTACAATTTAACACCAATCATTTTTCACCATTTAACTTTAGTACTTTGTACTTTTCATCTTTTATAATTTTTCGTTTTACATTTTGGTTTAAATTGTGAGTTAACACGTCGTAACCGTGCTCGTGTGATTTAACGTTGTTACGTCTATTTTTTTCATTTAACAGTCGCCACACAACGTGCGAGTTCTAGATCGACTTTGTTATTGTTTTTAATGTTTTACCTTTCACGTGTGTTGTTCAAGGGTTTTACGTATGGTTTTATCTTTTCATTTTTTTATTTCTTTTTTAATACGAGATTTTTTTATGTTGATGGTCGCTGACGACGGTGTACCATTAATATTACTTTTGGAACGCGAGGACTTAATACTAGTTTTTTTTAAATATCATCTATCAACTTGCACGTATTAATTAAGATTTGAGAGCTAGAACTTAAAAAAGAAAAATGAAAATAAGATGGAAGAGAAAAATAAACATTACTTGACATATTAATGTTCTTAGTTTAACATTAACTTGCATTCATACACATTTAATGTAGAGGTGTTTCCATTTTCTAAACATTATAGTTTTTCTTACTCACGTGTGTTGTTCAAGGGTTTTACGTATGGTTTTATCTTTTTATTTTTTTATTTCTTTTTTAATACGAGATTTTTTTATGTTGGTGGTCGCTGACGACGGTGTACCATTAATACTACTTTTGGAACGCAAGGACTTAATACTAGTTTTTTTTAAATATCATCTATCAACTTGCACGTATTAATTAAGATTTGAGAGCTAGAACTTAAAAAAGAAAAATGAAAATAAGATGGAAGAGAAAAATAAACATTACTTGACATATTAATGTTCTTAGTTTAACATTAACTTGCATTCATACACATTTAATGTAGAGGTGTTTCCATTTTCTAAACATTATAGTTTTTCTTACTCATGTACCCTAACTTCGCTTTTAATTTAAAATACTTATGAAGAGTTTGACCTGTTGTTACAACCCCTCTAAATCTATACTAATAAACTTTTACATTTTTAACACATGTTATTATCAAATTCATTCTTTCATTTATTTTCCCGCCTAAACTAATTATTTTATTTAAAACAATCAAATAACTTGTTTTCAATTTTTTCTCTTTTTCTCTCTATATTATAAATTTAAGTTCTTATTAAATCAATAATATTAAAAGATATATTTTATTTAATAAAAACTAAATACTTTGATTTAAAAATACACGTTTTCAAAAATAAAAATTTTCTAAAACTATGATTTTTTTAAAACAACGAGATTTTTTTATAATAACGAAATTATTTTAAAATCATTCTTTTTATATATAAAATAATTTTACAAAACAAACCCAAAGTCTTTAAACAACAAGATAAAAAAAATGATATTTTTATCAAACCAATATTTTTTTATAATGAAAGTTTTAGAAATAATATAATATTTTATCAATTAATCACAGTAACTACTTATATGTAATTTCAGTTATATCTTATATCAAAATAATGTTTTACGGATCTTTATTATTCAATAATAACCATCTAATACTTTTTTAATTAACCCGTGTAATACACGGAGTTGTACCTTAGTTTTAAATATATTTCTTCTATGTAAAATAATTTATTGTTTTGATCATTGTGTGTGTACATATAAGGTGCTATCGTTATACTTATATAGCCACAAGCCCACAACTACTAACTTCGGCGTTATACTTATTATCTTTTGTTTTTAACAACCTGCGATCTTATTATGTTTCCTTTTCTATTTTTTTCTTATAACATTTTTTTTGAATTTGTTCTGATTTCTAAAATTTTAAAATTTTTCTTTCTTATTGTTTATAGAATTTCTCACATAATAATTTGCATTATTTTATAAATTTGTTTTGATTTTTTAAACTTTTCTTTTACTTCTTTC
The DNA here is from genome assembly GCA_025506515.1 of Flaveria trinervia. Taxonomy (NCBI): domain Eukaryota; kingdom Viridiplantae; phylum Streptophyta; class Magnoliopsida; order Asterales; family Asteraceae; genus Flaveria; species Flaveria trinervia. The sequence goes on along the minus strand of CM046454.1, from coordinate 11,029,374 downwards.
TGTTAACATTTTTTTTTCAAATACGTGTACAAGCCTTGGCCACTAACCAATCTCTTAATTTCGATTTTAAAAAAAAAAGAGTTTTTTTGAGATGATGGTGACAAGGGGTGAATATCTTGACCGATTTGGATTTAAAGGGATCCCACCCCTGGTAGGGGCAATGTCTATAAACCTGTGACCGAGTGTTGTGATGTGACATGATGCTGCAGTTTGACCACTTTAATATGGAGAACTCGTCCTTGGTAAGGGTGGGTTCTCAAAGCACTCTCAACCACACATTTAACCTACTCACTAACTATTTATAACGTAACCGAATTCAATCAGATATGCATTCGATTCACATTTTAAAAAACTAATCATTATCATGTCTCGGTCTTATTTTCTACAATATATTGGGGTGGTGATATTTCATTCGAAAATAGAAATATCATATGTGATGTTTCTACTTGATCTTCAACTATTATTTTTCGTAATAGAGTTTCATATGAAGAGTTTGTAGATTTGATTTATAATCATCTTCAGGTTCAAAAAGAGTAGTATAATTTGAAGTTAAAATTATATTATTCATATGTTGGTTTCTCTCAAAGTTCTAAAATTTTCAATGACTCAAGTCTAGATGTTTTGTATTATTTGAGAGAAAATGTTGAAAATTTTCAAGCAAATGTTTATGTTATCATTAAGCCAAAAATGTATGTACAACAATCCAATTATATGGATCCCGTACGTGGTTTCTCTATATCTCAAGCACCCGATCCGTCAAGGAATTCTTATGATCAAGGCAATGCAAGATCGCATGATTATCAAGCCGGTCCGTCAACCAATCCTCATCATCAAGTCCATGATGATAATAGAGGTTTTGATAAGTCGGATGACGGTCGTTCATGTTACACCCCGACCGACGACGGAATCATCGGGGCGGACGAATGTGAAACGATTGTTCATAGCACATGGAACTAATTAAGTTGAAATAATATTAAGTACCATTATTCATTGAACATACAAATCAATTAAGTCATTACAATACAAAAATATAAACAACAACGTAAATGGTTTAATTTATCTAAGTCCAAGTCCTATATGAGCACGAAGATATCCACAAGTATCAAACCTGAAACATGTTAAATATAAAGGGTCAACTTTGAAAGTTAGTGAGTTCCCATGGTTTAAACACACGCATACATATATATATGTAAAAAGGGTTACAAGTAGCAATTCATATCAATGGTTATGAGTTAGCAAGCTTATAAAACACATATAGTTACAACCAAACCTCAACTTGATTACAAGTATATATGATTGGCTAAGTGTACTTGGTTCCCATGATGAACAAGCATACGTCATCAGGAGCCGGCAATACATCGGCTTTAGCACCAAATAGGCTTGTCAGGCCCAAAGATCTAAGACGCCGCCAGAATAGCAATAGTTAATGATTGTAAACAAAATATGTATCTTATATAAGACTTATAATAACACAAATAACCATGACAAAAGGTAAAAATGAATTGCATGTGCATTTACAAGTGTAAGTTTATAAAGTTAACATGGTTCACCCCCAAAGGTGTGAAATAAAATAAAAAAGGGGCATGGAGAACTCACATGGAAAACTCACAAGTATAGTGATGGTTGTAGAGTACATAAGAAAGCTTGGATGTCAAGAGTCAAAGGTGATGTCCTAAATGATAAAAAAACAATAACTTGAGGTTGGAATTCATTACAAGAAGTTAGGACGTTTAGAGAATGCTAAAAGCGAAAGGTAGATTGAAAAAGGATTATTGCATCAATTTTAGATTCTGGACAGAATGTTTGGTATGTATTTAAACAGGTTTTAAAAATAGAAAACGGTTTCATAAAATTATAAAAATTTATACTTGACTAGTTCAAAGTCTCCCAGACAACTTTCATTCAGAAACAATTTTATGAAAATATTTTTGAATAGGTCAAACAAGCAGCACAAGACAGAAGATACTAAAATGCGCACTTATCTTGTGAAGGCTATTTTTGAGTCGTCCGATTGAGTTTGAAGACGTATAAAATTTTGTTGAAAAGGTAATTTAATAAACTTAACATTGGAGTCCGATTTTACCCAAATTTAGTTTGTTATGATTAAGTTATGGTCGGTTGAAGTAAGATAATATTCTGCCAGAATTGTAGTAAGGCACTTATGTGCACTTTAAAATCGTTAAAGCATGAAACGGGTTAGAACATTTTATTATGTCAATATATGGTATATTAGTTTTCATTTGAGATATAAAAATATTCTAATACTTTGGCATAGCCATCATTTAGAACAATAATCTTGTGGAATAACCGAATGCGACGACATAGTCGTCCATATGCAACGAGATTCTTTGTTTATGTTAGTGTGTTGTTAGCTTAATTTAGGTATGTTAGTGATTTTTATAAGATTAGTGATTATTAAAATGTTAATAATCAAATGATAATTATTAAAATAAAAAGAGATTTGGTAGAAGAAAGAATAATGGTAAGAACATAAAGTCATGATAACAATTAGATGTTAGGATGATTAAAATGTATAATATAAAAGCAATAAAAGATTACCTTAGTATTAAAAATTCTTGAAATTTCTTGTAAAATAAAATTCTTCAAATTGATCATAATCAATGGATGAAAGTAAGATACGAGAGTGAGATTTTAGAGAATGAGTAAATGAAAAGTGAGGCCTAAGCCTTGCTTTTATACTTGAGGTTAGGAGGAGATTATGATTGGTGTTAATGGTGATTTATAAATTTTTAAAAGGGGGTTATGATTAGAATTTGTCATAAAAATAAAATTAAATAATTTAAATAAATAAAAGAATAATTATAATTTAAAATTTAAATTCTTGAAGACTCTAATTTTAACAACTTTTTTTATAAAATATTTATAGACTTTATAAAACCAATTTGAATAATCAATCAAATTATTTATTTGTTAATCTTTATAACTTTTATAAAATTTGTAAACTTTATAATTTGATTATTTAATTTCAGTATTTAAATTCATAATTACTAATAAAACTTTATAAGTTTATTAAAATTCATTTTATAACTTTATAAGTTTTAATAAGTCTTTTCCATTTAGTTATTTGTTGTAACATGATTAATAAACTTTATATTTTATGAAAAAGAATTATTTATCAATCAATAGTTGATTACATATTTAATATATTTGATCCATTTATTAAATAAATTAATAATGGAAGCTCAAAATGGGTTCGGGTTTGGTTTTAACTTGGAAAAATAGCGGATGTTATAATTCAGACAAGAGTGAAGATTCTGAACTCATTCCATCAGAAGAAGAATGTAGGGATGATGACAACAACAATTATGGAGTTTCAAACAATTATAATTCTGGTGTTAATATAGGATCTTACGGGGAAATGAACTATTCTGAAGATCCCCAGGAGTTAAGAGATTATGAAGCTGCTGACTTTGACGATGAAGACCATATGGATATATGAAATGAAGAGTCAAAAGAAATTCGTGTTGGAATGTATTTTAAATCGAAAGATGAAGTGATGCATGCAGTGCGGTTATGGAATCTTGCACGTAACAGAGAGGCTGTTGTAGTTGAAAGTAAACATACAAGATGGAAAGCAAAGTGCTACAACACTAGCCCTAACTACAACATAATCTTCATAGTGGTCCTCCATGTTCATGGTATGTTTATGCTTCCAATAACCATGATCATTACATGTGGAGAATTTCAAGATGGGTGAATTCCCACAACTGCTTTGGTACTGTTGTTGGTAACAACAATAGAAGTTTCAAATGCAGAGATATTGTTACCCGTATCATCCATTTTATTCGTCAATATATTTCTTTTCCCATCAAGCAAATTCAAGTGCATTTGAAAGACACGTTGAATGTTGATGTTTCATATAATAAAGCCTGACGAGCTAGAAAAGCTGCTATTGAGAATATTTATGGTAGCTGGGACAGTAATTTTGAGAAATTACCTACGTATATCAACGCATTACAAGAGAAGAACCATGTTATTGTGGAATGGTTACATCATCCGACCGGTACATCTGCTTATTACATATTTAAATATATGTTTTGGGCATTCGGTCCAATAATTAAAGCGTTCAGCTATTATCAGCCTGTGATATCTGTTGATGGTAATTTCTTGAAAGGTTCTTACCGTGGTAAAATGTTAATTGCAGTTACAAAAAATGCAAATAACTACGTAATGCCGATAGCTTATGCACAAAGGAATTATTCGTGCAATGAATACTCTTGAAAAGTGAAAAAATAATGTTGTGCATCGATTTTGTCTCCGACATGTTCGAAGTAACCTCATGCAAAAGTTCAAGGTTTCTACTGTGCAAAGGAAGTATAACTACTGTGCAAGTCAAATGACAAGCGTCAATCCAGAAGCATGGGAATATTTAAAAGCTATTAAAGAGAGTAAATGGACGCTTCTACATGATAAAAATCATCGTCGGTGGGGTAACCTGACGACAAACATTTCAAAAAGCTTCAACAATACGTTACGAGTTATCAGGCTTATGCCAATAAAAGCTATTATTAATTGTACGTTCGAGAAAACAGTTGAACAGTTCGGAAAGCACACTGACATCGCAGCCAACTGTAACACTGCGTTACCCCCTCGCATATGGTGTTTATTTAACCATGTGATATTAACTCACAAGAGCATATCATAACAGAGTTTGATTACAGAGAGGCGAGGTATAGAGTTCTGTCAAAGATACAAACAAATGAAGCTGGTGGATATGATTATACCGTGGAATACAAAAACATAACTTGCACGTGAGGTAAATAGCAGATGCAAAGATTTCCATGCTCACATGCAATTACAGTTTGCCGCCATAGAGGTGAATCACCTCATAACATTGTTCATCAGGTCTATAGTACTGCTTTTTATCAAGAGCAGTATAATGGACATTTTTACTCGCTTCGTCACATTGATTATTGGACGAACCCGGGTTGGAGGATAAGAGGTGATCCCTCAAAAATCACCACGTCACGAGGTAGGAGATGCACGAGAATGATACACAACAAGATGGATGTTCATCATCCAGATGCACCTGTCATACGTAGATGTTCAATATGTAGACAAACAGATCATAACATGAACACTTGTCCAAACTCATATTCATGAGGAGATTGTTGTATCATAATTTTATTTGATGTGTACTAGTTATTATTGTTTAATATTATAATAATTAAAAAGGTAAAATACATCACTAAAAATATTAAAGAAATAACATCTAACGAGTGTCATCATTATCATTTGTTGCTTCATCATTTAAGTCGAACGGACAAGGAGATGGATTAAAAAACCGGTCAACTGATTGAGCTGTATCTGGAAATTGAGGGTAATAAGGTAACAGGGAAGAATGGTGAAATAAATGTTGATAACTAGTATCAGGGTTTTGATAAGGATTTGACGGCCCCCCTTCTTCGAAATTTGGGTCCCCATTTGACTAATATGTGGAAACTGAATACTTGAGGTACCACTGTAAAAAAAATATGCGTTGCCCATTTGGCTTAAAAATGGAGACTCAAACTGTTGTTCCGTGAAATCCCTTTGTTCTGTCATATTCTGTTGCACAACATTATCATCAACAACCTGTCTACCGACACGCCCTCGTCCTCTACCCCTTCTGGGTAAACGTTGTGTGACAGGAGGAAGTTGAGTATCATCAACATTCTGTGTCACATGCGTTGGTAGATAACTTATATGGTTTGCATGGGCAAAATCCATATAACGGCTCGCCATATTCCTCCACGCTTCATCCCCTGGTCTTTGATAAAACTGACTCATCCCATCCATCTATAAATTACATTATAAAAGATTAATTATTATTATTATAATAATAATAATAACAATAATAATTAAATTATTAATAATAATACCATCATTCTCGATCTTTGTCCATCATTTTAGAAGTCATGAGGGTTCGTGTCTTGATGAGACGGGTTTGTTGTATACACAACAGTACGCTCAAAATATCACCTCATGTATGCTTCAGAAGCAATTGGTGAATCAATGTTGTAACACCCGGTTATTTTAAAAAGACATGAAATGAAGAATAAAAGAAAGAAATGTAATAAAGTCCAAGTGGAGGGACTAAAAGTGTCAAAAAGGACAAAACTTTGATAAAGTTGGTGTAAAGGTGGGCATGGCCGCCCACCCTCACTTCACATCACCACTACTTTCGGTTTTAGAGAGAGAGACAAGGGAAGAAGAGCAGAACTTCGGGTTTTGAAGAAGAAGGAAAGAAGTGAACGAATTCAAGGTAAGAATTCAAGGTTTTTATGTGTTTATGATGGGTTTTATCCCGGTTATGTGTTTATGTGCTCATGTGTTGTGTATGTGCTCGGGTGTGTGTGTGTGTTGGTGTTGTTTTTAGGTGTTTGAACTCATTGCAAGTGGGTTAGAAAGGAAGAAACACCCAAGTTGCATCAGGTGAGTTCTAGACCCTGGTTTTTACTTGTTTTAAACTATCTTTGGGGCTGAAAATATATAAAAATGGTTTTTATAAAGTTCATGTATGTTACCCGTATGCATTGTGCATGTTGTATGTTGATTCTTGAATTGCTTATAGGTTGTTCATGTTTAGAATAGCCATGTTAAGCTTAGAACAGATGGGTTTGATGATTGGGTTTGAAAACATACTAGGAACAAGTTACATAGAATGTTCATATGCCTGAAAATGCCATAGAATGATTTAAGTGTAATCCATGCGCCTGAAAAGTACCCCATGCGCCTGAACAGTAGCTCATGTGCCTAAGATTACCTTAGAAATGTATAAGTACACCCCATGCGCCTGAATAGTGGTCCATGCGCCTAGAAAATAATAGTCGGACGACTAAGTGTAGGGCTCATGCGCCCCAATAGTGCCCATGCGCCCAAGTGGCTCATGCGCCTAGGTGTCCATGCGTCCGAATAACCCATGCGCCTAAGTGTTCATACGCACAAATAGCGCCCATGCGCCTAAATAGTTCATGCGCCTAAAGTGATCAATGATTAAATGTTGGCCGATGCGCCTACATAATGATGAAACGATCAAACATGGCTCATGCACCCAAATAGTTTCCATGCGCCTAGCACTTAGAAAATTTTACAGAATTTTGTAGGAGTCTGTGCTTTAGGATTTTGACCAAAGTTGACTAGGGCTTGATGATGATGATGTTTCATGCATGATATGATTACGTATGATTGTTCCTTATTATTATTATTGCTATTATTATTACTTATAGTATGTGACTTTACGTGGTATGTTATTATCGTAACGTAAAATATATCGTAATAATAAAGTGAAAGAGCAATAAAGAAAAGAAGAGGAACCTTAATAAAATGTTAACAAGTCTTGCAAGCTTACAGGAGGTACACGACCATGTTGTCGTTAGCTCAACTGTGCTGCGGGTTAGCTACCCTATTATGCACACAGGGCCAATCAATTGAGATTGGCAGGACCTTTGTAGCGTGTCCTGGGTGATTGGGTCGGCCTTGTACACAGTACACAGAACCCTTTCGAGGGATACAGTTGACCCTTTCAAGGGATACAGTTGACCCTTTCAAGGGATATAGTTGACCCTTTCAAGGGATATAGATGGCCCATCACCCGTTTTCCATCGCGCATATAGTTGGGGTATTGCTCATTGGTCCATACAGAAAGTGAAACATAAAGATAAAAGTTTACAAACAAGGCATACAGTAAAGAGAACGAACAATATTTGTTCATATAGTTAATGCGTGCTCGCATATACAGTTTAAAGTTGTATTTTACAGAACAGAGTACTTTCTTATACAACATATAGAAAGTATTACTTATAAAACTAGAGCTCACTCAGCAACGCTGACTTTTATATATTTTCAGTTGGCAGGTATTATTGCTGAGGATGGCACGAGGGTGAAGCTACTCGGCAGGGAAAGACTGACATCCATTCGTATTCTATGTTACTGTTGTTTTGTAATGCAGTAAAATAATTCTTTTGTAAACAGATTAATGATGATGTATTGCTAAACAACAGTGTTTTAAATGAAATGAATGGTTTTTGATAAATCATTTCCGCTGCTTAAGTTTGTATAAATATAATGTTTAATGTTATAATTGCTGTGATTGACTAACTGTGAGGTTTCCGGGAACGGGGCCTTACAAATGTACGGGTCATTAGTAACTGAATTATGTCAAGACACCCATGCTTGAACAAAGATATTATGATGTTGTAACCAGTTTTTATTTCTACCACCTTTACGAGCAGTTGAATGTAGATTTGTATGTTGCTCCCGGGTTAGTAACACACTTGTAGGGACTGGTTAAAACATTTCAAACTGTCTTAAATCCCTACTTGGAATGTGAGGCTCAACAACTTCCCAACATATAAGGTATGTTTCACTTCTCCAGCTTTGATGTCCACTTGTGTAGAAGGTGGATAATATTATCATAAGGCCTCTAATTAAACTGATATAATAATATGAATTAATATGTTTACACAATGTTAATATATACAAAATAATATCAGATTAATATTAATACCGTGGCCTCGCTTAATGAATGCAGTTGAGAACGATATGCACTCAAACAATGCGGAGTGGTGTTTACATAACTAATTTCACCATTCCATTTGTAATCAAGTTTTTAAATATATCAGGTTAACTAGAAAAATATAAGATTACAGATAAATAGTCAATACATAAGTTTTTTTAACATACCGTGCACCATATGGTAACCTGAAATCAATAGATCTCGTATTCTTGAGACACATAGAAGGTAATCTTTCCCATGCCCATAATTGCAACAAGAATAAAGGTTCATCAACTTCTCAATTTGTGACACTCGTTGCCTTACATAACTGTCTATACAAAAATACTAAAACTGCACTTCCCCAACTAAGTCTACCACAATTAATTATTTAAGTTTTCAATATGACTTAAATAATTTATGTGCACCCAGTTGCTAGAAGTATTAGGAAATAAAGTGGCACCAATCATAAAAAATAAAATTAATCTAGCTCGTTGAATGCATTGAAAATCAGTGGCATTATCAGAAAATAGTTTTATTATTTCATTTAAAATAAACCTTAGGTTTAACTTATAACCACTTACAACGCTTGTAGTGAGTGTACAACCGGTTAAATACTCAAACCTTATTATAATTTCGGATGCACTCATAGCATAATCAGTGCCAGAAATAACATCACCTTCAACCGACAAACCCCATAAAACATGAACATCTTGAAGGGTTATTGTGGTCTCTCCAACCGGTAAATGACATGTGTGTATCTCTGGCCTCCATCTCTCCACTAAAGCTGAGATAAGAGCCGATCAAGTTTTCGATAACCACACTCGATCACACCCGCAAAACCAGCCAACCTTATAATCATAACATTTTCAGGGATAGGCACTTCATCAATGTAATCCCAAAAAGCTTTATGACCTTGTCTAGCACGTAAAATTCCTTTATCGTTTTCTGGATCTCGAAAATAATAATCAGTTCTATGTTGACCACTTAAAAATAACAAATCATTATTTAGTGGACCTGGTGTAATTCTCCAGCTCATTTTGATTTCTAAAATGAACTATAAAACTCTAAAAAGATTAGGTTTAAGACGTTTTAGAGAAATAATTTGAAGGAAATGTGATGGTAAATTTTCGGTTGATCAAGGAATAAATAGGGTTGAAAAGTGGGAATAAAGAAACTGCCCCTACCAAGGGCGAGTTCTTTGGAAATGTGGGCCGTAGATATCATCTAAGTATCAGATGGTTGTAAAAATTTGGAGAACCCACCCATGTGAAGGGTGTGGTCTCAGCCACACAGTGAACCATTAACATCACCTTCTCACGTCACCATCACCTTCTCACGTCACCATCACCAACCATCACCTTCTCACGTCACCATCATCTGGGTCAAAGATGGAAGAAGAACCCGCCCCTGGCAGGGGCGAACCCCTTATGTGTAATTTCGCAGAGAAATTCCCCCTTGTTACGTCTCTCTCTCTCTTAACCCTATTTTAAAAAAAATTCCTTAATTTCTCACTTTAAACCCATTAGACTTATAAAATTTAACTGTTACCACAAAAACTTTAAGGTTCTAACTTTACCTTTTATAGTACATATAATTACGCTTTAAACCTATTAAATATTTTACTTATTTTATCTTGATTTGTGGATGTATTTACTTTTTTTCCTTAACACATTGATATTGATTTTGATAAAAACAAAGTTATATTAAAAGTAATGTATTTGTTGGGTATCGTAAGTTACATCGACTGATGCTAACATATTACAACCATAAATAATGAAATTGACATCGACAGAAAAACATTGGGTCAAGGTATGAGATACCAAGGAGTTAGAAAATAATAGAACCTATAACGAAAACAAAGTTTTATCTGGCTCGTTAGAGCAAGCGAAAGATACCGTAATATTACTATTTTTTTATCTATGTTTTGAATTTCGAAATCGAGTCACCACAACTCAATATGTTTCATATATGTATTTAACCATATTAATGTCACCATCCCGCGTAACAAATTTGCAAATGTGTTGCATTACATGATCTTAATTTCTAGCTATACACAAATACCAAACGTCTGTCTCGAAGGTAAAACTAAAAGATAAGTTTATTTATGATTAGTTTGGTTAATTGGTTAAAGGTTGATTTGTGTGATTAGTATGTTGTTCGGTTTTAAACTACTTGATTTGTGTGATTAGTATGTTGTTCGGTTTTAAACTACTTTATCTATTTCAGGGGTGTTCATCGAACCAAATTGAATTTGGGTTAATAAAATTTAATAAGTCCAAATCTTAAAATTTTGAAACATGATTTTCATGTGATTTCATGTAAAAAATATTACACTTTTTATCCTCAAGTTTCACATGTGAAATTTCGGCAAATTTAAAATTTCGTAATAAAACAATGTTTACCATGGTCTCTGCCCCTTGGACTCAGCTCACGCCGGCGCTGCCCCCGGACCCCCATCAAGGCCCCCCTTGAAACCCCGATTGATTAGGGGCTTTGCCCATAAAAAGGTTTTCAATTTCAAAGATAACAAAAAACTTAAACAAGTGTGTACTCTGTACCTCTTTGACTTGTTTGATAGATACTATGACTAAATTGATCATTAGTCAATGCAATTACACTAAAATATCTAACAAATACAACTAGGGTCCAAGTATATCACAAAATAAGGATCGCTAAGATTGAAAGAGCGTGCGCATGAGGTAAACAAGACGTATTGGGTTCAAGGCTAGGCAACCTTCCACTTTAGTGGCAACACATTAGAAAAGAGAAGGAAAAAGAGGAATGCTAAAAAAATCGTTCATTGACAATTCTAATGTTAGTAGCTCAAAATTAACTTGCCATAATACTTGTTCAATATATAAGTGGCTCCTTTTTCTAAACTTCCTAGTTTTTATTACCTATACGGGCAGAATCATCTTGAACATACATCTTTTTTTACAGAATTAAGTAGAATGTATGATACATGAATTTCGAATGACACCAATTTATTTATTTTTGTTTATTTATTTTTTTACGATTGACACTATTATTTTTTAAATAAAAAAACAATTATGAACCCCTCTGCCCACTGGCTTTAATAATTTTTTTGTTAAGTTTTAAAAGTAATTAATAAGTTATATAAAAGTTTGATGAATATTGTTGTGTTAGTTGTATAGATCGTAAGATAGTAGAATTACACAACGCAAAACCCTTGTCAATTTCATTTTCTAATACCCATTTATTGTTATAAAAACCAAAGATAAGGCATGGTTATTTGAATTTACGTAACCAGATGGATGATATATAGTGATGTTTGCATTTGTTATATTATAAAATAGTTGTTTGTAAAAGTTACCATTAAAGATGTGCTGACTTTATTTTAAAACATGAAAAGTCATTGGAAAAATTAGAAAAGATATTTACTTATACTTTAATGACATTAATGTACTTTTATTGTGTTTATCATGTATTGACAACATCATTTTATTTTATGACTCTTGACAACCTGAAATTATGATGTTTGGGCTTTTAGAATTTAAAAATCGAAAAATATTGTTTTCATAGGGAAAAAAATTCTGATTTCGCTGCCATTAACTCATGCACGTTAATTTTGCCTATAGATGTATGATTATTGATTTGTTTGACCCCTCAAAATTGTAAATATGTTTATTTTAAATACATTTCTCTTGTATTTAACTTAATTTAATTATTTTCTATCATTGAATGTGTATACATTAAAGGTGCCATCGTTTAAATAACATGCAAAGGATGATCTAGTTTGACATAATTATTTTATATATAATAACAGAAACATAAAATGTTACATAGAATGATAAAATGAATGAAGTATATACATTGAAAGAATATATAAAAGTATATTCTGTTTTATAAATGTATTTCAAGATGATATGTTTAGCATATTCCAACTTATTTAATCATTCAAACCATATCCTATAGCAACTGCTCCTGAGTCGAATACTACATGTCCATTTGCAATCCCGCCGCCGCAATGTGTCGGTGTAAAAACTCATTTTGATAATTTTGTAACATCGAAAATAAGTTGTACACGTAGACAGTCACGTATTTTTATAATTGTTTTGCTCTAATCCATATTCTAGTTTTTGTTCAACCTGATTGTAGATTTGTAGTTGTAAAACCTGCATTTTTTTTAGTAATTTTGTAACTTGAAAATGCAATGCTCTTAATTTCCTGGTAAGAGTGATATTTTTTTCTTTCTAACCTTGTTTATAAGAAGTTTCTTATGGCCCAAAAGTACGCTGTATAAGTCACTAAACTTACGAATGTCAAACTATATTACTTAAAATTCATACTCTTATACTAAATAAACTCATAGAAAAGTAGTTCAAAAGTAGATTTTTGTAAAAGAAATTATTAACTATTTTAATTTAAAAGTGAATGGATGAATGAAATGGAAGGGTCAATTGTTGGGGAGACATGACACACTATTCCCTTCTTTTTTTACATTCACCTCTATGTACCCACGTATTCTATTTCAACACCACTCGTCCAAATTACAAAGTCAAACTAGTACTTTAAACCCCTAGGTGAACCTTTCATCTTATATGTATACAAACACACACTCACACATATATATAACAAATATAAATGGTGGTTGCTTAACTAAGTAGAAAATCGTGAAATGTACAAATGATATTGGATGTAACACATGTATTTAAGGTGAGGGTATATGTATTAATAGAAATGTGGTTTTTGGATGCCCGGTTGTAATTTGGATGCACTTCATACGCCCAAATCGTTTGTGCCTAAGATTTTTACAGCTTAGATGTGTCGTTGTAATATAAATCATACCATTGTAATTGGTTTGAATGTGAGTACGTGACATTGTAATATTAGATGTATTGGTGTAATTGGCTTAGCCTCACAAGTATAATAAATTTAGACATGTTAGAATTACGAAAAAGCAATAAAAAGCTATATATATTGTATTCAAATTAAAGATTATAAAGTTATTGATTTTAGAACATAAATTTTTCAGAACTAATAAAATGTATAAGTCATTTAAATTTTAAACATTTCGTAAATTAGGGTCGCTCTTTTTCTCTTCGGACCATTTTCAACTTCTTATTATTTATGATGTTGTCACCATAAATAAGAACACAACTACAATAATGTTTCATTTGAGCCAAAGTAGTTAGATTGTTTAAATTATTAACAAGTTACTTTGTATTACTCATATAAATAAATGATGCATGATGTCGGTCGACTTGAAACACCACCTAAACACATGCAACACGATTTTAAACGAGTCCGACATGACATGAAACGAGTAAGTATATGTGTTTGATTAGGGTTCTAGACTTCAATACGCGTAGCTGAAACACATCAACTTACTAAAGGTACACAATTGACAATTGACATCCCTAGTCACCGTATTAAATCCAATCACCAAAAAGTTATAATCAACACATGCAAGTAAGTAGATTTAGCATGAAAAAAGTAACATTCTTAACTGGGATTTCCCATTAATTAGATGAATGTATAATCTACATATAGATCATATCATCATGACATACGTACATACATTCATTTTCCTTTTATAATATTTCTGACACGGTGATGAAGCAAAGCACTAGTTAGAGTCAAGACAGATAATAATAAAAAGAAAGTAAGCATATATGGACCCATACATACATATTTATTTGTGACTGATATATTTGCACGACCAAATGTACTAGACAATTGACTCTTTTGGAGGACCAAAGACAAAGCTACTGCTGTTCCATTATCCATTTTCATTTTCATCTTTGTAACAAGTGCATCAATTGTCCCCCACATTGCATGGTCTGGTCTCTCTGTTGTCCCAACATCCAATTCACCAATCAACACACATATTGGATAAATTAAAAGGTGTGTAGATCATAGACAAACATGTTTTTACTCTTTTGAATCTAGTTTTTCTTTTTTTTAATAGGGATTTATTATTGATGGGTGAAATGTTTTTGAAAAATGAGTGTACGTTTTAGATTAGTGTTTATCATCTATGGTTTTGTGTGTGTTTATGGGGGGTAGTAATTAAGAACACTGTGTATTGTGAGAATATGTAGGACAAAATTAAATTTAAAAAAATATATATATATATAACGGAAAAACTACAGAGATGTTATTGTTATTGTTTCTCGTTCGATCTCTTTCTTGAAATTAAAAGATAGTCTATTTGTTCATTTATTTATTTAACCTATGAAAGTACGTAGATGATATAATCTACAAATGTGCCGGTGTACAAAATTAGAACACATGACCAATGTAGTCTAATGGTTACGTACATAATCTTTGTATTTTTATGTCAAAACTACATCATTTTAAAATATACAACACTAATAAAAAATTAAATATTTAAAATTGGATTTTTGTATGTGTTGTATATATTTATACTATATTATATAATACATTAAAAAGAAGGTAATTGTCCTTTTTACACTCACTTTTAAGAGATTCAGGTAATAAATTCTCTTATGAATTTGACTATCTTAATTATTTTTTATACACATGCTAATAATGTGATTATAATTGTTGATGTTTAAACTAAATTCCTCCGTTGTTTTAAAAACAAGCATTTGGTTTTTTTAAATAAATATAGTAGTGTTGTAGTTTTTTTATAATAAAACTTTTACATGTTGTATTACACAGTGCATCGCTCCGACACCCCTCTTATATAAATCCACATATGTTTGTTGCTTTTTATGTAAACTAGGTTTTCATTTCGCGCGTTGCGGCGTAACACGACCATGATTTCAGATATTAAAAGCATATAATAAAAACGTTACAACAACTATCATTTTCACGTAAAACCCTAAAGTATCTCCCCATTATAAAACACTATAGTTTACGACATTAAAAAAATACTAATTTTGAATATAACTCCATTTACAAACGGAAAAATTGCATCAAAGATTGACTAAAAAATCTAAAGTTAGACGTGTTTCCAATTTTTTATAAAAGAAAATTAGCAAACAGAAGTTATTACTAAAAACACAAAATTTTTAAGAAATCAAACGAATTTATTTATATACAACATGTGTCTTAAAATAAAAATAATAATAAATTTTCCAAATAAAAACTAGAAATTAGACATGGTTTTTTTCTTTTCCAAGTTGAACGCAAAAAGTTTTAGGCCAAAATTTCATTTCTTCTAAACCTTGTAGTAAAAAGTTCACCACTAATGCTCAAGCTTTTAATTGTCATGACTAAATCATAAAAGACTATAAAACTACTATAGAAAAGTAGTTACCTTTTAATATACATGATAATGAGGATAAGTATCATCTATCTTCTCAAAACAAATTTCAGATCCAGGACTCTACACGTCTCAATATAAAAGCAAGTTATAGTCTATGTTAAGAATACCACTTTTGGTTGGGTTTATGCAAAATATGGACTTTTTAGTCAAGACATGGATACACAACATAAAAAAAATTCTATTGTAATATTATCAGATTAAACACGTTAAGAAAATGTGTCATGTTTGGGTTAATTTGTTTAACCCGTATAATTAGGAAAAATAAACTTTTCAATTAAGCATGTTAGCATGCTGATTTGTTCTGAATCCTTTGAACTTGTATTTTTACAACCAACCAAACTCAATGAACATATTATTTACACCTTGATTACTACTTGACAACATGTTTAACACATTTAGAAAAATGGGTTAAATGTTCAAGCCGATTAATCAACCTCTAACTTGATTGGCACCCATTGTTCGTGTTATAAAATGAAATTGTTATCTATTAAATCTTTTAAAAGGTCCTTCTTATATAAAGCCGATGCACTATACTATATAAATTTCGAAAAGCAATCTTAGAGTACATATGACAATAATATATTTCAAACACACAATCTCATCTTTTTATAATTACCACCTCTTAACCCTTTTAACACATTTAGATAAATAGGTTAAACGAATAGTGTTCAGATTAAACAATTCAACTCCCGACCTGTTCATGTCATAAAAACTAGCTTATTATCTATTAAATCTTTTCTAAAATTAAAGCCAATCTTATTTAAAGCAGAGGCAACATACTATAAACTTCGATCATAAAGCAATCTTAGCGTAACTAAAACAAAAATAATATTTCAAACAGACAATCACATCTTCATTAACACGCGTATTATTATCCGGATTACGCGGTTCACCATAGCTTTGGATGTTGGTTAGACTATTTAGTGGTCAGGAAGATGTTTGATCCAGTCGGGACCTACGAAACGATGGGCTAAAAGCTTCCCCTTTCCATCAATCACTTTTACATAGTATTGTGTATAGTCATTTGATTAGGGACACTAATCATCTTTAAAGGAATAAAATATTCATAATCCAAAATCGATGATGTTTAGATCTTGTTTATTCTACTTTAATGCATGTTCATATGTAACACAACAAATCATGATGGAAATTGAACTCATATAATGCATATAGTAAAGTAAGTTACAAGTAAAGCGATAAAATATATACAATTCAATTTAATAAGTGTGTAAGTGAAACTAAAATTGTGCATGCATGTTATAAATTTTGTAATCACTACTAGAGATTTTTTTTTCTTTTTTTATCAACTTCAGAAAATTAAATATTTGCAAGGCAAATTTATCGAACGGTCGCAAATCAATAACATAAATTTGGTTGTATATCCGTCGCAAATGTGACAATCGCAAAACGATAAGATGAGTTTCCACACAAATGAGGTTGCAAAATGACCCAGGGTTGCATAACAAGTTGCATACAAAGTTCTTTGTGATCTGTTTGTGACTGAAAATCTAATAGTAGTGATAACAAAATCAAAGAAAGTTTGAATTGAAAGAAATTTAAATAGAATTTATTTGTGTTTTAAAACATTATATTTGATATATATTTTTTCTCAACTTATAACATGAGACAATAATATAATACGTTACAAAGATAATTAGTATCACTCATTCTAAATCCTTCGTGTCGGTGATACTTGGTCTAAAATCAAAGAGTGGGTAATTTGATTTCTAAAAGCATTCAAATTCTATTCATTATCTTTATCTATATAATTATATTAAAAATACTATATTTTTTTCATCTTTTTAGTTAAATAATATTTTAATATATTTATTATTAAATTTTCTCTTCCCTACACTCACAACAATTTTTAAAAATATTAAAAAAATTATAAGGGTTGAACAATAATTATTTAAATTTATAGATTGAAAATTAACTTTTCTCTCCTTCACTTACAACCATTTTATATAATATAAGGATTACACTCACATAAACATATCAAACAGGCTATGAATGCTCTAAGAGCAGTTAAAATCCTTCATTGATCATCATCCTTATAATTACACTAAACATTACTTTTTTTTCTCTCACTCTTTTCAGTTAAATAATATTTTTTCATACATTTATCATTACATTTTATTTCTCATTCATTCACAACCACTTTTAAATATATTAAACAATTTGCAGGACCATTAAAGGGATGGTCACTACTCTTATTCTCACAATGAGAAGAGTGTTTAGAATACTTAATAGATCAAATAGGGAACCAGAACTTTGATTATGATACTAAGAACACAAGTAAGCAAGAGACAGAAACTTAAGAACAATAACAATGAAGTCTGGTTTTCAAAATTGTAGTATATTGCTTCTTAAGTTTTATTACAAGTGTTACAAAATATAAAAAATAAGTTACAAGGACTTGAGATAATTTATACTATATCCTACAGTCAGCCATACTTGGAAGGCCAGCTGGATTTATTTGATCTAGACAATAAAATTAATATAGAGTCAAAAAGACTAATATGCTTTTTGACTAGTGACTATGACATGACATAGCTCACATCCCAATATATTACAAAAAAGATAAAAGTACATAAATTAGAATTTACAGACTCAAGACCTCAATGTACAGTTACAAAAAACATAGACCTTTCACCAACTTATACAAGTTGGTGAGTCATCATAGTTGTAGCGAAAAGTTGGTCAGCTTTATGTAAAGTACATCAGAGAAAGCATGTTCTTCAAAGTCTTTTGAAAAAATATGTTTGAAGAAATATGTCTTCACTTCATTGGCTTCGGAAGATTTTATCTTTGAAGCTTTGAAAGACTTCACTTTTGGCTTCGGAAGATATTCGTTTTGGTTTCGAAAGATTTTACACTTAGAATTATTTGATACAAGGTGTAAAACTTTCGAAGCAAACTTCTACTTTGCACTAAGTGCATGCATACATGAAAGACTTAGTCTGTTTTGGGTGCACCAGCCTTTCATTAAACCTTACAAAATTTATGGAGATTGTACCGTGTTTCCCCCGATATGAGTAAACACGGTACAACCCCTATAAATTTTCTACTTCTTTCACTTACAATTATACCCAATAATATATATATATATATATATATATATATATATATACACACACACACATATAATATTCTTATGAATAATAATTGTCATATTTTCGTATATTACTGCTTATAAGTTAAATATGTTTGTTACATGTAATAATTTATAACATCTAATAAAATAATTTTTTTACCACTTGTCCTTCTCTTAACCCATGTTTTTTGTACTTGTTATTTTTCTAGACATTCACACATCAATTTATCTTCAAATGGTATTATAATAATTTAAATACTCATATAAATTACTCTCTCTCTCTTATTAAAAATATATTTTATTAATTGTTATATTTCTCTTTCTTATCTATTTTTTAAAATCAAACTACTTTTCTTAAAAACTGATTATATAAAGGAAATTAGAAATCACATCATTTAAATAAATCTAAATAACAAAAAACTAAATTTTTATATAATATGAAATTTTCTAAAACACTTAATATTTTTAAACAAAATATATTAAATCGTTTTGCTTTAAAAAGATATAAACATGTAAAACATTTTAAAACAATCTTAGATAAAATAATAAATAATTAAAACAGTCTTTTTATAATAATTATTTAATATTTTATTTATTCAATTCGTGTATTACACGAAAATTAAACTAGTTTCATTGATATACTAATGTCTTACCTAAAATTTATATATAATATCTATCATATATTTTTTTCTATTTTAATTCGTGTGACACACGAGTATCTAACATAGTCTATACTAATAAATCAAAATCTCTAAAAGTCACGCGTTATTTTTCTAAATTGTCTACATAAGCTCCATTGAGGATTCAGACACATGTAATCACTACAATAAGAGTTACAATTTAGTATAGAAATATAGTTTCCTTAATTAATGATTATTTGCTATTATGTTAATTAAATTAATTTTTTTCTAAAACTAATAATATGTTTCATTAAAAAATATTTTAATAAGAGTTAATTTTGTTAAAATTTAATCTAATTTCAGGCCAACTATTATTACAATTAAAATACTTTAAAAATCATATTATTGTAAGGAGACATTTTTAAAATATCTAGACTCACGAAGTTAAACACATTTACAATTACCGATTACTCACTATATAACATATTCGTTTCAATGTACATCATGAATCAATCTTCTCAAATCAAGACATATTTTACCACCACACAATCTCATATTTATAATTACATATTCATTATTTGTGTAAAACCTAGTCTAAGTTTAAATCGGCAATAGTTTTCTAGTAGTGTCAGTTATGTTATATTATATAACATTAGTCTCTGTAACTACTTGCAAAAACCTTGTTTTGCGGTTCTCTCTGATCTACTTTTGTTTATCATCTTCTTTCTTTTTCTACTCACCCAAATCATTTCTCAAGCCCATTAGTGTTATGCTTTAGGTTTCATCTCTGTCTCTGTCAATCTCTATACAAACCCTTATATGTGGTTCATTTAAAACACACAAATATACCATTCTTCATAATTAAGCGATGGTCTAACTCCATTCTTCCTATATTAAAATTATTGTAATAATCCAATAAATAAGTTAATCGTATCAAATTGAAATTTCCCTACTTGTTCTATTTCTTTTATGTCATCAGTCGTTTTGTATAGTATTTCATTTTGATCATTTGTTTCTTTAGAATCACTCAACTTCATCAACTGTTATCAAATAGCATTTCTCTACAATTCCTTGTTGCCATGGAAAATTTTGCAATTCCATCATCCAAAAGTCCTCTTCCAATTGATCTATATCCCGTCTTTAATACGTGTCTATTGTTGAAAGTGTTGTTTGATAGACCTTTGAATTTTTTTATCACTTTCAGATTGAATTAATCTTGGTGGTACCCAAATTCTTTAATGAAATAGAACCGTTTAAGAACAAACAGGCTAAATTATTCAGAATTTTATACTAGAAAACGTATAAGAATGATAACATCAAATGAATACATAAAAACCTTTATATATGGGTCAAAACATTACATAATAAATTGAACAGTTATATTTTTTTAATTGATGGTTAAGTATTTTGCCCGTTATAACCGTTTGTAACTAGTTTAATTCTAACCTCAAAGTAATTAAGTTACTACCCAACTACACTTTCTATGGAACATAAAGTTTTTATCAAATTTTCATTCATTATCAATTGAAACCAAAGTTAACACTTACAACAAAGTTATAATTGATGTTTAGTTGCTATAGAAATCAAAACTCAACCCCAACCAGGGGCCGACTTTACCCCTTGGACCCCATTAGGGGTAGTCGCCCTTGGACTCGGCTACCCGGAGCGCTACCCCCTAACCTCGATGATATAGTTCTTACATAATTCTTGAAATCATAATATTATTGAAACAAATGTGTATCCCACACTTTCAACTAGTTTGATATTCAACTATGATCTCTATTTGATCATTAAGTACATTCAATTATCCAAAAGAGCTTAATGACATTAAATTCATCAAAGGTTTACTCATACATTAAACCCTATAGTAATAAGTGTTAATTGTTTGAGATAAATATAATTTATACTATATAATAAATGAAAAACACGAGTTGTTTTCTCGTGTAATACTTTATTTAAATTTGGGCACCTAAATTATTAATTCCACTCTTTTTTTACCCTCTTTTAAACAACTTAATTAAATAATCATTTTAATTTTATTATTTTAGGCAACTGCATTAATAAATCATTTGAATTTTTATCTACATATTTTTTAATTCAAAATTTTATTTATCGTGAACTAAATTGTTCGTTCATATACTATAATTAAATTTTGAATATTTTTTCAATATGTAAATGTGATAAAAACAATTATATGTTTTTAAATTGTTCAATCGTATATTTTAATTATTTATCGTATGTGTGGGGTAATTATAAATACTTATAAAGTACGTAGCATTTTTTTATGTGTGTATTATTTAGAGACACAAACACATGAGGAATCATTGCACCCATAAATATAACGAGCATTAGCAGATTGATTTGATTGAAAACTTGTTTTAGTATGTACTTTCTAAAACTCAAAAACAAAATTATGTATAAATAAGTATTTTGTGGTGTCATTTTGTGTATTCCTTTTTTCTTGTAATCGTATGGATACTCCCAAACATTTTTTCAAATATTTTTGTTGCGGATGTTAACATAAGATGAAATCAAGTCCCAAAACCACCAAGAGTGTTAGACCATATGTATTATCTCATTACCAGGGACGTCAGGGTTAAGATGGTACCTCGACATATGGAGGCACCCCTTCAAGTGACCAGGGGCGTGATCGGAGCTTGGAGCGACTATCCTCATGCCGTGATGGGATTAAATGTTTTTTCTTTAATTTTTTAACCAATTATACTATACAACATCCTCCTACTTTTTAGTTAATCCTCACTAACCTTTGCACCCCTATTTTGATCACATCCACTAACCTATGTGGTGCTACACAACAACATTTTATAGTAATCCTCATTTGAATACTACACACAACCTTATTATTGGGGCTAAAATCCCTAACAATATTGATTAGGTTATGACCTCAACTTTATTAATTCGATTTTTAATAGTTCGAACGACATTTATTTTACCATTTTTATGTTAAAATGTTAAATTTAATGGTCACGTTAGTGTATGAAAGAACTAAAAACCTTTCTCATTTCGTGCTTGTTGGGTGCAATGATACACTTAATTTGGTTTTGGTGGCTACCATTAAAATGTGATTATAATAAGTTCATCCATATTATCTTTAGGAGTTAACAAACATGAAACTTTATGATTAAAAGTATATAATCCAATCCAATCTAATCCGTGCGTTTGTGTTTGTTTGTTTTATTACTTTTGGAATCAAAAAGAAAAGAGGTCATCTCTTTTCCCTTGCATGATGTTTTTAATCATTTCTTTAATTTATGAATGGTCTTGTCATGTTTTTCAACTTTAGATACCATCATTTTCAAATAAAATTTTCCACCAGACCATCATAAATCTTTTTACGAAAAGTAAAATGAAAACTGTTTAAAATATATTAAATGTTCATCAATGATACCGATTTAACTAGGGTGCGGATATTTGGATATCTAAAATTATAATTAACATCCTAAATTTCTATACGGATCGTATAGCTTCATGTGCATAATATAAGAGGATCGGATAACCCTATACGTGGCATATAACCTTTCTGACAGCCCTCCTGAATTTTTCTCGTAGTCAATGTTGAAATTTGCTATACGTGTCGTATAAGGGATCATATAGGGGCTATATGAGACATATAGTTGTCTGTAACCCCCTGAAAATTTCTTGTTTCAATGTGTTCACCCAATACACTGCATATGATATTATACGAGACGTACAAAAAAATATCGATTTATAATGTAAGATGTCTGGAAACCCCTTTTAGCGATCAATGCTCAAATAAAATTTTCTCACCACACCATCAATAATCATTCATAAATAAATGTCCACCACCAACAACCATACTAAAGAATATATTATTATCTTGTTAAGGTTTCACAATTTAACTATAAATTATTTTATTGCATCTAACAGTAATCTATATGCTAAAAACACAAAGACTATGACAATGGTAAATCTTTTACGGTCTTAGTGTTACTCTAATAACATCTATAGTTCAAGAATTCTCACTATAAGAAAATAACGACATTAATATCTGTAATAACAGATGATTTATCAGGAGACGTGAACTGATCTTCATTACTCGCCTAGTTCGTACATTCTATTCTACCTCAATGTATCATTAAAATCTTAATAGTACGGATTTCAACTACTAGAATTTATTGAATAAAATTCCGAAAATTGGATTATTGAAAAGTATGGAATGTTTCCGGACCTTTAAAAGTGAGGGGACAATATGACTAAAATGAACAGGAACTACCACGTGAGTGTTTGCCACAACAAATACAAATATTACTATTTACAAATTAAATGCATATCAAAGACATCTTTATTAGATTTTCCAGTTTCCAATATTAATATAATTGACTACGTGTCTCACAAAAGACAGTTTACGATTTATGATACTGGTAGTAATAATGTTTACAATAGTAAATTTGTCAATTATGTGGTTCATATAAAACTAGGATTTTTCTCCATGCGATCAAGTGAGAAACGTGTAAATTATAAAACTAAAACGTTTATTACAATGACAATTTACATAAGAGGCTTTCGATAAATGGGTTGTATAACCTAAAAGATGTGAATCGGTCATTCCACAAAATAGGAATTGTAGTTGTAGATGATAATAAAACCCTTTCATTTTATGTAGGCGTCGTGTCATCTACACCTTTCTTTCATTCCGCTTTACTCACTCCTAAACTAAAGAGACGGTTCATACTATTTCACTTTACCTTTTCGCTTTTTTTTGAAATTTAATATAATGCATGTAATATTAATAATTAGATGAAACGAAGAGTCTAGTACTGGTTTTTTAAGATGCAACGAACAGTTTAATGTGGTACACTTTTGTAAGACGGTAAAACCAATTTGACCTCCCGCATCATGCTGTTACTGGAACCACAGAGGTTGTGAAGATTGAGCATGTGGTTGCTCTATCAAAACTTGTGTTGTGACTACAACTGTTTTGACGAATATTTCTTTTGCAGCATTAGACTCAGATGATAATAATGATAAAAAACATTTTTTGATAATATATAGATGAGAGTGTTTTATTGTGGACAGTTTATAAAACTTTAGTTAATATTTATATTTTATAGTGTTGTGTGATTAAATATTTTTTTGTATCAACGGTTAAAAGACCATTGTTAAATGGTTATTTTTTCCCATTTCACGTCCGTTAAAATCTTCACGAGCACACTTAGGGGGAAGTACTCACTCCCATTAACATTTCATATGATCTCAAACACCCTGGAACATGAGAGAATAACCATGGCTTTTGTTCCACTTTTTAAAGTTCTGTAGAAGTCAAAATCTTTTCTCGATCAATATCAAGAGAATTTTTTAGCAATGAGTAACTAATTACGCGTATTCAAATGGGTAACATACAGGAATGTGGTGGGGTTAGAGTAAAAAAATATTTCGGTTATTAGGTCTAATATATATCAGGTTACTGTGCCAAGTACCTCAAGATATTATGATAAATATTTTTTAATCAATGTGTTATATGTATTTATCAATTTGTTTTTTAATATTAGATCAATATAATTGGTATTATATTTATCATTGGTTTCCTATATTATATAAATTGTTATTATTTTGTCATTGTGTCTTATAACTAAAACTACACATTAATGTTATTTCACCAATGTGTTTTTTAAAACTTATTATTTTAAAAAACAAAAAATTGTTCAGGAAGACACAATAATAAGCATAAAAACACAATGGAACAAATTATTATTGTGTTTTCTTTTTGTGTTATTTTGTCATTTTAGTCGTAATTGTATCATTGTGTTTAATAGAAATATGCAACAGTGTTATTTCATTATTAATTTTTTAGAACTCATCAATAAAAAACACAATGGTATTAAATAAACACAACAACAAACGAAAAGACACAATGAAATGCAGGAACGACACAATGATGAATAGAAATCAAATAAGCTGAAAATGTAATTCATATTTATATTAATATAATGATATTGTATTTGTTCAGAGGATAAAAATGTTTTTAATGTAACATTTTAACAAAAATAAGGAACTTTTGCACTATCGCCATGGAATTAAAACAATGTTTCAAATTAGATTTTGTATAATATACATATTCTTTATTAAGGGTCAAATGTTACCATATCAATCCTACTTCATCTAATTTACATCACAATTAATTTACAATATACCGTAATATATAGACCTCGAAAGTCAAATCCTTGATATCAGGATCTTCACCACGCTAACTTTAAACGAACTATGCATTTCTAAGTTGTAAATATATTACGAGTTTCATCATTATCTTACAGATTCTTCTTGTGAATAAACACTTTTTTCGGGTGTCTTACTACATTAGTCTTAATAAGTATTGTTTATCTTAAAAAAGGAACTTCGCAGGCTAATTTTAATGAGATTCCATGTCTTTTATAAAGTTTAAAAGATTTTAATTTAATAAAAAAGAAAACAAAGCCCAATATCAAATAAATAGATATAAAGCACCATCTTCTTCATGATTTATGTTGCATTCCAGTTTTGGAAAGAACTTTTGTTGGCCATCATATCCAACAAAGATACAATGAATCAGATAGTCATTAATTATGTATGTAAAATATGTAAGGGTAGTTTTTTAACGTTATTATGTATTGGAGAAATAATAATTGCCAGATAAATAACGTCTTAATTGTCATTTAGGTTTGTAAGAGACAAAGTCTATTTGGAGTGAAACTGGGTTGGAAAACAATTCGTATTGACTCAACTAAAGTCAAAATTAGTCGTTTCTAGAACATGATTGGGTTGAAACCGATCGAATGATGGAAATGAGCGGGTTTATGAATTGCCGTTGAAACATCTGTGGTTCGGGTTTTACCGAGTTGGAAGTTTCACTGAATAAGGTTTGGAACCGATCTCAAAACTACGGGTAGAATCAGATTGGAAATTAACCTATTTGGCAACAATGTCTAGTTAGGTTGCTAGTTTCAGTTTTTAAGCTGATTTTTTGCCATCTTTATCTAATAGAATTAATTGATGATATAATTTAAAGTTGTGTTGGTTATCCTGTAAAAAATAATATCTTAATAAGTTAATGCGTTATGTCAAAAAGAAATACTAGAATTAACGCATGATGTAATAAATATGAATTATCTCAAATTCAATATTTTGGAAATAACGACACTTGCGATTTTTGGTTTATAAATACAAATTTTTAAATGTGTCATTATTGAGATTCAGACAACTCGACTTAAAATCGACAAAATGATAACCAAACTAACATAGACCAAAATAATAAAACGACAAACAACGATTTAGGTGGTTTTAAGTCTAATCACAAATCAAAACTCATTCATCTTGAAAACGTTTTAATATGATTGTAAATAAATGTATGTTATTGATACATCTAATTTATTTCATCATCTATACACACACATACACACACGCGAAGAGAGATAAAGACAATAAAATGTCTCAATAACATAAATAAGTATTTGTATAACCCAATATTTATAAATATTTTAATAACTTTTTCTCTTAATTTTCTCACCTTAAATATTTCTATGACCTCTTGAATTGAATTAGCCCGTACATATATATTAGATAGTAGAAAATTAAAAAAAGACCTTTATCTATTTAACTAATTTTATTTCTTAACTTTGATCTTTTATAGATTATATAAACTTCTTATCTATTATTATGTTTCACAATTACAAGTACACAATGATATATTTTAACCAATGTAATTTTTCATAAGTCATTGTGTTAAAGATAGCACAATTTGTTATTTTATCGTTATTTTTTTATATATTATATATATACTTGTTGTATTTATCATTGTGTTTTATAATTATATATAGGCTAGGAACGCGTGTATTAACTAGATTAAATAAAAAATATTCAATAGTAGTAATAAGTATTCGGAGTTATAATAGGATATACTAATATAAGATATGATTAAAATACATATATGTAATGGTTCGAGAAATAAACACTTATAATATTTTAACTCTTTTATCTATATAGTTTTATTTTTAAACATTTGTTTCATAACTTATATAAAAAAATTTCATTTTTATTAAAAGTTTTTTTATCAAACATTTTTTTTAAAATTATTTTCTTGTTTTGATAAAATTGATCTTAGGAAATTTCACCTTTTATAATTTTTTTAAAAAGATCAATTTAAAATTATTTGTTCAAATAAGTTTACAGTTTTAGGAAATTTCATATTTTATAAGATTTAGTTTTTTAATTATTTCTATATTAATAAAAAGATATTTTTAATAAATTTTCTTAATAAAATATTTTTTATAAAGATAGTTTGATTTAAAAAAATCTAGATGAGACAGAGAGAGAGATGTATTAGTTAATTAACTTATTTAACAAGAGAAATAAATTAGTGTAAATATTCAAATGACTGTAATACTCTTTTAAAGGGGAAAAGTGATGTGAGTATTTCTAGAAAAATAATATATGGCAACCCTAAACTTTTTTTTTATTTTATAGCATAGATTAGATTTATTCGTACGAACTTACGAAGACCATTAGGTAACTAGATTTGCATGATATTCTCTATATATTGTTAACATAATAATATTTGATAATAGGAATTTAGTGTTTTATCATTTTACAAAGTATCAGAGCCTTAAAGTTTTGGTTTTGATTATCTTTTTTTCTGTTGCGTCACCACAAAAACATACAAAACCTAGCCATAACCATTGAGTTTAAACCTTAGACAAGGTGGTGCGCTACCCTTGTCATCACCCTATTCCATCTTCGTTTTCTATTTGTTTCTAATCTATCTCATATTTCCATTTACTGCAGCTTGATTATCAATTGAAGACTCAAACCTAATATTCTTCTCTTGGTTTGTTCACCATCATTCTCTTAACTTGTTTTTGAAATATGGCTCCTAAATTGTAGCGATCACTTTTAAAAAAAATATTTATTGATGTTTTAGCCGCACCAAGGACTACAGTCGTGTAAGCCGGTTATGTCAAATATGCTTTCGATGACGAGGACTAAGGTTCCTTGCTATGCATTTTTTCTGCAAAGACTATGGATGACATTCTCAATCAAACTATGAATAGCAAAATCAATCAAAATATAAATGATTGTTAAGCACAATATGGATATTTAGCAAAAGTATTTTTGACTTGATCAAAACATGTTTATCTAATTATTATTCTTAATTTTTCTTTTTTTTGTTTTCATGTCTTAACGTCTAATATACTTCCATTGATTGTAGGGATTAGATATTAGGTTTATCAATATGAACCCTTATGGCCCAATAGGCATCTAGGTTTGCATAATATTATTTATATATTACAACTTTACTATTCAACAACAGAAATTTAGTCTTTTACTATTTTATATATGGTTCTAAATCTTAAAAAAGTGAATAGGAGTGTTTGATTTTGTCAAAATGAGACCCGTAAAAAAATAAAAAATATCAAATGAGGATGGCCTACTGATGGAAGCAGCTATGATATCGCTAACTACTATTCCCCCTCCCTTTCAAATAAATATATAATTAAATATTTTGTTAATACTTGCTTGAGCTAGATAATTTCTAGGCATATTGGAGGATTGTATATGTGATGTACGCGTTGTATATATATATTTTTAATAATAATTTTTCACAACACTTGGTTTTAAATTCATAGAAATGATTTTTACCTTAAAAATAAACGACACACAAATAAATAAGTGTATCTATCGTATATGTAGTCTAGCTTTGATAAGAACCAAATGTCTATACATGGACATAGTAGGTATAATAGTCAATCTTTGTTATTGTTCAACTGCAAAATATAGATGATTTGGTATTTTCGTATTTCTAAACTAAATACACGCAAAGGACAGATAGAATCAATAAAGATAATCAAGCAAATATAATATTCACTTAGACTTTGAATCCTATCAAGATTATTTAATCTCATAATTTTTTGAAAAGCTAATATGATAAACAAATATAAATCATCTCAAATCACGTGATGAAAATAATATCATGAAGTCCTTCAACTTGGGAATATCATAACATGAATATATAAACCATAAATTTTTGCTAGTAAACCATAATCAAACATGCATAATGATATGAGGAATTCACAACAAATGTAGTGGTCTTTCCAAATATACACAAGAATACACGTTTAAATAACAATTGTATAATTCAATCCCCATATACAATTCCTAGTCAAATGTCATAAATATACATACATATATATGAATATATATCCTAAGAAGTATGGTTTTCCAATATGATATGGTCAAGATATTCACAAGATCAAACAAATAACCAAATCAGCCAAACACACATAACCATTGAAGAACATTCAAAACATCGTTAAGGTCATCAACATATTCATCACCATAAACAACATGCAAATCATTAATAATTATCTTGGATTCATCTAATCCAAGTGAATTAAATAGTCTACCTCATAATAACTACAACAATACCAAAAAACTTGAATAATCAAAAAATACATAGTTAGACGTAGAAATTATCAAACAAAATCAAGCTAAGAGGGTTATATGATGTTAGATTATTTCTTGGAGTTCTTAATCTTCAATCTTGGATTCTAATATTGTGAGATTTCTTCAAAATGACGCTCAACGTTTGAGATAACTAGGGTTTTTTCCTTAGTTTTCGAGCTTGGGTGAAATAGAGAATCAAAGGCAAAAATGAGATTTGATGCGTGTGGTGGCCATAAAAAATTATCATGGTCATAAAAAGCTAGTTATGAGGCATGATGCTTGTTATGATCATGACAGAAACAGTCATGGTCATAACAACCTTTAAACTTACAAAATCTACTTTAGATATCACCAATCAACTATCCAAAACTATAAAATCTGAATTAATCACAATTAAGTATCGATAAAAATAAGTTTGTAACAAAAAACATTCAAAATCGGGAAGGATATGCATTATTAACATGTATGTTTCTTCACGTATCAATATATATAGTATTGTGTATGTATAGTGTATATGTTACTTGCATGATCTAGGTAAATGAAATTTAGTGGGTGCATAAAAGCATTCTTGACGTGTAAGTAAGAATTGGATTCTAAAAAGGAATTTTAGGACAACAAGGTTGGTCAAGATTTCAATACTTTCGAACACTAAAAGGAATCTTAAAAGGTTTCCTACATGGTTTAGAATGATAACTATGTTGATAGTTTGGTATTATTCTCTAATCTATATTAATACGCAAAACTAAAATGCAAGATAGTATTGTAATCTAGACAACACACTAATAGATCCGTATCTATATTTTGAAATCATGTATCTTTGTAAATATGAACTTGACCTTTGTAAAATAATATTATGAATCTATGATTTAGTTTTGAAGATTTAGTTGGTTCATAAAATAATAATACAATATTATTTACAAATAAAATTTTAGTTGCCAATAAACCTCTAAAAATAACTCTTTGAATTAAGTAATTAAACATACCCAATCGGTTCACTTGTTCCGGGGTGACTCAAACACGGGTGTGACAATAGGATTGCTTTACCTCGTGCAAGCATGGTAAGTGAAGTATTGTCTTGTTCAAGCATGATACTAAAGTCTTACCTTTTACAAGTATTGGATTGCTTTGCCTCATGCAAGCATTGGATTGCTTTGCCTCATTTAAGCATGGTCACTAACGTCTTGCCCCGTGCAAGTATGGTCACTGAGGTCTTTCTTTGTGCAAACATGTCACTGAAGTTTTGTATTTATACAAACATGTAGCCTAGGTGCTGACTCGTCTAGATATGACATGGTATGGTTATGAACATCACTAAATGCTACCATATCACTTTAATATGTCACAATTAGTTATGGTATCATTGTTATTATTATGTAACTATTATATGATTATCAAAGAACAAATAATTTTGTTTTAAAGAAAAACTAACACTCATACATCAACACTATTTTTAGCATACATGTTAGTTAAGTCAAAATCAAGCTGAGTGGTTCTAGATGAAATGAAAGTGGAGACTGCCCAGAGTAATAAGACTTGTATCTTACTTTTAAAGCGTTATGTGTTAATTCAATGATTAAGTTTCATATTTCAGACTATGTCCAATGTGATTTTGAATGTTTTGAACCTTTCAATAGTAATAGTTAATGAAACTTTCAATTCAAAAAATATGCATTGACGTGTAAACATAATTATGATATCTTTTGGAGGCAAGACCTTACATCTTATCATTATCTATATTAATCTGCATGATCAAAACTCGCGAAAATAGAATATTGTTGGAAATGGTGTGCACAGTGTGGACATAAGTCAGGTATGATGTTGAAGTTGATCCATAAGGGTCACGCATGTGAATAACGAATAGATTGTAGTGACGAATAAGAAACACAGAATTGTAATCAAAAGGTTAAATAATTGTTTATTATATGATAATAATAATTATTATTATTTTATTGATAAATGAATCTTATATTATTATAGATAAATGTTTATTTAGATTAATCTAAATATAAAATGTATATATTTAAAGTTTATAAATTACAATAAAACAAATTTAATCATGTTAATCATCCAGAAATCCAAATGGTTAAATTAATTGGTTTGGCTTTAGCCTAATTAATTTAATTTTAGGGCCAATGTAGAGATCATTATGGTTCTTGTAATGTGATGATTATTAGCGGATCAAGAGGTGTTTTTGTTGTGTGTGTAATAATTAGAGA
Source organism: Flaveria trinervia (assembly GCA_025506515.1). Lineage (NCBI taxonomy): Eukaryota > Viridiplantae > Streptophyta > Magnoliopsida > Asterales > Asteraceae > Flaveria > Flaveria trinervia. The sequence goes on along the minus strand of CM046454.1, from coordinate 10,997,234 downwards.
TTAATAACGCAATAAAAAACCACAAACCTTCTTCCCTCATCTCTCTCAATCGGCCTCAAAGAAGAGTCTTGTCATTTTACGTCATCGGGTTTTGAATATTTCTTGAGTTGAAGGTTCTACAAGACAACGATTTGTTTCAGTTTTAAGTTCACGTGTAGACTTGTGAGTAGATTCCTCATTAGAACGAGAGAAGAACATAAAGTGTTGTGCTAGCAGATTCGTTAATTAGCAGGGCTGATAGCTTAGTTCACTACCATCGTATGTGCCATCTCTTTGGTGGTAATGTGGCCAAACCATTCGGGTAAGTTTTGAAATATTATAGATGTCTAATTTACATGGCTCTATGTAAAGAAATGAAGTTTTAAGAGTTTAATTGCTGCTAGAATATGAACATATTGCTCCCTTAACCAGAAGCTGAGCTCATGATCACCTATACCAATTATGCAACATCAAAGCATATTAGTGTCTTGGCTTGCTTCGTAAACATATTATTTTATGTACAAGAATATCTGGTAATGTAACAACTAGTTTAGTGACTATGGATAAACTTTTAGTATCTATAAAAATATGTTTGTCTGCTACATTAATGAGCAAAACGTTAGAAAAGATCGATCAGCGCAACATGCGGGTGCACATACTACACAAAGATGCATTTTTATTGTCCAAGTCAAGTGCGGGTGCACATACTACACTTATATGATTAATTTACAACAATACTTGCAATAAATTGTTCCCCTTATGAGTCAACTTTGCAAAGCTCTTCAACTAAGGGGTTAGGTATGTGATGCACATATATGAGGCATGTTATTACTCTTATATTCCATTAATTTTCCTTTAATACATACAATATATGTGTGTATGTATGTATTATATGATATACAATGTTTGAACATATAAGCATACCACACATGAAATAAGATGTCACTTAAGATGTGGATATACTAATTTTGCATAGATTATTATCAAATTAAGTTATCTTAATTTATAAAAAAAGATATTGTTAAAGTTTATTGTAAAAATACTTTGAAGATACATCATAATTTAGATGTGTAAATAAGTGTTAATTATGATTGCTAAACTACAGAAATATCTAATAATTGAAGTTCATTTATGAAGTTTTCATATTGCTTTAAGATATAGATTTTGTCATATATGTCTAGTACTCATCTTATGATAACTTGATAAGAGAATAAGATTAACAATTATTTTTCATATTATTTAGTTAAAACTTATAATTAAATTGTCGTGAAACATTAATATAATAATTTATCTTGACTAAAAAGATTAAGATTAACAATTAAATGCAAGGTTAATATATTACAAATATTTAGCTCGGTGTCCTTTACTAGATAATTAGTTAAAAGTATTTAAATACTAACACCCGCATCAATCAGGTGTAAAGTGTTCGATTGATTGATTACAATTTTTATTCTTGTTATTTTAAGCAACTGTAATCAATCCGATCATCAAATCAAACCTTGTCTTTTTTATCATATATTTTTGTTGATATAATAAAGTTCATTTACGGATTGTTACCTTCCTATCTACTTTATTGAAAATCACTCATGTGTGATGTTAAAACCCGAATTTCATTTGGATGTGATTGTTGTTCATATTGTTAGCCCTAAAAGTATTATTTATACGTATTAACATAGAAACAATCAAACTTTAGTAAATAATCTGATTAACTAGCACTAACATACGTATATAGTTGGATATTAAATTTCCAGTCATCGAGAATATTAACGTTGTTATCGAGTCACGGTTCAAATAGTTAAAATTTTGATAACAACAAAATAATTACATGTAATTCTTATACATTATAGTTCATGGAACACATATTAATCAGAGGCGTTTGATTATTTATAGAAATAATCTTTGATAAGTTATTTAATGTAATAATTAATAGAATGATTATACGAGATGAAGTTTAAATGTTAAATGTTTAAACATTTATGGGTATGTATAATCAAATTTCAACTAAGAAACCACAAGGATCGTTGGAAAATAAGTGTTAATTCTTAAGGATGTCAAATGTTAATTAAGAGGAGGTTAATTCTTAAGGATATCAAATGTTAATTAAGAGGAGGCTAAAACATAAATGTTACAAATATAAATATGAGATTAGGGGAAACCCTAATCCTCTATTCTTAGCCATTGCACATACCACCCCCTCCCCACCAACCAAAACACCATCATCATCGGGCGGTAGCCGCCGCCTCCTCCGGCGTTGATTGGTTTTCGGTCCACGTTACAAACGTTAGAAGATTGATCTTTTATGATTAAGTCAACTAACGAGACGTTGTTGCATCCATAGTGTTTGATTTTTGATTTGCTTGCCAAAAGTAAAATCTTTAAACGCCCTATGAATGTGTTTATGTTTTATTTAAATCGTGTGTAACTGGATGCTTGTTTTGGGTATTAGTTATGAATTAATTAATCTTGTCTAAATGCTTCCACACTTTAAAACTCATAAAGTTTCTAACTTTGATATAAAGATCACGACTTCAATGGTTAAAACTGGTGTATGATACACAACAGTGGTATTTGAGCCACTTTTACGTACGTTTAAACATTCTTTTTATATAATCTTGCATTTTTAATAGCCATAAAGGTTTGTTATAAGCAAAAAGATCTTAACTTTGATTAAAAGATCAAATTTTTTGAATAAAGATCGAATGTTTAATATAAAGATTGGATCTTTAGACAAAGGCGTAAAGATTAGTCGCTCGAAGAGTTATTACCTGTGTTGCAACTTTAGTGGAGCAAGAAAGGATGAAGACACTCGAATCACCATTCAAAGTCACAAGATTCCTCATATAACTAAAGTTAAGTATTTAGGATTGTATGTATAATGAGACAAAGAGACCGATAGTAACATTACACACAGGATTCAAGCAAGATGGTGCAGATGGAGGACAACATCAGGAGTATCGTGTGACAAGAATTTCCCAACGAACCTAGAAGAAGAATTTTATAGAGTTATGATCCGATTGCTATGTTATATGGAACCGATTGTTGGCTATCAAGAAGGCACACGCTCAAGATGGAGGTAGTAGAGATAAGGATGCAGAGGTGGATGTATGGGCATACAATGTTAGTCAATATAAGAATTGATATGTTTAAGGATAGATTGGGAGTAGCAAATAGCAAGTAAGATAAGAAAAAGAAAATTAAGTTGGTTTGCGAATATCAAAAGGAGGTAGATAATGACACCGATTAGAGTATTCTAGACCCTTACGATAGATGGGAGAGGAGTAGAAGCACGCCTAAACTAACATGGGAGGAAAGGATTAGACATAATTTACTAGAGTTGCACCTCTTGGAAGACATTGTCCATGATAAAAGTAGCTGGAGATACAGGATCAAGGCTAAATACATTTAGGGGAGGGTTCTGGTATGTTCTATACATGTCATAGTTATATCTTAGGCAATTATTGTGATTCTATCATTGATTAAAAGATGTATTTGTGTAGAATTGGTTAGTGTAATGGGACCAGACTTAAGGTGACATCACTGTACAGTCGAGTTATTGAGGCGAAGGTTTTATTAGGAAGCAATATTGGTAGCCACATGTTCATTTCGAGACTCAGTTTGATGCATTTGGACAAAAGATTTTCATTAAATTTAAAAGAATGCAGTTCCCTATAGTCATTTGTTTTGCAATGACAATAAATGAAATTCAAGAACAATCTTTGTTGAGAGTTAGTTTGTACCTAAAAGATCATGTTTTACACACGCTCAATTACGCAATGAATTTTATGTGATATTATCGAGGGTCAAGAGTAGAGATAGACTGAAACTATTGATCGTAGATCAAGACAATAAGCTTACTAATGTTACTATAAATGTAATTTAGAAGGAAATATTTACACATCTTTGATTATTCAGATATTAAATGTAATTGTAAAGTTTTATAATGTATTACTTTATGTTATTCTTTAAAAATACAAACCAATTTTTTTATAATATTAGTTTTTAAATATATTGACCCATGTACCATAAAGATTACTAAAACTAGTTAATTAATATTAAACTAAAAAAACTTAAAAAAGATTGAAAGATACATTCCACCTGTTTACCGATGGTGTAGGGAAGGGCACTGGAAAGTTTATATGGTCACACGTCGAGTAGATATAACTTAAGGATGGTTAGGGATTTAAACATATAATCCATCCACCCTAGGGATCGTGGCTAAACCTTATGTCTAGGGTCCTAAGTAAAGACACCTTAGAAATTAATTATATGTATTTTAATTCTTTTATAGTTTATATATTTTCTTTTCGTTTTTCTATATTTAATATAGTTATATTATCACAAACTCTTGTGAGTTGCAAAGTGCTTAGTTTTACTATCGTTTCAATATAAATTTAATAAAAACCAATCAATATCAAATAAGAATATGGTTTCTAATTTATTTTTTAAATTTAGTTTGGTGTATCTTAATCTTTCATTTTTATTTCACACATATCAACTGTACTAGTGGGTGACCCGCGCGTTGCTGCGGAAGTATTGAAATTTCTATGTAACCTATTGTTTCAAACAAAACTTAAGTCAAAATGTAGACACAAATAAAAATAAAACTTGATAGACGTGCTAACTTTTTTACAACTTGATTATATATGAAAACAAGAGTAAAAATTTTACAACTTATATATATAAATCCTATTAATAGATGTGTTAACTTTAATCCATTTACTTTTCATTTGATTTTATGTAACAATTTAGACCTGTATTTTTCATCGGTCATCTCGTAGTGTTTTAATACCAACCACATTTCACCACCTGAAGCTTGCATACATATAATTCAATTGAAAGAGCTACAGAAATACAAAGTTTGTATGGATTAAACAAAGTTATTTGGTATTAGACAACCTAGGCTTTAATAGTTATATGAAAAACAAAGAATTGAGGTAAACTAATATGTACTTATAAAATGCATAATTTCATAAGAAAGTTGTCTCACCATCTTATTATTAGTAAGTTATATTGTGAGCACACTGAGCACAAAGACTTGATTTTCTCATAATGTTTTAATACCAACTATATGTTGTTTGATAATTATATTGTATACCGTGGTTTCGTTTTCTTTAGTTGGTACCACACAATATCATACTCATCATCTGCATTAAAAAGATTCATAGCATCTGTAAATAATCTATAATAATCATATGGTATACCTAAGAAGAGTCTTTCAATTAATAATTATATGGAAAACATAGTAAAATTGTCTCACCATCTTCCCCATGGGATATACTCAAAAAGTTTTAGATTACTTGTTCAAACTTAGAATGAAAAAAGATTAAATATGCAATTTGAATTCCCAAATACCTACTTTAGTTGCAAAAACTTCAAAAGTTCGTAGCAATGGATGCATGTGTCATAGAAGTACGAAATGCACATCATATTAACAAATACAATCAATAAAAACAACATTATCTCCGTAAACAATTGATGTTGAAGGATTAAAAATTCAGAATTAACCACAGGAACATAGAAAAATCAAATTTTATCAAAAATGCTCGCACCGCTCATACCGGTTTGGAGCGGTTTAAAAATCAGTTTTTTTAAGAAAAAAACTGGTTCTTATACTGGTTTAACAGGTTTTTTAATTTGAAACTGGTTTACAAACCGAGTTTTGGTGCCAAGTTATTTGGTTTTTTTTGTTAAACTGGTTTTTTTGTACACCTCTAGTGTTAACAAAAGGAGATGAGTGATGAAAGATTTCTCAACATAAATGGCTAAACTTCATTAATGGAATTTGCTTCTCATGGCAAGAATGAAAGAACATTGGCTATGTTGTATTAACTAATACTATAAATGATTATTACATAGTAAAGGCTAAATATTATTAAAAGATATAATACCTTCTTCATCTGGCATTCTTCTTCTATGTTGTAACTTTTTTCTTATGATTGTCTATCCAAAGATAAAAATAAGACTTGTTAATCAAGCAAATTAAATGAAAAGACATTTGATATTTTCTGATCATTGTTACATTCGTATATTACTACAACTATTCTAATTAAAAGGTTTGGTCGGTGGTGGTTTTTCTCTTTTTTGTGTTTAAAGTTTTCTTTTGTTTATTTTGTTTGTGTATTATTTTTTTTTCTTTTTTTATTTGTGTTTTAATATGGTTTGTTTTGGGTGTGGGTTCGAGATTTTGGGGAGGATATTTTATGGGTTTTTTGTATCTGGACACGTGTCTTTGGTTTGTAGGGTCCATTGACGTTGTCTTTCTCTGGGTTCCTTCTTTCTTTCTTTCGTTATCGATACCCTAACGATTCTCGTTATTAAGGTTTGGGTTTTCCTTTTGTTTCCTCTTTTGGAAATGTCCGCGCGTTGCGGCGGTACGGTTGTTGCATGATTTTTTGGGAATTCGATTTTAGTCGGTATCAGCTCCGTGCGTTATGACGTAAATTAAATAAATCAAAATATAATTATTGAAAAAATTGAATAAAAGAAAACAATTACGTATATTACAAAAGTATTTAAGACAATTATATTATCCCAACAAGAATAGTGAAAGCATGGGTGGTATTTATGGTCGGAAATCACTTATTACCTAACGGGAGTTTATTTTATGAATGTATGTTAGAGTTTTATGATCATACGGAGTCAGCTTTTGGTGGTGATTTGCATATACCGAAGAAAGTTAATGGAGAAATTATCACCACAAATTACCATTTTGATTGTTATTGAGTTTTTAACAACAGATAAAGAAAAGGGGAAGAGAGATTAGTGCTCAATCACAATATATAAATGACAAAGAAAGTAAATGGCGATTTTGTTTGACCACGTGTATATGTTTTATCATTTGTATTATAAACAATCATATATTATACTTTATTGTAAGGGCATAAATAAAATAAAATAATTAATTTTTTGAAATTTAAACATTACTTTTCATATGAGTGTCTTAATCTATATGTAAAGTTATCATTCTATCCTCCTTTCATTTTATTATAAAAGATATAGATAAATATTAAAATTATTAAACTTATAATAATATGCCTCTAGAAAAATATTAGTATTATAGTAATTATAAATATGAAGATTTATATAAGTTATATACTTAAATATTTAAATAAAATAATATACTTAATTAAAATATTATTTAGTTATAAAAATATAATTAGTAAATATAAATTTAAATGTCAATTTATAGCATCATAAATAAAATAAAATTTAATGCGGTGAATTAAATAATATCATATTATTAAAATAATATATTAATAATGTTTATTAAATACATAAAAGAGACAAGAGCAAAAATGTCAAGTTTTATTAAATTTAATGGATAAATTTACCATATTACCCCTAAATTATCTTAAAATTTTAATCAAATCCCTATTCTACCCCTCTTAAATTGATGCACTTATTTATACATGTTGTTTTAAAACTTGTATTTTTGGTAAAATTATATCTATATCCAAAGAGATGTATTATATAGTAGTATAGATTTAATAAAATAAAATTTTTGTCACTTATCATTCTTTAAACACATATTTTTGCCACATGTCATGCTTCTAAACATCTTCACATCAGTTTTTCCTCTAAAAGAATATTATAGTAATTTAAACACTCAAACTAATTTCTTTCTCTTACTAAAAATCAAATTTATTAATTTCTATATCTCTTATTTAATTTTTTTTAAAATCAAGCTATAATTTTAAAAATAGATTTTATTATGGAATTAAAAATCATATCTTTTTATCAAAATATTATTCATAAAAATTTTATAATATAAAAGTTTTCTAAAACACTAAACCTTTTTGAAACAAAATATTTTTTAAATCGGTTCTTTTTAAAATATTATTAAAAACATGACATTTTCTAATAGTACTATTTTTTTTTGTAAAACAACCAAGATAATTACAAACCATAGTTTTTAATAAATAAGATTTTTATATAAAATATATTTTTTATAAAAAAATTTAAAATGAATATTAAAAATAAAACTATTTAGATAAATAGGTTTCTATACTATATATTTATCTGTCTGGCTATCTATCTATAATTAAAAAAATTAGGATAATACATGACATAATTATAAAACAAAAGTTTAAAAAGTATATTTTTGTTTATTTTACTTGAAGTAACTATTTACACATAATTATAATCATATTTAATCTTCAAGCATGGTTTCATAATTCATAATTTTTTATTACTAATTATTTAATATTTTATTTATTCAACTCGTGTAGTAGACAGAATATTAACCTAGTTACACATATAATATACATGTGCCCACAGATTATGTTTGGTTGATGATGATAATATTATATTAAATCAGTTAATGCATGCATTATGATTACAATTTTTTAATTTAGTCACTTTTAAATAAAAATACATTACATCTAAAACTCTAAACGATTCACCTTAAATAGTTTATCATTGAAAACTAACGTCAAATGATTATATAAAGTATATAGTGTTAATTATAATTGTTAGGGTTCATGTGGATAGAATACTTACTAGTTAGACATTAAAATATGCAAGGCCTCGAACTTGAAAACACTTAAAGTTGATCATTCGTAATATAAAACATTTTCAAACTTGACATTTGTAGCGAAAATCATAAATTTTTCATTTAAAATAATATTTGTCTCAAGACATCATATCATTTCCTTTAAACATCAAAAGTGTAATAATACGAACATCATTCCCAAAATTTTGGATGTTAGACTCAAACTATCCCAATATCTTCCATGGCCGCGATTGAATCACCTTAGCGTCATCAACTACCTGTCAACTATTATGCATATAAAGTCAACAACATTGAGAGATTTCAAGTTTTATAATAAAATATTTTCATCCATTAAAATCATTACATTTTTACATACATTAGCACACATCAATACATACACATCCATAAGCTCATTATATTATCTTTCGTCATCGATTCTTTCATTCATATCTTTCACTATATTGAATTAATGTCATATGTCCGACCCCCAACATAATATATGAGACTCGTCACAATTTCAAGGCCTCATGATAAAGATCTTGTTTTGTTCATGGTTGATCACAAGGATCGGACCCTTATGAGTATCCTTCTCGACTATTACAACCACCCACAGTTGATCTAACAATCACAAGAATTGTATTACCCCATTTATGGATGGTCAATCTCATGGAATAGACCCCTGTGTGCATCCTTTTGGGCTAGCTAAGCCGCACAACAGTTGAGCTAACAAACCACATAGGATTGTAAACCTCTATATATTTTGCTTGCAAAACTATTATTCATTCATTATGTTAAACTTTTCATTATCATTATCTTTCACTTTTATTACACAATGCTTTATATATACTAGTACATAGCATACCAAGTAAGGATCCATCATCAGACGTTATCATTAAAAAATGGTTAAAACATGACAAATAGCACAAACAAGTCACGCGAACTAAACCAACGCAAAAACATACCCCTCGCATGAGAACGTCACCCAAGTCAACCCCTTGCACCGCCAATCTACATAAGTCACGCGAGAACTAAGAGTTCATGTGAGAACTAACAAATCAAGAGAGAACTAAAATATCGCACGAGAACTATACAGATTGAAATCTCTTGCCACCCAAGCTACCTAACTCGCATGAGAACTTAAGGATTCATGCCTAAATCCAACTTAGTCGCATCTAAGACTGAACTAATGTAACCATCTTTATAAACATCATTATAAGCATAAGCAAGCATTTTAGTATGCATAATAGCCTCAAAACCGTAAGAACTTGCATAAGAAGGGCTAGAACTCACCTTTTGAAGATTACAACTCACAACAAACTTTCCTGAGAGATTTTCAAACGGAAACTACACATTTATGCATTATAATCATCAATAATCATTCCTAAATACATGAACAAATCAAATACACAAGTTACATACCTTAAACACCTCAAATCATTTCTTTCTCACTCTAACTTTTCAATTTTCTCTCTTTAGCAGTAGGAGTTTTTGCGTGAAAATAGGGACAAACGGATGCTCTCACCTATTTATAGGGTTCCAAAACTTACCGCATGGGTTCTCACGCGAGAGCCTCTGTGGCACGAGAAGTCACCTTTGCCTTAGAATTTTGTCTTCATTCACTTCCCATATAAATTTAGGGGTGTTACATTGTATTAAGTAACTAACGGGTGTGGTCTGCGCTATGCAGCGGGATTATAAAAGTTGAAAGATTTAATTCTGATTATTTATACGTTAGTACCAACCAATAAAAAAATACGTGCGAAACACTGATAAAATAATTGTTATGGAAAAAATATTATAGAAGTTAAACACCTCAAAAAAGAGAAGAAAGGTAGCAATGCGTAAATAGTGACTTTACTATAATTTACAAGCTATATTGTAATTAACTAAAAGAAAATGTTACATGACTCGAAGGATTAGGTATTAAGCTATAAACTTTAGGTGATTAAATTTTAATTTTACATAACTCGAAGGCTTAAGTATAAACTTAAAAAGATCATGTGAATAAATATAAATTTAACATAACTCGAAAGCTTAAATATAAAATTTTGAAGAAGAAAAAATTAGTAGTTATCAATTTGAAAAAAAAACAAAGAGAGAAAAGTATTGTGTCATTTTAAAAAAAGTTCTTAGAGGTTTCAATGTATAATTTAAAAAAATAGAGTTTTTATTAGTTTGGAGATAAAAAGAAAATTATTATGACAAATTGAGGAAAACCTACACATTCACTACTCATATGTTTTCTATTTGTTACATATAATGATGCGGCGAATGTTATCAAGTCTTTTTTCAACCTGTCTTAAACATCAATATATTTGGGTATTATTATTATTATTATTATTATTATCATTATTATTATTATTATTATTATTATATTATTATTATTATTATTATTATTATTATTATTATTGTTATTATTATTATTATAATTATTGTTGTTGTTGTTATTATTATTATTATTATTGTTATTATTATTATTATTATAACTATGTAAATATTACTGATTATACACTTAAAATGTTTAAATAAAATAATACTTAAATCAATAGTATTAAGTTATAAAAATATAAATAATAAATGTGTATATTATAATATTGGTTTAAAATATTATAAAAAAATAATACTTAAAATATATGTATATTAAATAATGTATTAATTGGGAAAATTTTATTAAATATGAGAAAATTAGAAACTACTATGTGCATCACTTGTAGCTTATGTTTAAAAAGTTATATTTGATGTCTTTAAATTTATATAAAATTATAAGTAGATCACGTGTCAACAATATGGTGTTTAATTGATCTAAATGTTTGATTTTAAATCATGATTATGATGGAAGTGTTCTTATCAAATGTTTTATAAAATGATATAGATAAAATGTGTTAGAGAATACCCTTGAAGTTATTTTCTTGTTCCTTTGATAACATTCATCCATAAGTAATATATGGGTAGGACCAATATCAGGATGGTGTATCATCAGTTGTTTGTTAGCGGTGAGTATGTTGTGTGTGTATGGTTTAAGGGAAAAAGATTAGGCATGTGTGTGACTTGTGTTGAAAATAATAGTAAAGTGTAGTGTAATGTCATGAAGCAAAAACTAGTTAAGCATAGGAAATAGAATTAGAATTAGAATGTTTGCAAACAAAGGGGTCGTTTGGTTCACAGAATGTTTGCAAACGAATTGAAAATAAAATTAGAATTGGAATTGAAAATAGATTTGGAATTGGAATTGGAATAGGAATAGAAATAGGAATAGGAATAGAAATAGGAATAGGAATAGAAATCTTGTTAAAAATGATAAAATATTTGTTGATAAATTTTGAGTGAAATTGAAATGTTAATTTTGAACATTTCATTGGATTGTTAAACGTTCCATGGTAAGTGGAAGAAATATGAATTCCAATGAATATAGAAAACTTTTTCAATTTGAATTCTATCTATTGACCAACTAAACAGGATTTTGAATGGAAAATTTTTTCAATTTCAATTCTTGAGAACTCTGTGAACCAAACGGGGCCTAAGAGAATGGAAGACATGGGCTTTCCTGCATAATACTAATTCTTAGAAATGCAAAATACGATACTATTATTAGGAAAAGCATATCGCGTTAGCATGTATAACCTCGAACCAAAAGGATGTTACAAAATCACTTTGCATATCGCGTTAGCATGTATAACCTCGAACCAAAAAGCTTACTAGACAACCAAATCTTCCAAGAGCACGCATCGTATACATGACATCCATATACATACGATAACTTTAACGCCCCTAATCTTGTCTTTTCGCTTAGGGCGTAGCCTTTGTTTATAACACCCACGTAGTTTGACATGTCTTCATTATGTATAGCGAATACAACTTTCTTTTTGAAGGAGAATCAAACTCATCAATAGTAAAACTTGGTTAGATCAAATTACATGTTTATCTGAAATTTAAATTAATGAGTTGGTAGCTTATATAAAGTTAAATATAAATTGAATTTCCAACTCATTTCTTTTAAACAGGGCCGTTACAAACTTATCTTATTAACCCATCAGAAATAGAAATAATTACATCTTTAAGCAAATAAATCAAGATCATATGTTTGCAATTATACAGGATTGATATTACTTTGACCCAAGTTCAATCCTCCATAGTTCGATCTTGTGTGGCTAGCCTACAGGCGATGAACACAGCATTAGACGCATTGGTAAATAACATAACGTGAATGTGAGATAAATATAATAGTTCAAACTTTACACCTAGCCACCTTAAATATCGTATAATCGTCTACTCATTTGTTTTATGCTAAGTTTGAAGATGGATATTTTAAAGGAAATGGGAGATATGGGATAAGGGATAAAAGTAGGAAGAGTGTCCTTAAAAATAGGAGCAGTTTGACTTACCGACAAGGTGGAAAAGCAGAATAGTAAGGAGGCCCAAATCCCTTAAAAATGGGATCATTGCTCCAACATCTCTAATCTCTTGATATGACCACTCACACACTACTGGGATAATTCAACTGTTGTTATGTTCACCTTTTTTTCTATATAATTTTCTACTTTTATTTCTAGAAATCATAAAAGAATTAATCTTGAAAAACCAAAAATTGAGTTGTTGTTACATTCAACATCATTTGAGAAACCCCGTTATTCTGTCATGGTTTTATTCGTCAATGGATTTTGTGCTTTGATTATGGTTTTATTTGTGATTCTATTATTGCTATACAAAACTGAAATAAGTGAAATATCATTAAAACTCTGCCTTTACATTTTTAAATTTATTTTATATTTATAACTAAACCGGTTTCACATTAACCGAACTGGCTTCCTCTGTAACTAAAAGAGCAGTACCGTTTATAACAAGATCCAATCAGTTATTGAAATCTAAATTTATAATACTAGTTAGAGATTTAATTTTTTTTAACTCATAACGTCCTATCTTTTTGTCGGTTTTCCTTTCACTTTTTTAGAATAGCTTTTATTTAGCATCTATACTCATAATTTGATGAATTTAAACCTTTAACTCTTAAATAAACGAGAGAAATCTTATCATCATAATTTTTTTATAGGGTTAGTTTTCTTTTCATTTTGTGGATACTATAATCAACTTTGTTGGTCATTTAGCAATTGATGGATGGTAATTAAATGTATCCGTATAACTGGTGGACGACATTTAACTAGATTATCTTCATGTCACATCTACTACTTAAGTTTTAGTATGTATCGATGTATCAAGAAACAAAAATTCCCGATTCACATTTTTTATTGGAAATGTCATATGTTAATATTCTAATGAACGAACTTTTTTATCAGGAATATTCGGTCAAACTAATCAATTTGGATCCATGTCGAGCCTTCCTTATATGGATAACTAATGTGATAAAACTATGGTGATCTTTGGCTTATCAATAAAATTGGAAACACGTAAAATAATAAGTTATTAAAAATATATATATATGATTGTTTAAGAACTTGTTTGTTTGATAAGATAGTATAAAAATTAAACCGAAAGCAGTAAGATACGTTTAAAATACAACTTGAGAGACTAAAAGAGATGGGATATGTGACACATGACAATATACATTGTATTTGGGTTCACGAGTCGTCTCGATCGATCCAAACAGTTTTGGGTTACTCTCGAGCTCATCTATTTTTCTCCCACTTTAATTTGCGTTAAATTTGGTTTGTTTTGCTTCATAATTGTTAGGTTTGGTTCATGTTTCATGTTGACAATTTTTGTCAATATATATATATATATATATTATATATATATATATATATACACACACACACATATAGATACATGTATATGTGTATGTGTATGTGTATGTGTATGTGTATGTGTATGTGTATGTGTATGCGTATGCGTATGTGTATGTGTATGTGTATGTGTATGTGTATGTGTATGTGTATGTGTATGTGTATGTGTATGTGTATGGTATGTGTATGTGTATGTGTATGTGTATGTGTATGTGTATGTGTATGTGATGTGTATGTGTATGTGTATGTGTATGTGTATGTGGTATGTGTATGTGTATGTGTATGTGTATGTGTATGTGTATGGTATGTGTAGTGTATGTGTATGTGTATGTGTATGGTATGTGTATGTGTATGTGTATGTGTATGTGTATGTGTATGTGTATGTGTATGTGTATGTGTATGTGTATGGTATGTGTATGTGTATGTGTATGTGTATGTGTATGTGTATGTGTATGTGTATGTGTATGGTATGTGTATGTGTATGTGTATGTGTATGTGTATGTGTATGTGGTATGTGTATGTGTATGTGTATGGTATGTGTATGTGTATGTGTGTGTATGTGTATGGTGTATGTGTATGTGTATGTGTATGTGTATGTGTATGTGTATGTGTATGTGTATGTGTATGTATATGTATATAGGAAGGGTTTCAAAAAATTACATTATAATTGAAAACCAAAAAAACCATTATTTAACCATTGATCTTTTAGATCTATGGTTGAGATTAAGTATTGGTATTTTAATAACTAAATAAATGATTATAAGTATTAAATAAGACATTAAGAGTAAAATAGAAACAAAAAAATCTTTTAACTTTCCATAATTTCCGTTTATCTCTCATCTCTCCTAACTAATTTGTGACAACTCATCCAAAACTCACTCGATTTCGATTTCTGTGTGCCAATGCAGTAGACCAGTGATGGAACACTCTCACCATGTAACGCAATTTTCGGGACGAAAATTCTTTCAACATGGGGATAATGTGACATCCGGTAAATTTCCATTACCAAACTCTGTTAGTTCCGTTAAGTCTTGCATACACGTGTCGTAAACACACACTAGTTGTCGTTTAACATTGGTGACCTAATAATAATGAATAATGTTACAATTAATGTTAATCTAATTGATTATGTGATTATTGTGTTATGTTTATGTGTTTGCATGTTTTAAATGTTAATTAGAAAATTAATCGCGTAACGCGGAAACATGCCTATTTATTCGTATGTCTTGTGTTTTTATAAAGATAAAATATATAATGATTTTCATTAGTTTATATCTTTATATTATTAAGTTAAAAACACTTTACAAAGAGTTTAAAGCCTAGTTTTTATAAAATACAAATTACAAGGGCTTAAAAGGTAAATATGGAAATTAAAATTAAACAAAACACCCAAACCCTAGCCCCCACCCCAAATCGGCTGCGACTTCACCTCTCTTCCCCTCTCCTTTGTGATTTCGACCTAGAACAAGCATCAAAGCATCGATTTGGTTCGATTACAAGGCATACAACACGTTGGAATCATCAATTGCAAGTTAACAGACGTTTAAAGGTTAGATTTTTCAAGTTTTTGTGAGTTGTTCATGATGGCCGAACCTAAACTCGTGAATGGGTGTTCATGGAGTCGAAATTGATGTTAATTGATGGTGTTAGTATGTTATTTGGATTGAATACATGTTGTTTAACGTTGATTATGTATGAATTGTATGTTTCTAGTGGATTGATCATGAACTTTGGTTTTATGCAAACCCTAATTCGAAATTAGCATGATTATGAGAAGTTGATGATTGTTTGATGAATGTATGATGAGTGGTAGGTTGTATGAATGTTAGGATACGTTGATCTTGCAAGAAATCGATGAATTGACGTTGGTGTTCATAGGTTACTAAGAATAGTAACTTTATTTTGCATGTAATGTTGAATTATTGATGAATAGATGTTATGGATGTGTTCATGTTGATGATTAGATGTTAGATTGTTTTTGTGATCATTGGGAATTCAAGAACACATATTATAGTTCATACATTACCAAAGATAGTAACTTTTTAGGATATGAATTGATGAATTATGATGTTGGATGTTGTTGATCATGCTTAGATGTTGATATGAACTTGAATTGGTATATTATTAATGAATTCATGAATGCATTGGATGTTTAATAGATTTTGGGATGTGCTTTCCCAAAAGGGAAACTTTATTTGCACAAAGTTTGATGGATGATAGTTTGAACATGTTTGGGATGTTAGGAGCATGTTAGTAAGTTCATGGATGAATTCTAATGTGATAGAACATGTTAAATTAGTTGTATGGGATGTTTGGATAATCATGGGTGATGTTTGGACTTTGATGATCATGTATGATGTTGATGTTGACTAGTGGTTAGGACATCATGTTTGGGACTGGAAATTAATTGTTGTGATGTTGTTGAATGCAATGTACATGGCTAATGAATATGATTATGATCATCATACACGCGTGTGAATCTGAGGGCCCTACTTAGTAGGATTGGCAGGGTTTAGGATGTGAAGTCATGAGTGGCTTCACATGGCATGTGGTGAGTGGTTTGATCTTTGTGTGACATGTTAGTTGTGTTATAACTAGTGGATATGTTAAGGTTCTAGATTCGCATGACTTGTATGATACTTGATTGTATGATGATCTAAGTGATACACCTGGATAATATAGCATACATATGATCTATTTGAATGTTAACTATGTATGATATATGTGTATGATTACTTGAATAGTTTACAACACATAAAGTAACCAACGGGTCAAACGGGTCAACTGGGTCAAACATGTCTGTTTTTCTGAAATCTTGAGTCCTTGGTTGTAGTGTACTTAGGGTTTCACGTGTTCTCTATTTACACGTACTCACGTACTTATATGATCTAGGTAACCACTGAAGGTTGTCTGTCCATTCTGTTTGTCAAGTAGAACTCTAAGTGTCTATTACGCGTATCAGGTGAGTTCATGCCCCACTCTTTATTTAATCTCTTTTGGGGGAGATAGCATACTGGTAAATCACAAACACTTTATATATTCAAGTTGTGTATAATATTATATAGTGTTGATATCATAGAAAAGTCCTCACACATTCGAATTGTTAATATTGAATAGCGGGGAAATTTGGGTAGTGCTACTGGGTCTGACGAGCCCCACCTGTGTGACTCGAGGTCAACCGGGTGCAATTTGTCCTATTGAACATTGTCACGACCTGTTAAGTCGTGACAGGAGGCAACAACGTAACACAGTCAGCTTCAATTGCGAAATCACTATGAAATAATATTTATTGTTAATGGACTAGCTATCTGTTACTATGCACTACTTTTATATCTATGTTGTTAAACTATTTATGTTTGATTATCACTCTTGAACTTACCAACCATTGTGTTGATATTTTAGTATGCTATTCTCAGGTCATTAGCTTGCTTGCCATAGGAGCACTACATGGTTCACTTGCATTCTAAGACTCGGTCTCCAAGACACTTTTTTTAGTATTTTAATGAATAATGTTTACTCTTTTGGGTTGGCACATGTTTTGCCATAGTTACACTTTTATTTCTTTGGGTTGTTTTTTCAAAACGCTTCAGCACAGTTTAAAGTTTATGATTTGGTTGATATTATTTTAATAGAGGCATATAGAGTCGTTCTGAGTAACTATTGACTGTGATCCTGGTTTGTTCACACGCCTCGAAGTAAAACTCCGCACATGGATTCTGAGGGTGTGACATAATCCATTTTTCTCTCTAAACCACAATTAAATGAAGCACTGGTGCATGCAAAATTTGCTATGTTACATATATGTAACAATTTCTAAGTTATAAACCGAAAAAAATATGCTAAGTCATAAATATGTAACTTAAATTGTTACGTATATGTAAGTCATTCATAAACAAATATGTGAAATACATATGTATAATGACAAAAGTACAATGACATGAAATAATTATTTTTATTGCAACCATGACCTGACATTATAATCGATGCACATGCAAGTGAAATATCACCAAACATAAGAAGAAAGTAAATAAAGTATGTGTAACACTAGTGTTTCGTATATGTAACAACAATGTTATGTATATGTAATAATAGTGTTTTTTTATGTTCATTTGTTCTTTGTATTCATCCTCATCATCGTCGTCATCCTCACTATCATCATCATCTTGAATTCCTCATCAATTTCATGCTCACTTTCAATTCACTATAAAAATATAAAAATAATAGTCGATATTCCATATTTTCTTAAAAACAACCAAATTTAAATAAAATAGATGTGATGTGACCTAGTAATCACCACCTGTTAGATATACGTAACATGTTACGTATACGTAACATGTTACATAACTGGTTACATATACATAGCAACCATTTGTTACACATATGATTTTTACAAAAGAACGAAAACAAAACATACAAGTAAGAAAGGTTGAGAACTTTGAAACTGAAAATGTTATGTATAAGTATAAGTTACATATATGTAACTCAATGTAACCCATAGTTTTACATATGTAACTCGTAGAGTCATAGTTACATATACGTAACCTAATAATAGGAAGAATACAATGTCTACCAGCATCAGTGGTTATTAGAAGATTACTTGTGCTTTTGTTATAGAGTTACGTATACGTAACTTACGAGGGTTTTTAATTCTTTATCTTTTTCATCATGGAGACTACGAACACCAAAAACACACATTAGCGTGTGTGTGTTTACATATACAAAAAATCATGATTTCATCCATAACTTGATGTGTTTTATTATAAATAATGATTAAAACGAATATGAAAATCATGAAAATAATAATCTTGGAGTCATATATCATCAAAACTAGGAACTCTCTTTAGATTCTTTACGTAATAATCACATACCTTCAATCACCTTTAAAAATCATTAACTAAAAATCATGTACTTGTAATTGCATACCAATTTTGACTTGCGTGCAAAATCCATATCAAGCTTCTTCACAGCATTTGTCTATTCTCGATTTCCATCATCAAAAGATCAAAACACTAAATTAACCCGTTCGGATTCATGCGTATGTGCTTCATCAATTGTAACCATTGTTGTCACGACCGATGGGATCAACCAGTTCGACCGGGATTCGGTTGGGCCATCGTTCCGATCCACCCAAATCGTTTCCGTCTTCAAATATTGGGCAGTTTGAACCAGTTCGGCGGTTGAACCGGGAACCGGTTCGGACCGGATTTTCTATTTTTTTATTTTTTTATTTTAATGGGTTTAACGGGTAAGCTAGATTATGAATTTTAGTATTGGATGTATAATTATTGTTGAGTTTTATATATAACTATAAAATCCACACATAAATTACTTATATTGATATGTATATATATATATAGGGGAGGGTTCAAATGAGAATCACTTTTTTTTATAAAAACTCTAGGAACCAATTTTAGCCACTCATTTTTTATCACATGCAAATCACATGCCATTTCCCTCTTTTTTTAAACGTTCGTAACTTTTTTCACGACATTTTTTCAAAGAAAATTCACCATAAAATTCAGTATTTTTTTATCTTTCCAACGTCTACCATATTGATATACTTTTATAAAAAAATCGTATATCCGTTGTTTACATATGTGTAAATCTAGTTATACACATGTGTAGTACTATATTTACACATGTGTAAATCCGATATTACACATGTGTAAAACGAATTTCGTTAAAAAACAGGAATTTTTTTTATTTTTTATAAATGTTTTTATATTTTTTATGAAAAAGGGAAAGTTGGGGAACATTTTTGTGTTTTTATTTTTTTATTTTTATGTTATTTTTTGATTTATAAATTTTTAAATATGTTTTTGTTAATTACAATTTTACCATTGAGAACTAGTGGTTGAGATTGGTTCCTAGAGTTCTCACAAAAAACTAGTTCTCATTTGATCCCTCCCCTATATATATATATATATATATATATATATATATATATATATATATATATATATAATATATATATATATAATTACGTCATCCGGTTTTTAAATCCGGTCTAACTACCAAACCAGTAAGACGTTCAATTCGACGTCCGATCCGGTTCTGAAAACATTGATAAACCAACAACTATGCTATATTTCAATTAAAAATCACAAATATTTTAAAGATTCGTGTTAACTACGTGCACATAATATTTTAATCATTACTCCATAGTTAATTAAATTTAAATAGAATAATACCGATAGCTTTAAGAACTTTAGTTTTTTTTCTCCCAAATAAGTTTTCATTGACTTGCACTGTTGCACATTATATTCATGGAACAAAAACCACATATATAGAATTGTGATTCTAAACTAGATGCATTACTTGATATATAAACTAGCTTTTAAATGTATATGAATGGTGTTATATGTATAATTAGAAGCATGAATCCAAAATCCTTTATAAATCAAGAGAACGAGGTCAGATAGAATGGATTGTTATGTTGTTGACACGTAGTGTGTGGGGTGGGGTAAGAATACCCTTATTTTCTTACCTAAGAATCATAAATGTAGCTATATGTATTCATCATTTCAACTCATATCATTTTTCTTCTTGACTAAACACTTGTACATTTATATCACTTATAAATAACGAGTTTATATCACTAAACTGTCACAATTCTAGCTACCACTTATTTTAACTATGCTACCACATGTCACAATTTTAATTCATAAGATCTTTTTTCCGTTTCATTCCTTTCCCATATTATTGCCTTATTACTTACTTAAAACTTAAATATCGTTTTGTAAATTTTTAAATATTAATCACTAACTATTTTAATTTTTAACCTATCAATCTGTATGATACTTATGTTTCTAATCTAGTATATAAATGTGTGTGCATATATATGTGTGTGTATGTTCACACCACCTAACGTAAGGAGTTTATAGAATCCACGCCTTTTAAACTTACTATTTGAATTATTCAACTAGGGGGTGAGGGTTGGATGTAATGATAAGTAGAGTTCTCGTCCAACCAAATGTCGTAAGTTCGAGTCACAGATGCGAATTTATCCTAAATTATCCGGATGTTGCCCATTTATGTAGCTTAGAAGCATGAGGAGGAGTAGATGTATCATTGATGTGTGATAATTGTCAATCTAGAAAATATTATCCAACTAAAACATTAAAATTATAACCCTAATTGCAAAGAAAATACATCTTTTAACTTTCAACCAACTAATTAAAGATTAGATAAGCTCCAAAACCTCTTGGTCAAAATTTACAATTTATGTAGTGGGTGATCGTCCCATGAGGGTTTTAAAGGCCTGATCTCCGTCTCTTTGTGCATGGTGTGATCGTTAACATTATCTACACTTATTATATATTATTTTATGTGCATTATGCATATATGTCACTATTAACTATTCAACACACACCTATAATTAATATATATCATTTATTTATTTTATATTAACAATGTTTTTGTAAGTACGAATATACGCAAGCGTATAGTGACGGATTCATGGTATTTTAGTAATGTCATTTTTGAAATATTTAAAGAAATAGCGTTACTCTCACTGTCAAATACAACACAAAGAAAAATATTAGATATATTTCATAATACATGAAAATTTGAAAATTTTAACGACTTCATAACATGTTGTGTTGTGTATGTAGATCCATCCATTAAAAACAAAATACATCATAAGTTAATAGTATCAGATGATTTTTTAAAAGAAGTTACTGATAATTAGTTTTATTTTTCATTAATACTATATAATTTTTCTATATAAATTCTTTCACCCAAAAAGATCATAATACTTGTAAAGCTTGCTACCCATTTAGTAACTTTAAATTTTGTTACACCCAATCATGTGCCACTTTGGTTGTTGAAAACACAAACATCCATAAACTCCTTTGAAGTTATTAACCAAATAGAATAATATTATTAGTCTCTCATAATAGTTGTTGATATATCAATAAAATAAAATATACTTTGAATACAACATTAAAAAATCATTTATATTGTTTTATGTGTGTAAAACACAAGGGGGACATGGTAGAATAAGAGCAGGGATTTGAGGAAGATGTGGTCCTTCACATAGTTTTTTTAGAATTGGTTTACTGACATTTTACATCACATATTGCACAACTTTTTATGTATTTCTGTATTATTGAATAAATACAACTATTATAATTATTTAAAACAGCAGAAAATATGGGAAGATGAGTCAAAGGTCAACGATTTCCATTACACTACACACATTCATTCTTTCTCAAATCTACTGATAATAATATATATTTTGTTAGAAACTATATATTTTATTTTAATTAAGTTTGACTCTTCAGCTGAAAAAAGCCAACAAAGTGTAGCAATCTCATATTAAGGAGGGGACGCACGTCACTCAATCTCCATGTTAACTCATGTTACAGGATAAGTGTTTTTTTTTTAATTTTTTCGTGAGACGTAACTTCTTCTTTTTGAACTCTTTTATTTGCGCTTTATGTTGTTTTTTTATCTTTCATATCTTGTTTCTTAAAACTTTTAAATTTAAAAACAATCTTAACGGTTGTTAGATGTTAGTTTTCTTAGCATTACCACATGTTGAATCCATCAAGATATGAAAGAAAATTCGAATGTAAGAATGCTAAAAGACAATGGTTAAGGTTGGTATGTTAGGTTTGAAGATTCTAAATGGCATATATATAGGGGTTGTTATATATTAGTTACAAATAGTAATAATGGTAACAGTAATAAAGTAATCATTTATAGTTGTTCAACAATCACATAAAAGGATGTTGTTTAGAAGAGACAACTAGAAAGCAGGGGTAATTTTGCAAGTGTCAGGCACTTGCACGGTGTTTCCGCCGCTACAAATTGACCTTGACTTGCCTCTGCTTCCGTATTCCCCTACTCAGTCCACACTAACTTGTACTAGATATATGATGAATGTAAAAACTTCTTACGATTGTCATTATTTAAAAATATTTGATAAATGGGTATCATAAAAGTATTAAGTATAACATTATATACTAACATCATTACATGACACATACAAATTTATCAACAGATTTGCACAAAACAATATGTAATTCTGTTTTTATAAAATAAGATATAGAAAATATTTGACTCTTTTAATAAATGATGAAGTCAAATTTGGCCGTCAAATCAACTAAACAGGTATTTGAAGTCAATGGATTAGCATAACACACAACGATAATGAAGCAAACAAGTGGAGATAAAAGAGGGATTTTACACATATCAATAAAGTGGAGGTGCAATAAAAATATTAAAGGCATGAGTTTAGTATTCAACTATCAATATTATCATAGTTTCTAAAAGTATTTGATGTAACTTACTTATTCTATGAAAGTGCTCGATGTCAATATGCAAAATTATTTAAAAGCTTTCTAATTCAATATAATATTTAGAAAAAAAATCAACTTATCAGGACACATATAGGGGTTGTTTGGCAACTTCTGAATGATTAAGTGTTGAACCATTAAGAGGTCTGAACCATTAAGTGCTGAACCATTAAGAGATAGTATATCGTTTAACTATTCAAAGACAAATGTCTAACCAATTCAGATAACATGTCTTAACCATTCAGTATTAGACCTCTTAACCATTCAGCATCAGTATAATGCTTAACTATTCAGAGGTAAATGTCTTAACCATTCAGACATGTGTTGGCGAAACAAACAGTCAGAACCATTAAGTGTTGAACCATTCAGACTTCTGAACCATTAAAAGGCTGATTAAGAGACTGTCAAACAGCCCCATAGTCATCCTGGTAAAAAAAATGAGAAAGATGTGTTGGAGAGTAGTTAATGGCGGTGGAGGTGATGAAATGTTGTGGAGATCGGTGAAATCCAGTGAGTATTCACCGCTCGATCGCCAGATAGAAAGAAGATCAAATAAGAGAAGAGAAGGTGAGTCAGGCGATTTGACTCCAAGAATTAATCCCTTTTGATCTTATTTTGTTAGCCTTTTTCCGTAATAAAACTTTTTTAAGCAACCCATGTCGGCAGTGTTGATTGGTAACCATTGTGATTTGTGAACGACTAAAATATACCGCTAAGTACTTTACTCAAAGATAGTCAAGTGAAACTTTTACATAATTAAAACTAGTAATGTGATAAATTTATTTATTGTTTAGAGATTAATTTATTTTATACAAATGTAATTATGTATATTAGGTTATTTACTATATAAAATATGTTTAGTTCTATACTCGTATAGGTTAATTTGTTATATTTTATAATGTGTGTGAATATGATCCCAATTACGAAAACACACAGAGACCATTTACGAATCACCACCTAGATATAAACTAAAATGAACGTCAAATCAAGACTCAAAACATGAAGAACACACACACACATGAAGAGCAATAGGCGTAGGTTTCCTATGTTTGGACTTTAACGGTGAGTCTTTTGATTCGTGTGAGATCATGTTTAGATTTAAGTAATTTTGATGGTACTTCAAAATATTTAATCAAATAAAACAAAAATATTATTAAAACGAGTGTGCTAGCTAGTTCTATTTTTAAAAATGTGTGGCAAAGACTAGACCAAAAATCATTCTTATATAGGCGGGGAAGCAACACAATTAAACATTGCAACTCTTCACGAATAAGTAAGACATATAGAGTGTATAACGTCCATATATAGTTGAATAGTTATATCTATGAAAATTCCATACTAGAAACTACATCGGTAGTGACTAATTACTGTTGGTTTGCCCTTCAACATAAACTTAGTTGTTGATGATCACACTTGTTTCTAACTAGTTTTTTGTCACACTTTTTGCTAATCAATTGCTACTACTTATCAAGTTAACATCGATGAACCCTTGTCACTGACGCTCACTTAATGCTGATGAGTTTCTACTCATAAGTTGTTACTAATGAACAAGTTGTTGATCTCGGTTACTACTTATTATCAGAAGCAACTTACTAGTGATTATTAAATTTATGATGAAAAATCCATGTAACTTTTCATACATTAAGTAAAATCGAAGCAACTTCTAGATATAATTTATCAAGAAGAAAATTAAAAAAAGTGGTTTTTCCCTCTAGATCCCATCGAAAGTAATAATTTTGAACAAACATACCTTCTACACCGTTCAACTTGTGTTAGTGCTTATTATGATTTCATATTTGGTTAAAGTAAACTTTCATTAATAAAAGTGTTTAGTGACATTAAAATTAGCTACATTACATCCTAATTTTAGTGATTCTTGATTTGCTTAAACTAGTCATAACAAAAATACAAACTTATGCTTAAATGAAAGTGTCTGGTAAAATTTCTTTCTTATTATATTACTACCCTTGTGGTTCATTTAAATCTATAGAAAATAATAAAAGAGTAACTAAGATGTCATATGACGTTTTTATGTTACTTTTGGAAAAAAATTCCCGCCTAAATTAATATATTATTTTATTCAAGTTTTTATTTTAAGAAACTAAATCTAATAGTAATAATTATATTGTTTTGAACTATACTTATTTTTATAACCAAATAAGGTTCAATTTAAAAAACATAAAAAGACAAAAAGTATTTTTTGATAGATAAATATATTTTAGGTTAATGTGAGTCTAAGACAACTTGGTTATATTATTCAAAAAATATATTTGAATATTTATAACTTATAAATGTAACTTTTTGTTTTTCATTGTTATATTAATATGTAACTTAATCATATGAAATATCTACATCTCTATGAATTATATAGTTTTTATATTTTCAACTCATGTATTACAACACGGGTTTATTAAAGCTAATACATGAATATAATATACACACAAGTCCAATATACACCAAATGAGAGCCTTATCGATATCTTTAGGGTATGTGACATTGAGGTAGAGTAAGAGGGCGACGAACATTGATGCCCCAAGGCAAAAGTTTGTCTACATGAACAAAGATAATAAAGGAAGAATTCAAGGGGAGAAGGGATGTAGGTATGTGAACTTTTACACGAATGAGCCGAAGCGAAGGAAAGGGGGTCCATGAGACATAGCCCTCCCTTGTTTATGCTCTAAAAGGGTTCGCAATTGGGCAACCATGGACGTTTGTGGCCTTACCTAGCGCTAGCGTGGAAGAGGAAGGCAATAGACATCACTGGTTTTCATCCTTTCATCCCCACAAATGCCCAATGCACAATGGAGCATACTTGGGCATCCATGTCTTTCAACACAACAGAAGCATCCATGAGTCTTCAAAAACTATATTTCTAACGGTCTAATAACAAACTAAAAACTCCAATTTCATTTCCCTCTTACGTATCCCTTCCCCCCTCATCATGTTTACATGTTTCTTGTTCATAGATGTTGTCGCTACTTTTGTAACATCCCACCCTATCAACGATGTCATGACGCTCTTACCAAATCAAATAATTAGTTATCAACATTATTTACAAAACTCGTCCATATTAAAACTTCCCAAAATGTTAACATCATCAAAATTTAGCGAGTTGCAAATTTAGAAAAGATAATCAGTTAAAAAAATCTATTTATTATCCAAAAAAACCATGAAATGGAGTTATCATGACGATTCATCTTACTTTCATTAAACATCTTTATTAGTTATTTTAAATTTTTTTTATTTTTTACAAAATTAATATAAGTAATGAATACTTTTTTGAGTTTATAATCTAATCTTTAATTTTTTTATTATAAACTTTAAAATAACTTTTTACTTAGTAATTATTTAACATATAGTAATTAGAGAAAATCTATATACAAACTAAACAAATATCAAAGAGTAACACTCATAAATTTTTACTGACTTCTCCACGTAACTATATCTTACAAACATCCTTACATTTTCTATATTATAAAAAAAGAGTTAATAGAAAGCTTAGACATTATTAAAAAAAAGTTTAAAAGCTTAATTGTTACTGTTATAAAATAATATATTTACTTTATTATTTTAATAAGTTTATATGTATTATAAAATTCTTAGACCTTTTACAAGTTTACATATAATATAGTTGCATATAAATATAGTTTATTAAGGACAAATTTAATTCTATTGAAATCAAAAAAACAATTCGTTCTTCCATACAAAGTCCATCCCCACAAATGCCCAATGATAGAGTCACACGATGGAGGGCGCTTGGGCATCCTTAGTCATGAGTTTTTTTAACGATAAATATACAACTCTGCTTCGAAAGATATGTCTTTCAATAGATCATAAAGCATGCATCCATGAGTTTTTTTAACGACAAATATACAACTCTGCTTCGAAAGATAGGTGTTATTTTAATCGAGTTTATCTATTCGTTTTTCAACAGGGACCGCACTTTCAACCCTCACAAGAGAAAACTCATTGCTAAGAAAACTTCATGGCTCAACTCTGAACATTTTGCTCAGAGTAAGACTTGAACACATGACCTCCCATTTATTTACATGTCATAAGTATATCACTTTAACCAGTTTAACTAGTTAGAGCTAAGAATCATTAATACATACATCCATGAGTCTTTATAAACTCTATTGCTAATGTTCTATTAACAAATTAAAAATTGCAATTCCATTTCCCTCTTACGTATCCCTTTCCCCTCGTCACTTTTACATGTTATTTTTTTAAAATTTATTTGTCGTTGTTTTTTAGCATCCCACCCTATCAGCAATGTCGGGAAGCACTCACCAAATCAAATAAATAGTTATTAGCATTATTTACAAAACTTATGCGTATTAGAACTTACAAAATGTTAACATCATAAGAATTCAGCAAGTTACAAAATTAATATAATTAATGATTAGTTTTGTTCATTAGTTATTAGCAAATGGAGTTATCATGACGATTCACCTTACTTTTATTAAACATCTATGTTTGCTAATTTTATTTTTTAACACTACAAAATTAATATAATTAATGAATAGTTTTGTTCATTTTATAAGCTAATCTGTTATTTTTTTTCATTGTAAATTTTAAAACAACTTTTTACTTGTGTTTATTTAACATATAGTAATTAGAGTATTTTAATATATACTAATTACAAACGTATTTTATGCATTGAGGTTGTACCTCATGCTTAGGATGTTTTTTTTAAATATTGATTTTTTTAGCCCTAAGCTTTTCATCCTTTGTAATGTGACTTCATAAAAAGTTTGAGTTTTAACTTTTAACCAAAACTTTTTATCCATTTGCAATTTAGTATCATAATTTTTTACTCACCCCTTCCCTACTTTTTTAATCTTTTGTAAATTTTTTGTTTTACGTTTCGTTATAAATTTTGCAAGTTAAAACGTCGTAACATACATGTGTGGTTTGATATTTTTACGTTTTGCTTTACGTTTTGTTCTAAATGAGCTAACTCAGCACGCTGTGCGTGCGTTATTTACCGTTTTTACTTATATTTATTCCGTTTGCTAGATTCATCGCAACACGTGGTTTGTATATCAAATTAGTTGTACTTTTCTATGTTTTACATCTCGATCTAGTATAAATCTATATACGAACTAACATCTATCATTTAAATTCTTTTCACATTTTTACTCACCGTTATTTACATAACAATTATCAAATTTTATTTTATCAATCATTTTAGTTTTTTTTATTTAACATAGTAGTCTTAATCGTACTTTTCCTACAAAAATAATTACGTAGCAGTAGATATAATATAAGTGACCCGATATTTGGACATCCCCAATTATTAATCAACATCCTTAGGATTTTATACATGTCGATAGACCTATACATGTCGTATAGTAGGGTCGTATAGCCCTATATAGGTCGTATAGGGAGTCGTATAGTGTTATATGGGACGCATAGCCCTTTGACAGTCCACCTGAATTTTTCTTGTTTTGAGTGTCGTCAACCCTATACCCCTATACGAGATGTATAGATAGTTGTTGATTTATAATGTTGGATTTCTTAATATATATTACTATGATACACACATACAAATAAATATATCTTTTTAACAATATTATACTTGCATCGTATATTTAGGTGCATTCATTTAAGAATCGACATTGTTATTTATTATTATTTTTATGTGTATTAATAGGCAAAAGACTACCTCAAAAGAAAAAACCTACCCCATCCCTATGTTCTTACTGTTTGGCCAAACTAGAAAAATAAATTGTTCGAAGATGCAAAAAAATCTTTATATAGAATTGATCAACTTTTATATCACATAAATAAATAAACACTACTCTATGAATTACGATTCATCTACAAATAAGTGAAACATCTTCATTTAAACCTAAACAACTTAACCCAAAAATCTCCAAACCTATTGAAAACAAAACATCCAAACCTACAAAATACAAAGGATAGTTGTAACATTAGCTTAATCAAAATTAGAGAAAACAAGTGAAAGAAAGATCTTATAATAACAAATATGTTGTAAATAAAAATAACATAAAGTGGTACAAAGAAAAGTTAAAATGTCATGTGTTTGTTATTTCATAACATTTTCATTGAATCGATTGATCTTCTATTATACATTATCAATATTGTACTAATACTTTAACGTTAGTTTAAATCAACCGATACTTCTCAATTACTTATATGGTTTTATTAAACGAGCTAGTTGTTAATTCTAACAAAGATAACAAATTAAAGTATTGCTGGTATGAAGCATTCATCCTTAAACTTATACCCACTAGCATTTTTTTTTCTCATCACAAGCCTAAATTAATGGGAGCATGCAATACCAAACACACAAGCAACTATAGATACATATATAACGATGTCAATCAATTGTCACATTAAATTATGATGCATGTGGGTCTTTGTAATTGCTTATGACAATCTTCAACAAGTAACAATCTTAAGGCATTCGATCTTAAGGATCCTTGTTGTACTACACTTTAAACACTTAATCTTCTCTAGTTTTATGTCTAAGTAATATAAAGTGGTACGTAAATCATTTAAACTAATGATCTGATGCCAACTTTGAACTCTCATGTTCCCTAAGATGGCAAGTTTCAAAATTTTGACATTTTGAATACAATATTTATGCAAATTGTACTTTTTACAAATAACATACAAATACTCAAAACAAACTTTACAAAACAATATGCTACTCAAGGGTTCCTTGTTTCTACAAAAACTATGATAAAGATTATATATAGTGTATACATAAATAAGTACACCCAATTGTTCCTAAATGAATGTTTTAACCCTCAACAATGGAGAAATGTGCCTTACCTAGATTGTACCTCAACCACTAATATTGTGGTTCTAATGTTTCTTAATAGGTATTTTCATCTTTTTAACTTATTGAATATACTCTTATGTTTTTTAATTTTACGTCTTTCACCCCTTTCATTTCACCTAACTCACAGAAAATGGTCTCACACGCTTCAACATAATTTTAAAAATGCATATTAATTCATTGTGTGTATGAGGATTGCTTCATGCTCGATAAAGTGTAAACACGTTGGGCCTTTAACGCCCCCTTCACGTCACACCGCGGTGGTGTTTAACTCCCTTCACAAGCCAACTTATCACTCGCGCGGAGTAGTTGCGCCTTGTGCATGATGGTATACACCGGGCAATTTTATACAATTACAAATACGAATGTTACTGTAACAAATACTTGTAATAAAGAAAATTAATAAATTATAGACTATAACAAATATCAACAACATTTTTCTATTCATACATTTAAACTAAGCATTCCATTATTTATATTATAGGTTTTGCTAAATGTTATGGGTAAATGTTTAATTGTGTAAAGAAGACTATTAGGTAGTGGGTAGCTATTGATTGATGATCTTATAATATTTATTGTTTTGTTGTTATCGGTTAAAAAACCGTTAGTAATTAAATTCATGAACTAAAATAACTATTTGTAAGATATTTATATTCCATAGGGAATATTTTACTGACGTGTTAAAATAATGTTATTTTAAATAGTAATTGTTAAGTCTCATTGTGAATCAATTGTGTAGACTTAAAAGTATTTTAGTAGTTGTTTGAGTTCACCTTAGAATAATCTATGTGTGTGTATTAAACGTGAAATACCAAAACAGCTAAGGACATAAGTAATTTTTGGATTGTATTTATTAGAGAAAAAGAATACGAAATTAAGATGATGATGACGTGGAAATGGTGGAATCGTATAGGGGTGAAAGATATAGAAAACCAGGCTGGCAATGGGAAACTCATGTATTAACAGAACCTACTACCATTCACTAACGTGTCAACCTAACAATATTAACCTGCCAGCTGTCACCACCTAATTAGGGAAACCTCCACTATGGCATGCTTACACTTCACAATTCAACCCCCTTAACTATATACATTATTACCCATTTACCCTCCTTTTCTTTTTTTTTCTTAATTCTTACAACTTTTCACCGGACAACTCATATGATTTAACGATGCTGTTCTAACTAATAGAATCAGGTAAGGCGTAGTTTGTGCTGGAGAAAAGATGGTTGGGATTTCTTGACACGAGTGGCAAAAATAAAAGTTAATTTTTTATTTGAATTTTAAATAAAATGTATCTCCAGCTTGTTATAAAGATTCTTTCCGTCAAAGCGTTCATGTTTCTATGAAAATTACATTAAAAATAAAAAAATTGTTAACTTTTATCTGAAAATTATTAAATCTTTTGGTACTTAATACACAGACTAAAACTTTTGTTTATCATCATGTCACTCTAAACATCACTTTGGATTCGTATTACTTTTTAACATACATGTTCATAGAACGTGTAGCACATCTCAAAATTCTTGTTTTGAATAAAGTTATCACATGAAATGTGACTTTGAAAGCATGCAATTTTGATATGTGATCGTGTGATCACAAAAAGCATGTTGTAAAACAAGGTTTGAAACAAAAGGTCGTGAACCAACAACAATGTTACACGAATTATATCAAATAATATACTAAAAACGCTAACGCTCTAAATCATCAACAAACGTACCCAAAAAGCCAAAAATAGGGCGGATGGTGATAAAAAAATAAACATTACTTTTATGAGTTTATCCGACACCAATAAATGGTTGCTCTAAAAAACCCATGACTCAAAGAACACAAAAAAAAACATTTTAGAGTAAATTATAATTTTCATTCTTTAATTTTATAACAAATTTTTATCTTTCTTTAAAATAAAGAAATTAAAATAAACATCAGCATATAAAGCTTGCAGATTTCGTTCTTTCCGCTAACAACGTGTATAACATCCGTTAAATTCATACTACATTTTCCATTATTTTTCATTCCTATGTTATAAACTGTGTGTGTAACATATACATATTATTATTATTTTGGGTAAATATTATCCCCTACACCCTTCACTTTTTCTATATATACCTCACTTATTTTATTCATCCCACCTCACACCACTTCCATAACCACCTTCCAACCCCTTCATCTCTCTCTCTCTACACACCACCCCACCGCCGTAAACCACCACACCACCACCGCATCACCACCGTAAACCACCACCACAAACCACCATGCCTGAAGCACCAAACACCCTCACCGAAAAGAACAAAAAGGCCCTTCAATTCATCGAAGATGTCACTTCCAACCCCGACGTGGTTCAACAACGTGTCCTCAACGACATCCTCACCCAAAACGCCACCGTCGAATACCTCCAACGCCACCGTCTCTCCGCCCACACCGACCGTGAAACCTTCAAAAAACTCATACCCGTTATCACCTACGAAGACCTTCAACCCGACATCACTCGAATCGCCAATGGCGATAAATCCCCCATCCTATCATCCCACCCCATTTCAGAGTTCCTAACAAGGTACCGCATATCCGCATGCATTCACTCGTTACATTGACATAACAATAATTTAGTTATTGATCGTTTTATTGGTTTTAATGCAGCTCCGGTACGTCCGGTGGCGAGCGGAAGCTCATGCCCACCATCGAAGCAGAGCTCGAACGACGTTCGTTGTTGTATAGTTTGTTAATGCCAGTGATGAGCCAGTTTGTGCCCGGGTTGGATCAAGGAAAGGGGATGTATTTTTTGTTTGTCAAGTCTGAGTCTAAAACACCGGGCGGGCTTTTAGCCCGTCCGGTACTGACCAGTTACTATAAAAGTAACCAATTTAAGGAAAGACCATATGACCCTTATACGAACTACACGAGTCCCAACGAGACTATTTTGTGTCAGGATTCGTTTCAAAGCATGTACTCTCAAATGCTTTGTGGGTTGTCTTTGAACCTGGAGGTTCTCCGGGTCGGTGCGGTTTTTGCCTCCGGGTTCATCCGTGCCATCCGGTTCTTGGAGAAGCATTGGGGGCTTCTTTGCGATGATATTCGGACTGGCACGGTGAACCCGGTGATCACCGACCCGGAGGTGAAGAACGCAGTTCTTCGTGTTTTGAAGCCAGATCCTGACCTTGCTGACTTTATCGAGCGCGAGTGCTCGAAAAAGTCATGGCAAGGGATTATTACCAGGATCTGGCCCAACACGAAGTACGTTGATGTTATCGTCACGGGGACGATGTCACAATACATACCCACTCTTGATTATTATAGCAATGGTCTCCCTCTTGTGTGCACTATGTATGCATCTTCTGAATGTTACTTTGGTGTCAACTTGAACCCACTTTGTAAACCTAGTGAAGTTTCCTACACTCTTATCCCCACAATGGCTTATTTCGAGTTCTTACCTCTCGGTGTCAATGATCAAGATCAAGGTCAAGAACACAAGCTCGTTGATCTGGCCGATGTTAAACTCGGCCAGGATTACGAGCTTGTTGTCACAACTTACTCAGGTAAGTTGTGAGTTGTGATATTATTACAAGTTTATTAAAATGTGATCTTGATGATTAAAGATTGTTGCTTTTTGTGACAATTTTGCAGGGCTTTATAGGTATAGAGTTGGTGATGTGTTGAGAGTTGCAGGATTCAAGAACAAAGCCCCACAGTTCAACTTCATATGTAGAAAGAATGTCGCATTGAGTATCGATTCGGACAAAACCGATGAAGTCGAATTGCACCAAGCGATCGAGAAGGCGACGAGCCATTTGGTCCCATTCGACGCAACCCTCATCGAGTACACGAGCTATGCGGACACCACCACGATCCCAGGCCATTATGTGATCTTTTGGGAGCTAAGTGCAAAAGGGTCATCGGCCCACATTCCGCCATCGGTGCTTGAAGACTGTTGCATCACCATCGAAGAGTCGCTCAACAGCGTGTACCGACAGGGTCGAGCCTCCGACAAGTCGATCGGGCCGCTCGAGATCCGGGTTGTAGAAACCGGCACGTTTGATAAGCTCATGGACTACGCGATCGGTTTGGGTGCATCCATCAACCAGTACAAAACACCGAGATGCGTGAAATACGCACCGATCATCGAGTTACTGAACAAGTTGGTAGTGTCGAATTACTTCAGCCCGAAGTGCCCGAAATGGGTTCCGGGGCATAAGCAGTGGAACAACGTGAATTAAGAGTTTGGTGATCGTTTTAGCGGATGAATGGTGATTGAGGATGGTTATGAAAGATGATATGTGATTAAGGTAGTATATGAAGTGGGTTAAGTTAATTATTATTATTATTAATTATGTACAAAAGCATGCAGTATGGTGTTTTAAGGAAAGATTAAGGATGATTTGGAGTTGAAGATGTTGATTTAATTTGTGGAATTTGATGTAATAGTTGTAAGGAATTAATTTAATGATGTTAGAATCCAACCACTTAAATTTCATGGGGATATGATATGATATGATGTTGTATTAATATTTCCTAGGAAAGTAAACTACCTTTTCTTCCATCCTACTTATGTTTTTTTATCTTTTTATAATTTTCATTCAATAATAGCTACTAGTAGTATAAAAGTGTTACTTTTTATCTTTAATCTTTTAATAATGTATAAAACATATCCACTATAAATTAAGAAATCATTTTAGATTCTGATAAGTGGCTCAACCCAGTTACCAATACAATGCATTTTTATTTTTCTGTAAGTTGATCGTGATTGTTATTTTCATCCGAATTTTTTTTTATATATAGTTTCCTAAAGTTGGAAAAAGTTACCATTTTTAAAAAAGAAACATGAAATTATATTAAATGAGAGGTGAAAGTTCTTTTAACAACAAAATCAAAGTCAAGTGATTTGACTAAACATATTATTTGGTCATTGACATATTTACGCAAAATATTATAATGTTATTAGTTTTTATGACGTACCATTATGTTATTAATTTTTAACGACAAAGGCTATTATTATAGTTATACGGTTATTGACATATTTACACATAAAATATTATAATATTATTGTTTTTATGACGTATTATTATGTTATAAGTCTTTTTAGCGGCAGAGAGTATTATTATAGTGAATCTAGCAAGTCATTAGAGACCTTTAAGTACCATGAAACCTAATCAAGTGAATAAAAATTTTGATCTATGACTCATCCAAAGATATGTGTGAGACTTAATTTCATCTATCACCTTTGATATCTTTGATTAACTTGTTTTACGTCAACGAGTTATTAGTTGAAGCCTAATCGACATGAAAGTGACTATATATGTTTTAAGTAAAAATGGTTAACATAAGTTATTGACTTCGTATCAATCATTATTTTAACAACTCTTTATTTACTTTTAAATTCACTTAATCTATCTAGTGTAAGATTTAAACACTTATCTATAAAAGAGTTGTTGGGTATTCTACCTTTCAAGAAACTAAAGATTTCCAACATTATTGAAATTGAAGATTTAAAGAACAATAGCAACAAAATATTAATCTAGTACAAATATTATTATAAATGCTAGACTAGTACAAATATTAAAACATATTATTATTGTATGTGTGACTAATTCATCATTTGTTAGGGTGAATTAGGTCCATCATCAACATCATATCATCATCCTTCATGGATGATGATTTCAACAATATATTAATAAACATCAAACATTAAACACGTTTGTATTCTTCATCATGTTCATCATTATTATATTTTAGCATCTAATCATTCATGTTTTATTATTATCAATATGAATCCTAAGATCCATGTTCATTGTTCCCGTTCATATTGGGAACACACAGGGGTGAACATCGGTTACACAAAAATAATGTTGGACCGACCATTGTTCATATCAATCAAATTGACAAACTAATGATCATTAGCTCAAGTAGTTAAGACATTAAGATGAGATGGCCAAAACAATTAAAAATAAAGTGGTTTAGGTTTAAATCTTACTCTAAGTAAAAATGTTTAGGGTTGAGACAGAAGATGTTCCTAGTTGTGAGTTTTCTTCGAAAAGGGTTGGAATGTGGTTCCAACTAGGAAAGAGACAGATAGACCCGATTAAGATAACCATGGGCGGAACCATCTTAGGGAGTGTAGGGTCAATTGACACCATTTTTTTATTTCAAGTAAAACGTATAATACACTAATTTTATATGACACCAATCTTTTTTTACGATTGACACCATTATTTATTTTAAAAAAAGAATTATGACCCTTTTTCCCGATTGGTTTTAAATTGCTAAAATGAAAACCTAAAACCCTAGTCAATTTCATTTTCTTATTACCCATTTTTAATTAAAAAGCCCTAAATAAAGCATAACTTGTATTTAAATATAGATATGCATAACCAAATGGATGACAAGTATACGAACAATGCTTGCAATTTCTATATTAAATAAGAGTTCTATGCAAAAGTTACCATTGAAAATGTTAGAGATCTTTTTCAAAATTTGAAAGTCACTATGAACAATTATAAAAGATATCTTGTATTTTTATAACATTGTATTTTTGTGTGTGTTTTTTCATCTAATGAAAACGTCCTTTTATTATGTGACCCTTGACCGACTCGACCATCGACCAATGCAAAAATTATGACTTTTGGATTATTTAATTCAAGAACCAAAAAAAGTAATAACACCGTAGAAAAGAATTTTAATTCCACCACTGAAAATAACACAGATCTTTCGAAACAGAGTCGTACGATGATCTTTTAAAAACAATTCAAATTAACAAACATTTTATGAAAATATTAATACTTTATTTGAATGACACATTTATCCTATTATATCTTGTTTTGATGATTTGATTCAAGAAACAAGAACGGCGGCAAAACTCACAGTAGTAGCAGAGTAAGTACTAAAAGAGACAAAACATTGATCCAACACCCATCAAACAAACAATGTGTTGGCAAATTTGCATCAAAAGTAATCAGCTTTCATCGATACATTTATATGATTGATTGATTGATTGACTGATGGATGAAGAAATCAACACAAAATCATGGTTCATTTGGTACAAAGAACAAAGTGTGGTGGTCGGACAGAGGATATTGGCGAATAATTTCAGACCATCAACGACAATCGTACAACAGCAGAAGCACTAGTGTGTATGATGTTTGTGGGAGTATGCAGGTAAGGTGTTTGATGATATGCCTCTGAGAAAAAGAAGTAAAAAATGTGTTTTTCTATGTTTGTTTGCTTTTGGTTTGTCGTCTTTTAATGTTTTTTTTCATTTTGTTCATTATTGTTATCAGTTGATATTCAAGTGTTTATTCAGCTTTTTGTGGGAAAAGTCACCTGTAATGTTATAAAAAGTTAAAAGTATATGTGGTCTGAAATGTTTGAAGATGAACTCTATTCAAGTTGTTTTGTACTCTCTAAGTTTGTGATTCATCAGTTTTTATTTAGTGAGGGTTTTAATGAGTCACGACAAAACGGTTTGGGTTAAAACGGTTCAGCACAGTTTTTATACGTGGTCTGAAATGTTTGAGTTTTTATTTAATGAGAGTGTTGAACATAATATTATTGTTAAGTTTAACAAACAACTATAAAATACACACAAATTACTTATATTTAATTATATGTATAACTATATATATAATATTATATATATATATATATTATAATGTTATCCGGTTCTTAAATCCGATCCGACCACCAATCTAGTAATACATCTGGTTCGATGTACGATTCGATTCTAAAAACATTGATAAAGTAACTTCATATTTTGCCAAATGATATCAGTGTGTAATTTTGATATTTGACATTTGAGGATATATGAGTTGAAATTTTGGCAACAAGAATTAAAAAGAGAAAACATAAACATTTATCTATTATAATAAACAAATGTTTTGGATGGACTCTTGCTATAATTCTAGACATTTTAATTTTAATTTTCTCGTTTTTCTTTTTAATTAAATTATTACATTAACTATTAATCCTAATATATATTTTTTATTTTAAAATAGTTTTTATATAAGTTTAAAAAAGGTAATTTAATAAATTAAAAATTATTCTAGAACATCAAACTTTTTTAAAACTATGAAGTACTTTAAATTGGTTTTTTGA
The DNA here is from genome assembly GCA_025506515.1 of Flaveria trinervia. NCBI lineage: Eukaryota > Viridiplantae > Streptophyta > Magnoliopsida > Asterales > Asteraceae > Flaveria > Flaveria trinervia. Next base: position 10,958,832 of record CM046454.1, on the reverse strand, counting down.
AAAATAATTTTTTTATAAACTAAAATAATTAAAATTTAGAGTTATAATAAGAAAATTTTTAGTAATGACATCTTTTAAAACGATTTGGTTTGGAACAAAATATATATTTTGTTAAGAAACCAAAGTTAATGAAAATGTATATGGTCTTAGTCATATATAATTTTAATCATATCTTATTTTAAAATATCATTTTATAATTAATAAATTATTATTACTAATTATTTAATATTTTAATTATATATCAACTTGTGTAATATACGGGATATTAAACTAGTATAAAATATATAGGACATTTATAGGTGTAATTCCTACGTGGGCCTGCATTCGAGACTCGATTTGCTTAATAGCTTAGGCTTATGGGCTAGGTTTGAGGGGGTATCTATAGTGCACAAAAACCTAACCCAATTTGGGTTGATCTGGGTCGGGTTCAAGTCAAACATTTTTCGTAACCAGTTTTGACCGGGTTGGGTTGACGTTGGATTGATAGGAACTAGATTGGATTCAATAAAAGAAATATAAAAATACTTTTTTTTAATATGTATAAATCCGTTACAAATTTCTCATTCTAAGTTTGTTTGTGAAAATCACTTCCAGATTTAGTAGTTCTCCATTGAGATGTGCTTAATCTACGGATACATCATGCTACTCTTGTCTACAACAACCGTTCAACATTAAAACATCTTATTTCTAGACATAAGTTATAAAACCAATTGGTAATTGTTTTAGTTATTAAGGGTCATCAAAACAGTCTCCAATGGAATCCTTCTCGCAGCCTTAATATTTGCGTCAACGATTAATTAAAGGTGACAATAAAATTATGTGTGTTCTAATGTTTCACTAGTCGAGAGTTGCGGCGACTCCTCTAATGAGTCCATGATAAGATGCAACCACTTGTACACTATCATAAGTGAGACGAATTGGCTAGTCATCAGGCAACCTAGAACGTCGCATGGGGCCTCAAAAGCAAACCCGCTATCAAAACGGTAACTTGAGCGACTTGAGACATCAAAACAATAAAGCAACTTGAGACAAGAAAACAATAAGAGAGTAACATGTAATAATCGATACCAAAATTAACACAATTTGACTGTAACATGTAATAATCGATACCAAAAACTTAACCCAATATGACAAACTCTTTCGCGAGGTTTTTGTGATATCGTTATCTGGCTAAAATCATAAAAACTTTTGCCATAAATATACAACTCAAGATGCCCTTTTGGGTTCTTGAAATCTTAGAGCTCAGACTTACCAAGACAAAACTCAAAACTTCTTTTGTTGTCCAAGATTCTAAAGGTTACTAAGCTATGCGAGATCGATTCATTAAAACATTAATTCAACTGGAGTTTTAAATAAACTCAAGCTCAAAATAGAGTTTCTTTAGTAAGCAAGCTCAAGTCAGAGTTTCATACATCGAGGTTGGTTAAACTTGCAAGTTTAAACAAGCTTGTTGTTTGTATAGATACAACTTTATTTATATAAGACAAACTGAATTTAAATAATTTTTATAATTCATACTATCAGTTTGGTTGATGATAATCATACTTTTCATTTTGTTGCCAAGAGCAATCTTAATATTATAATCATTCATCGGTTTACACTTGATTTTCACTCTATTTTGTTTACGATGATAATTGACTCATTATGAATGAAATAGGAAAACAACGAAGTGGAATGAAAACGAGTAAATTTAAATGTAAATCAATGAAGATTTTGCTACTAGAATTGTCATTAGTAATAACAATAAAGGTTAAGATTATTATCAAGAAAATTGATAATGTGGATTATTATTACCAATAAGTCATAATTTAGAGTATTGAAATTCAATTTGTCTTTATATATAATACTAGGTTAGTGACCTTTGTGTTACACGGGTCGCGTAATAATTAATACTTAAAAATGACAAATGAGTAAATAAATTACAGTAATATGTATTATACATATAATGTTGATAAAATCTACAAGAGTATATAATTAGAATAAGATAAATTAGAATAAGAATTTTTTTCTTCATATAATGATATTAAAAAATTACGACATTCCACAATAGAAACAAATTAAGATAGAATAAATGACCACAAAAATAAAAAAAAAATCAACTAATGAACAAATTTGATAAAATCTACAAAAGTATGTAATGATAATACGTAACTAAAACAAGAAACAATTAAAATTAAAAACTAATTGTTCATAAAGATGTAAAATATATTTAAAAACAAACAATATCAACATTAAAAACAAACAATATCAACATTAAAAACAAACAATATCAAAATATGAATAATGTCATGAATTTTAAAACTAATTTCGAGAAAAATATTATTTCAGAAGAAAATATGACAATAACTTCTTTTAATAAAACAAAATTTGTTAACGGCAATACTAAATTAGTAACTTAATCATTATTTGTTAATATAAATAACAACTTATTATAAAAATGTCAAACAAATTAAAAGTGATGATTTATCATAAATATAATATTTGTTGTAATTGATATAAGTTAAATATGTAATTGATATGAGTTAATAGTTTTCAAATTTATAATACCTCAAAATTAAATGATGTAGTGATATGTGACAATGCATATGTAACGCTTAGGTGGATGTGTTAGAAAAACGTCATGTATACCCATAGTTAGTCTTTTATTATAAGTTATAGATAATATAACATTATAAAAAACAATTTAGAGAAACTAAATAACTATATATAAAAATAATTAAAAAGTACATACTAAAAAGCAATGTTTCGGAGACCGGATCGGACCGGCCGGTCCGACCGGTTCGACCGGGGATCGGTCCGGTGGCCAGTGCGGTCTGATACGGATCGTTTTTTAGTGGTCGAACCGGCCGGTTCGTCCCGAACCGCTAGTCGGATCGGGAAACCGGACCGGTTTTGGTATTATTTATTTTTATTTTTATTTTTTGGATTTTAATTGGTAAAAACAGAGTGTTAAACCATAAATTAGTATGTTGGATATTAGGGTTGTTCACGAGCCGAACTGAGCCGAGCCAGGACAAGCTCGAACTCGGCTCGAATTTAAACCGAGCCAGCTCGGCTCGGTTCAGTTTTAAAACCGAGCTGGAAATTTAGGCTCGAGCTCGGCTCGGTTTTTAGCCGAGCTGGCTCAGCTCGGTTTAGATTTTATAAACATAATTAAAAATAAAATACAGAAATAAATTTAAAATACTATATAACTCATTACCGGATTATATCAAGTTTCATAACATATGAATTAATTTCAAAAAAAACTAAGTTGAACTTCAATAATATACAAATAACTTTATCATTATCTAAATTAAATGAATAAAACTCGTAACATCACATACAACCATTAATACTTTTTTAATTAATAAATTAAAAGTATGAATGAATAATTTATTCTAATATATAATAATATAGAATCACATGAAACGATCCAAAATAAACATTATAGTTTAATATTTTGCCCAAAAAAATGTTAAAATATATATTATATTCTAAACAAATAAGAAAATACAATAATATATGTTATTTACATATAAAATATGTATATTATAAGTAAAATAATCCGAAGCATACCGAGTCGAGCTAACAAGCGAGCTAAACCAAGCGACTCGGCTCGGATCAGTTTAAAACCGAGTCATTTCGAGCGAGCTTTTTCCGAGTTTTTTCTGAGCGAGCTACGAGCCGCGAGCTATTTGAACGGCCCTATTGGATATACAGATATAGTCAAATTTTATATATAATTATAAAATACATATATAAAACATATAGAATTTACTTATATTTAATTACATATATAGATATAGTTAAATCCGGTCCAACATGATCCGACCACCAAACCAGTAAGACGTCCGGTTCGACGTCAAATCCGGTTCTGAAAACATTGCTAAAAAGCAAACAGATACATAAAATAATTAAATAATTCAGAAAACGGATCAAGTTGTATGTAACATAATTCACAAGCAATATCAAATTCAAGCTTTCTTAAACAAAACAAGTAAAGCTTAAATAGAAACTGGACTTGACTCTCTTTTTACAGCCCTGCTACAAAGAAATATTTCTGTCATATCATTGTTTGCTCTAGGTGTCCCCTAATACGGCCATAAAACCCTTTTTTTATGTCTTAAGTAAAAATAATCACTTTAAACATGTCACAATAATTTTGAGTAAATTACACTTGTTATCTATAGTTATATAGCAAATTTCACCATTCATGTCACGAACTTAAACAAGCTCAATCAAAAGTCAATTCTTGAAGATTGATCTATAAAAAATAAAATAAATAAAAACGAAACTTGATCAACGTATAGCTTTAATATCATCACTCAAAGAACATGGAATCACATCCATTAAAACAAAGGGTAAGTGAACTTGAACCGTAACCATGGGCCAAACCAGAGGGGTTCCCATGCCCGCTCAGAGGGTGCAGGTTTGACCCTCTGGCCGACCAAAACTTGTATTAATAGGGGTAGTTTATCTTAAATTCTGCTACGATATAATTTTACAAGCAATGGACTAACGTCTGCTGTGTAATCAGCAACACTGAACTTAATAGCTACTATCGAACTTATTTTACATAACATATGTCTCCAGAAAACAACCTCAAGTCGAGCAGTCTGCTGATGCATCTAAAAACCTATCATTTTCTTGGTTTAGTTTGAGGTGTTTAACGATCATCCGCCATACACCCACTTGAAATCAGCTTCTGATATAAGTTATGTCTTCTTTTTCTAGGTGCATCTTCCCTTTGTCTCTTCTTGTATTTGTTCTGTTTTGCTCAGGTTGACCCCGCTGCAGTTAAAAGATAAAATCACTAATTCTTAAAAAGTTTTGAGCTGCAGATTAGGGTCAATGAAAAACACTAGACTAGAGGCACTGATTTCAACCCATTCTACTTTGGAAAGGAATCCACTCGATCGAACTTAGATAAAGATGAAACAGGTCAAGCGAGTACAAAGTTGCCTATAGTATTAGAATGATTTCAACCTCCAAAATATTTATTCAAACAAACTATATATACTAATATAATCTTTGTGAATTTAGAAAGAAAAAAAAGACGAGTGACAAGTGTCATCAGTTTGAACCCAACCCGACCTGTTTGAACCTTAATAAACCTATGCGTATGTCACATCCAGAAATTCATATATTAGGATGTGTAGAATATATACTGTATAGTAAGTGTACTAGAGGACTTGAGGCTAACCTTTCTCAAGACATATGCCAAATATAGATAAGCTACCTCCCATTCATCCGGTGAAAGTGTGGCTGCAGATTTCATTCAAAAAATAAGCAAAAGCGTCCATGAAAAAAGATTGGGTCATTTCATATCACCCGAGTTATAGACAATTACTTTGGTCTTGGTTTCCATCACCCAATGCACCAAGTCTACGCATGAGTTCAATAAACTCGGGCTTCTTCATGTACTCATGAACAAATGCATGTGAGTTCTTCACGAAAACAAGCTCTAAATCATACTGCAATTGTAAAATAGAATCTGTACCATCAGTACACAAGAAATACACTAATAAACACAGTTACAAGTAAATAAACATTTACCTCTTCTGCCAATGATTTAAAGACATTAAATGGTACAATCCACTCTGGGCAGTCTACAGCATCCTGCAAAAGAGAAGCAGATTCCAATGCCAAGATAGATATAAAAAATCTCAAAATATTGAAGAGTCATGAAAAAAAAATTTAAACATATCAAAGAGATACAAATTTTCTAAATGGTATATTAAACACCTTGTCTAGTGACCTTAGAGCATTCACAGCCCGTTCTCTAATCTATGAGTGCGTGCTCTATATTATAGAGATGACTATTAGTGGTTGTGAGTGGAGGATAAAAAACATGTTACTGTTCATCTCTATATTTGGTAAAACACTATTCATCTCTATTAATTTTTTTAATATTTGTTGAAATTGGTTGCGAGTGGAGGAGGGAGAAAATGTAATGATAAAAGTACAAAAAAAAATATTGTTTTATTAAAAAGAAGAAAGAAAAAATAGTGATTTTTAGTGTAATTATAAAGATGAAGATGGAGAGTGGGTTGTAAATGCTCTTAAGCACCTTATCTATAAATCCTATGAATCTATAATTAATTAAATTCTTTACTTGGTGTTACTTTGTTCTTAATACTCCCAGTAGATCAAATACTAACATAATCCAGAAGTCATACATGTAAGGCACCAGATCATACCTCTAGGTGGAATTTGTACTTTATGCCAAAGGGGCTTGAAGATTTAATTTCTGAAAAAAGTAGACATTAAACATGTATAACTGTTACTTCTTGCAAGAAGCTTGCACAAGTTACTAACTAATATATATAATTGAAAACTCACCTTCTCTGCGAAATCATCATCAAACTGAATCCAGAAGACACTGTTGCCAAATACCAATCCATCGGCTGTATGATAGATAGATAAGTAAATTTAAAAAAGTGTGTACACAAAACTAGGGGTGTTAAACAGGTTATGTTCACGGGTTGGTGGGTCAGCCCCGATAAAACCTCAACACAACCCCAAAAACATGTCAAATCAAAAACCCGAACATGGCTTGATATTCTCAGGCTGACACAGACACAGATCGGGTAACCCGAATTTTTTTAAACTTTTGCATATCCACTCTAACACTAATAAAGTAAGAAGTTACACCAAAAAACACATACTTAAACTATAAATCTTAAACTCTGAAGTTTTGACATAAAGTACAGGACCAATCTAAGTTTTAACATACAACACCGCAACCTGACCTAAGACAGGCTCATTTAGCTGAACGTGACCTGAACCTGTTTATACTAACCCAAAACTCTGATATTCACACCCTATGTAAATTGAAAGTTTGAAACATAAAAAGTTCATGTTTCAGAAGTTACAATCACACATGGTCTCTGTTCTCATCATTTCATCAAATAAAACAAACATCACAGTCATGGTCCAAAGTTAACTTTCAGAACTCAAACTCATCTATCTTATGTAACTCAAGACATTGACAGTAAAAGAAGAGAGATGACAACCTGCTCTGAGCTTTTTCACAATGACATTAGCATCTGGCATTGTTCCAATAAAAATTCCACCTGGACGAAGTAATGATGAAACATTTGCCAAGGCCCTCCTTGCACGTGCCTCAGTAGACCATGAGTAGTGCATAGCAAACTGCAAAGTCAAGTTACCGACATATGATTTCTTAATTTTGATAATAATATCAAAATTTAGCTATAGTTTTAAATAGAATTACTCACCTGGCAACTACATACATCAAAAGGTGCATCGTCAGCTAAAGCTTTATCCAGTCGGACCTGAAAGCATTACAGCTTAATATTATATAAAACATTAACTATAAAAATATGTTAAGAGCCTGAATGAATAACAAACTAGATTCTACACTAATACTCACCTCAAAACAATCTCCACTTAAGAGCCGAGCAGGAAAGGTGAATTTTTTACGGCGCTGATGATGATCTGCATCACCATTGTAACGAGTGCGACAGTCTTCTATCTGCATTTAATTCAATCTGATTGTGAATATGAAAATAACTACAGAACTAAGATCCAATTGGTTTTAAACAGATTGATATGCTATTAAGTACAGAAAGGAGAGATGCTCCATAAGTAGGTTGTTTTGTTTGCTTAAAGAGATTGTAAAAGGTATATTGAACAAATTGACCTCCTAAGTGCAAGTGTGTAACTTGTATTGATCAATTGCTCAAGAAATTGACCACGCTGGAATGTCAAAAGACTTACAGACACAAATTTTTTGATATATTATTGTCTTGCGCTTAAAACTTTCATAACTAATTCAAGAGATGAATATATTTGAAGCAATTTACCGAGCCCTCTGCTATGTCAATGCCGACATAATATCCAATTTTTGCCTTGTCCCACTTGATCAAGTCACCACCCTGACAAAAAGACAAGATTAAAGGTCAAGCTATAGTGATTAATGAGCATACATAGGAAAACCATCAACCAAAAGATACCTATAATACCTTACCACACGCAAGATCAAGAACCGCATCCCCCCTCTTTGCATAAAGTTGAATCAAGACACTTTTAATCTGCGCATTATGAACAATGTAGCATCAACACCAAATCAATTAAACAACAAATATAGACTATATGCCAATGTAAGTCCTCATCTACACACCCAATTATTGAGCTTCTTTAAATGAATAATGGGACTGGCTTCTCGCTCTTCCAATGTTTGGTTTGTCCTTGCACTGTAATGGTCAGCAACTTTCTTGGCAAAAATCTTTGTGCTCTCATCCTCCAAAAAAGCATCACCTGATAATAAAGTAAAAACATGGTGGGTCAGTCTCATGCTTAAAAAACTGTTTCTAAAGCAGAATCAATGTCAATTTTAACATGAATCAATAACAAATAAGTTCGATTTGTGGTTCACACAATCATCGAGCAAGAAGCATGAAATTCACATTGAATTGAAGCCCAATGAGCCATGAGATCGAGATATAGAAAAATACCGTCTGGTTGTGTCTAGATTTAGATTTAGGAGGCCCTAAAGAAGCTGAAGACGATGATTGTTGATAGCTTCTCTTCATTGCAAATATACGCAACAGCACCACTGATGAAGCGATCAACAACAACACGATATGATCAAACCGCAGCGCTCTAATGTGTGATGATTGTCGCAGAAATTAGCTGCTGTACATGAGAACTGGAGTACAAACGAACCGATGAACATGTATCATCAAATCGAAGATTGTGAACAAAAGCATATTAGAAGTTTAGGATTTAGTGAGGAGATTTGTTAGTTGTTACGTTACCTTTTAGGGTTAGATGTTGAAGTTATTGAGTTGAATAGATGATTGAGGATGAAGGATGAATTGAAAATCAGGTGTTCAGGGGAAGAAGAGAAGGGGCTAGGGCTTGCGATTAGCGTAGTGAAATCGGGTGAATTGAGATTCGATGATAAAACTTAAAAGAATATCATCGTAAATTAATTAATGCTATAAAAACGAGTTTTTCACCGCGTGTTACGACCGGATACGCTTACGAATTTTGTTACATGGGTTGTGGTGTTGACATTATCAAGTTTAAGTAACTAAAAGAAAATTATAAGGTGTTATAAAATTATACATAGGTTTTGGAGATACGAAACGTAACACAAACACAAAATAATATTATGTCTCGCATATTGCGGGCAGATATTCTAAAAGAGGTGATTTAAACTAAAAGATGTTAAGAAATGGAAAAGCAAAAAACCAAAAATCTAGAAAAAGTTTTTTTTTGTGACGATGATAGAATTCACAAACCTTAACACTTAAACAAAGGGCAAAACCAACTTCTCTGGACAACCAAGTGTTCTTAAAACTAAATGAAAGCAAAGTTGTACTCTAAGGTGGTGTTTGTTTTCTTAAAATCATCTACAAAGTCTCTTTAGTATGTGTCGCGCGAACCACACACAAACATCAATGTCTACAGGATGTTTGTTTTTTCGAATAGGTTTTATTAAAAGAATGTTTGTGTGCGCTCGTCTTGATACAAACATAAAAATATAACTTTAAAATATGTCTCAAGTCTCTTCTCAAAACCCACCATCACCCTTGTGAAAACCCTTCTACAATACCTAACCCACCATCCGCCTACCCAATATCCGCCATCACCCTAGTCGCCACCCAAGCACCCCAACCTGTCGGCCACCCTCTCCCTCACCTGCACTAGTCACCTTATGCACCCCAATCCTCTCGCACCTAACCTTCTCACATCCTAACCGCCAGTCAACAAACGTATCGCACACCACAGCTCGTCACCGGGCACCCTCCTAGTAATCGGGTAACATGTTTAGTTTTGTTTTCATACATGTGGATGTGATTGAATGTGTGCTAAATTTTGATTCTTTTGTTTGTATGAAGGTGTTAATCTAGGTTACCAATCTATACTTTTATTTTCCTTGTTTGAAAGCGGGTTGATTTTTTATTTTATGAAGTATTATTTGTTGGAAACTTATATAGTTTGGTGGGTTAATTTTGGTTTATTTAAATTTTAGTTTTTTAGTATTTTGCAAAAGTTAAAAATCAAAACAGTTTTTTTCCTACATACTGTAAAAGTTTAGTTCACATTTTCTTCTACAAATATAAACTCCACCTAATTAAATCTGTAAAAAGCAAAAACAAAATATCAAAAAAGAAAACAAGCAGCGAATGAGGATTTGCCACATGGTGTCGGTGGGTGGGGAACCCACCCGACACTTGCAAACGAGTATATATAGAATATGTATTGTTGTTTTATAAGTGTAACAAGAATATTGTCGTGTTTAGGTAGATGGTTTTTTGAAGCCTCGTCTATTATACGGATAAACATAGTTAAACGAGTCACTAGAGGGTGTTTGTCCTAGGCAAAATCTGATATAAATGTACCTTTATGTTTTGAGAGATATATAAATGTGATGAGGGATATAAAGAGATGTTTTGGATTGTTGCTCCATATATGGTTGTACTTTTAGAGAGGGTGTGTTACTTGGCATGTGATGTTTATAGACTCGTTTTTAATTTGTATTGTTAGTTTGTTAGTGAATACAATGTGTAAGCATTTTCTTCTCATAGAAATATAAAGGCATGTAAGTGCAGTGGTGCATTGTTTAACACATGTATATACTATAGATGAAGCAAGATATGCATTTGGACGTTTTTTACTATGCCTTAAATGTTACTTGGGAGAATCTAGAGCATAAGAATCTAGATCTATGGATGTTTGAATTATTGAACATGTTATGACTATTTGGTATTGTGTTTTGTGATGAGCTAAAGACATGGGTATCAAGCACAACCTCATCAAGGTTTGGATGATTTATAAGTTTTATGAACAAACAAAATTAAGGGTTTATAGCATAATAAGTTATAGGTTTGGATAATTGAAGCTTTTTATGAACGTCATGTTCAACTAAAAGTTATCTTATTTTTTTAGAATAAGGTAACATACATTTAAGCTTGGTATTGTGTGGCTAACCTTTGTATGTTACTGTTTAAATGTCTTAACATATGCATTGAATATACACTATAATAAGAAAAAGACATGTCAAAGCCATGTGACGCGAACATAATGGTCTAGCGTTTGAAGTATCTACAAATGGTGCATGTGTTGTATTTCCACCTCCTTGATTTTCTTATAAGACATGATCATGGCCTTCTTCATTATCATGTTTATCAAATACGATCTATATATAACCTTTAGGTATTGGATACGTTAATTCTCTCTAATATTTGCTTCTATAGGGACTTTCATCTTCATTTTGTTCCCTCTTTCTATTGGAAGATTTTCAATCTAATAGTGGTCTAGTAACTTTTGACATGTCGAAAGGTATAATCATTTACTTTACGAAACCCCACGCCATTAACAAGTCAATGAACTTTGTTTTTCCTTATATCTAGTGAATGACATACCGCTAGAAATGATCTATTGATATACAAAAAAATCACTTTTACCGACTGTTGTATTAATTACGTTTCCATTGTGCCTTATATCATAAAATTTTATAGGCTTTGCATCTCACATTTAACACCCCTAGTTTTGGTTAAAATTAAGTGTCATGTCATCTATAAAAAGATGTTATGACCATTCATATATTTTTGAAAGTTCTACAAGTTAAGTTGTGTTAGAGATATGTACGCCTAGAAAAAGAAAGTCTCCAATTATATCACGTGTGGAATATATCATCACGCGTTAAGTGAATGAAAATATCATTTCTTTTGGTTATCTACTTACGCGGGTCCTTTTTACACACAATTAAAGACGAAGAAGGAACACATGGTTGGCGTATTATCCCTAAAAGGAAAACATGACTTAGATATGTTTTCATTATGCTATTTTCACCATTTACTCTTATGACTTAGATACTCAAAGTATGAGGTGAACTCATACTAGAAACATTTCAAGTCATTAGGTGTGAGATCAACAGCTATAATATTTGTGAAATAACATATACGCATTGTTTTTTTTGTCTAATAGTTCATTAGTTGTTAATATAAACGTGATTCCTTTTTATTCAAACTCCACATCAACGGACATAAGTTTTAAACATTATTCCAACAAAAAGAAGGTATTTTTATTTATAGAAATGTATTACCAATTCCCTGATAAATAATCACAAATTTTCTAAGTGTTACACTACACACTTTCACATCCACTACATGAGTGCAATGGAAGTAAAGCATTGTTTTAAAAACCGGATCGGACCCGCCGGTCTGACCAGTTGGATCGAGAACCGGACTTCAATCCGGTCCAGTTCGATACTTAACACCGTTTTGGCATTGAACCGGTAGTCGGACCGGTCGAATCGGACTGGTTGAACCAGGGGGTCGAACCGGGGATTGGACTGGTCGAACCGGTTTACATATATATAGTTTTAGTGTAGTACATACTACATACTTTCCATATGTTCAATGCTAACACCACCATTTATCCACAACATTATGTAACATCACCATGATTATTACTTATTAGTTAAACTATTTTGTCACACATTTGCCTCCACGGCTCCACTAAGGAGTTGGTGATACCATTATAATCTTCCATTCATACTCGAACATAGGCTCATAAGTCATATTTCATAACCTACTTCACATACCAACATAAAAAGGTTCAAATGCATTATGTCACACTTCAAATCGAAAGGCTTGACAGAACATTAGAATTACTTATCACACATAACGAAAGACATTAATGAAACCACATTCGTAGTTTATGATTCAAGTTTATAACTTTTATAAAAAAAATGCAAAACTCCGCAATGCACTAGAATGTTAATTGTCCTCGTCAAATAACCCAAATACGTCGTGTCATTGCTCACATAAACTCACCCTAAAACGCATGTTGAACCAAGTTAACTTATTTAGTTAGTCTTAATTTAACTTTGCACTTAATTATCCAGCCTTAAAACATACATTTTACTTTTCAAATCACACATTATTAAATGTGCATTTAAGATTCCCATACTCACATAATAAGATGCTATTTTCACTTACACCACACATCCTTACTTACCGTTTTCACCCCAATGTCACTCCTCACTGGTGTTGTAAAACTCGGCCAACTCGGCCGAGTACTCGGGTAGTACTCGGAACTCGGTGCGACTTTTTTCAACTTGGTCTTATAATTTAGTATCGGTCAACCTCTGTCAAAATCGGGGAGTACTTGGAGCTAGGCGACCCAACTCAGAAAACTTGGATTTTCACTGTTTTTAGTTATTTTCCGCTTATTTTCATCGATTTTTGTTGAATTGTAGTTGTTTTTTTATATATATACATTAGAAGAGGACTATTAAATGATTACTATGTCTATAATATCATAGAATAAGTATTCTTTTTGAATTATGTTCATATTTGAAACATGTATTCTTTTAATTTATATTGATATTCACATACATAGTTATAAATATTAATAAACTTATGATATTTGATACATGTATAATTTCTTACAATTAAATTTTTTTATAATATATCATATCCGAGTACTCCCCGCCTAGAATGAGTACTCGCAACTCACCAGTCGCGACCGACCTGGCAGGGTCTAACAACTTTTACACCATTGCTCCTCGCTATTTAAAACTCACACATTTTTAAAATGTAACTTTCTTAAAAACAAAGTTTCTATGAAATATGAAGCTTTTTAATACAAAGATCTTTAAAAAATGAAATTCTTAAAACAATATTTTAAAATTTTGAAGTGTTTAAAATACTAGTTTTTTAAAGCAGGAGTTTTTGTAAATACGAAAATTTAAAAAACATTGTTATTGTTTTATATTAAAAATTGTTTTCATAATTCTTATATTCTAATTAGTAACTATTAATTAATATTTTAATTCAAAACGTGAAATTTTTGGGTTTCCAATATAGTAAAAAAATTGAACAAAATAACAAATAACAACGAACCATAGTCCATGGGATGTAGGTATTTTGTTTCTTAAGAAGAGGCTTCTAATTAAGTGATTAAGTTAATGAGATGAGCCCTTATAATTAGGTTAAGTTTTTGATTTAGTTATAACTTATAACTAACTTTGTTAATATATAATAAAAAATGTTTAAAAAATGTATGCCTCTTAGGCAAGTGGGCCCTGAACAGAAGCCTATTTTATATTAATGACAACGCTAATTAACGATAGATGTACGATAAATTGCATATTATGAAAATGTGAGGTTGCATTATGCTGTAAAGGAAACTCCGAACATTAAATAACATGTTTTCAATTTTCAGTGTTTAAAACCAAATGAGTCGGATATGGGATGGTTTTGGTAACCTCAATCTAATACATGGTTACAAATCATGTCTTATAGTTTGATTTGACACATTAGATTCACAAGTATGCTTCTTGGTAATTTGGTATCATATATATATATATATATATATATATATATATATATATATATATATATATATATATATATATACTCGTTTATGATTATGATCTTATGTAGTTAAACGGAACTTGTTGGTACGTCTATTATCGACATCACAATATTAAACTAAACACACAAACTTGAAATAGAGAATGTTAAATTATATTTTAGAATTCATTTGTTATATAAGGCTCATAGTTTATATATTTATCTAATTAATGTAATATTTGTTATAAGGGTATAATTTTTTTAAGATTATGTTATTTTTTAATTGCTAGAGTAGTTTTTAGGTTTGTAATTTGGTTATTTTGATTTTAGGTCTTCCGTTATCTCAACTAGTTGAAGTGGGTGATGTGTCAAAACAAGAAGTGTGTTCGTTAGTTGAGATAGATGAAGTGATGAAAAGTAGTCTTTCATTCCTTGAACTAATGGATTATATTTTTCTTTTGTCTTTCGTTAGTTGAGTGTCAAATCATTGGTCTTCGTGAAGTTTTTCATAGTTTAAATACATGCAATGACTAATAGCTACCAGCAAAAAGAATTTTTTTATATAAAGAAATTATTTTTTACCTAAAAATGAAAAAAAAAAACTAATGCACTTTGTATGAAATAAAAAATAAAATAATAGCATTTACACTAGCTTCTTGCGTCTCTTTACGATCAACTAAACCTTAGACTCAACCATTGACTAAAGACAACCTACCTTGATCGTTGCATATTGTTGCAACATCTATGGGTTAAAATGTAATCAATGTTTTGGGAAGTTTTATTTTAGAGTTAGTTTCAATTTTGCTTCTTAAAATTAATAAAAGTATCAGATTTCTTTAAAAAATTAAAATTATTAATTTACATTGACAAGTTATATAAGTTATTTTAATTTTAATTCAAAAATTTTATTATTTTAAATTAAAGTTGACTAGTGAAACTTTAGATTGAAATAGAAAAAACTAATGAAACTTTAAATTGAAATTAAAACAACTTATGAACTATTAGAGCTAAATTATAATATTTTGGAGGAAAATTATTATTTTTGTCAAATCTCCGGGATCAAAACTAAACTTCACTTTTTATTTGATTTATTTCATGAAAACTATTTTAAAAATATCTTGTGTTATGTAATTTATATAAGTGTTGGTCCTTGCATGCACTTAAACTAACAAATGATACTTGCAAACTTCTGATGTGACTAATCCGCTATCTCAACTAGCGGAAGACAAGAAAAAAATGTGATCCGCTAGTTCAACAAATGGAAGACAACTTTTCCATCACTTCCGCTTGAGACGAAACAACTCCTTGCTTTGTCACATCATCCACTTCCGCTGGTTGAGATAGTGAAAGACCTAAAACTAAAAACAACCTCGAAACCACTCCAACATTTAAAAATAACCTAATTTTAAAAAATTCTAAAAATCAACTGGTAAACAAACCGAATCGTATTGTTGAAATGGTTTGTAACCCTGTACTTATAAACCAATTTGAAGCTGGTCAAAGTCAATGAACCAGTTAAAACCGAGTTTCAAACCTGGTTTGACCTAAACCGGTTCCAACAAATGTTTTTTAAACTTTTACAAACTCAAACACTGGTTTCAATCTGAACGAGTAGGTTTGTACACCTAATTTTGAGTGTGTTTTTGCGTTTTGAATGTTGTGATTATACTATTAAACCCAATACCTACATATACTATCATACGAAGGCAAAGTGATCAAAAAAATAATAATAATAAAATGAAAACACAATCAACCCCCAACCTCACGATCAACTAACAACTAAATTGTTTTAACATTTAAAACAAGGTTGATATCAGGTTCTGATATGGAGGGGCCAAACCGATTCGAAACCCCCAGGTTGAGTAAGGTTGAACCCATGTTGACTCCGGGTCAGCTCACCGGGTCGGGTTGGGAACCCGGTTTGTATGTGAACGGTAAACCACTAGGGCACTACACCTAATTTATTCACAGGCCTGAGTGTATGCAGAATGCAGCAGCAAACATCAGTAAACTGAAACTCCACAAAGTTTTCGGCCCAATACGGCCCAAGGTCACCAACACACCCTCATAAACCCTAACACCACACCCCTTTACAATTTCACCACCATCATCAACCGCAAACTCATCTCCAAACCCTAACCCTAACCCTAGCCATGGGTCGCGTCATCAGAGCCCAACGTAAGGGAGCCGGCTCCGTCTTCAAGTCCCACACGCACCACCGCAAGGGTCCGGCGAGGTTCCGGAGCCTCGACTTCGGCGAGCGCAACGGCTACCTCAAAGGCGTCATCACCGAGATCATCCACGACCCCGGCCGCGGTGCTCCGCTTGCTCGCGTCACTTTCCGGCACCCGTTCCGATACAAGCACCAGAAGGAGCTCTTCGTTGCCGCTGAGGGGATGTACACTGGTCAGTTTGTGTTTTGTGGGAAAAAGGCGAATTTGATGGTGGGGAATGTGCTACCGCTTAGATCTATTCCTGAAGGAGCTGTGGTGTGTAATGTTGAGCATCATGTTGGGGATCGTGGGTCGTTTGCTAGAGCGTCGGGGGATTATGCAATTGTATTAGTCATAATCCGGATAATGGGACTACTAGGTATGAATTTGATATTGAATTCTCTCGTTAAAACCCTAGTTTTGATGGTGTTTTGATTGTTTGCGTATGTTATATGCGTTTGTTTGTATGTTGGGATGAATGTTTGTTGTAATGAATGTGATTAGTATCTTGATTTGACGTTTTGTTAGGTTTATGGTCTTAATTTGTTTGTTAGGTTTATGCTTTTTAGTACAATCTGATTGCTTTATTGTTTTTTAATTCTAGATGATGATATGGATTTGTGGAATAATGTGTAATAGGGTGCTAACTGCTTAGTGTATGTTGTTAATGGGCTGAAGAGATGAACGATGTCGATAGCACGCATGAATGTACTTATTCATGTTGAAGACTAGCCCGTGTAATGTAACCTGAAAATGTCGTTTGTTGCTTGTTAACTAAATAGTTGAAGGGTGGCTTGCTAACGGTTTACTAGTTTAATGGAGGTGCGAACATGTTGATGCTTTGATAGGTTGTAACAAATGGGCTAAATGGGATTGTCGGGTTAGTGTTTGAAAACTCAAAAGATGCAGTTTTTAAGCTTTTAGAGGGTTAAACATGTCAAACTTGAACACTTAGTTTAATTGAATGACTTAAACAAGTAAACCTGAAGTCTGATCTTGACTCTTGTTATGCTCTGTATTGGTTCATGAATTTGCATCTCAATTTATAATCTTGTATTATCTTAAATCATGCTTTTTTAGTTAACTTAAACTTTAGATCATAAGGTACTCAACAAATGTTATTAAAACTATATTTTCTTTTCTAGAAAGATACCTATTTTCCAATAAGTAAATGAGTTAAGATGAAACTCTGTGTTTTCGCCAAGATTCTTGTTTGTTTACAGTTGCTCTGGAGTTATGAAATGTGGTGATTTTTGTTAAATATTTCTTGAAGTTTACTTTTTTAAAAATGGCCATACATTTAATGTTACTGATCAATATTCTTTACTGTAGAGTGAAGCTTCCATCTGGAGCAAAGAAAATTGTGCCAAGCGGATGTCGTGCCATGATTGGTCAGGTTGCAGGTGGCGGACGTACGGAAAGCCAATGCTGAAAGCTGGTAATGCTTATCACAAGTTCCGTGTGAAGAGAAACTGCTGGCCCAAGGTTCGTGGTGTTGCTATGAACCCAGTTGAACATCCTCATGGTGGTGGTAACCATCAACATATTGGTCATGCGAGTACTGTTCGCCGTGATGCACCACCCGGTCAAAAGGTTGGTCTCATTGCCGCTAGGAGGACTGGTCGTCTCAGAGGTCAAGCTGCCGCCACTGCAGCCAAGGCTGATAAGTAATGAACCAATAGTATGGATGTTAATCTTAGTTTTTTTTTACCATTAAGTCTGTTTCTTTCATGTTTTGTTTTTTCCTGGAACTTGCAACTCCTATATTTACAATCGTATTTTACTTGTTGGAAAGTTTTGCAATAGTTTACTGATTATTGGCCATGTCTGATTGTTGATGCCTTTTAGTTTGTGAATGCGGGTTGTTCTGCGGCTATAGTTTTTATTGAGCTTGTGTTAAGTTTGAACTTTTATCGAGTTGATCTTGGGTTGCTGCTAAAGCTGATGCACTATTCTACACTAGGAAATGAAAAGGAACAACTTGTTCATCATTCATGATAGCTTGCAAGGAGTTTGTTTTATGAAAGTGTATATGAATAAAGTGGTTTTCATAATCGGGATTAATGGTGTGTGTTTACTGTCTTGCATTGCAGAGAAAATGCATTTAAAGTTCCTAGTTTTCTTGACCTTATACGTAACATTTTTACCTATGTTATTTAGTAACGTACACAATCTCAGCTATTCTTTAACTACGTTATTTAGCTTTGTTCCTAATGTACATAAGTATAAACTATAATTAACTACTCAGGCTTTAACGTAATAATGGGTAGGCTTAAGGGTCGGACTCTGAATGTGATAGAATGACATACCGTACTAAAAGTTAAATAACTATGTTGAGAGTTGAGACTAATAGAAACATTAAGTGATCATTTGTGATAATTCATAAAGTTAAATGTCTGGAAAACAATGATATGGTGCTAGGGGTTGTCCATAAGAAATGAAAACACTATGGGTGTTGCGTGTGCGCTTCTTGACGTGCGATGAAGAGCTAAATTTAAAATTAAAGACCAATGCTTTATGTCACCATCAAACTACATTACATTTTTAACCCTTTTATTATCTTCACTTACACCACCACTTATGATTATGAAGATGCTTATGTATTCACGAAAATGGTTTAAATAGACATGCAACTCCGTGCGCACACAATTTCCTATATGAATGGGCAAAAATAGTGGATTAATATCATTTTTTATAAATGTTGTGTAACAGGCAACACGTATATAGAATTTCAAATTTTTTTATACATTAATTTAAAATAATCTGTTGTTATGATATTTTAAAAAAATTGATGCTCGCATACTCCATGGGTTCGTCCAAACGTCCATCATTGTGACTACTAATGGATTAACATTACATTTGTTCTTAATTTGATCATCACTACAATTTTATGCTTTCTAACTATTGCAAAGTTTATATTAAAAAAATGTTTATTAAGGTGCTTGTAAAAGTATATCACAAAAGATTATTTGAGACACAGACCTATATGAATTGTATAGCCTAATCTCAACCGACAAAACTGCTTCTGTTATATCAGTGTAATCTCAACCTTTTATGGTTCTATAGTCCATGAGCTATATTCTTTCTTTAATTTTATTATCATTTGAATAAACATAAAAGATTCTTTATAACATATATACTTGCCAATAGAGTTAGCATAACCATTGGTTGAACCTTGAAGCTTGCCACATCACAACCCATGGGAATATGATCGTATAAGTGTTTGGTGTCAAAACATGTTTTGCAGCCACCAATTTTCCTCTATTTTTTTCTTTAATCGTCCCCTCCAAATGAATATTTCTAAAAATATCCTTACCGGACAAGGCGTCAACGCCTCTTGCTCAAGCATTTGTACAACAGGCTATTTAGAATTCGACACGAGTCCAAACAGTCAGGCCATTGTAACAAAACAATTGTAACTATCAACCGTCTGCGCTCACGCGATAATAATATCAGAGAGGTGACGCCGCCTTCTTAGGACGTGTATTGACGATGACGTCTTCTTAGTAATAATAAAGCGACAATTCGTTAAAAAAATTTTAAAAATCAAACCGTAAAACTAGAAGTAAAAAAAACCCTAGATAGTTCGTGGGTTTTAGTCTCACGATATCAGTCACCACTGACTCTGCAAAACCCCAACAGGGGAACACAAAGCTTACACCTCTACAATGGCGATGAAGGCGGCGACGACGACGGTGGCTGCCGCCGGTCCCCGCGGCCTCCGATGTCTATTCTCCACTCTTTCGACCAACTTCCCATTTCCTTCACAGCCTACCGCCAATCAGCCCCAGAGACCCCAAGCTGAACCTTCAACCAATCTCTTCGTATCAGGTGCATCTGAATCTCCCCCTATCATCATCATCATCATCATCATCATCTTCTGTTTCATTTTACATGACGCAATTAATATGCATAAATCTATCATGTTTTGTGTCTCTATGTATGTGTGTGTTTTGTATCAGCGAGTAGAGTGTTAATTGGTTATTTGGTTTAGATTGTTATGTGATTCATTAAGCGGTATGGTTTTATAACGATGAATGACTGAAGAGTGTTATGAATTTGTATATTGTTGGTTTATTTTGCAGATGAGCTTCTTCTAGTGCTCTAGATATGATTGAATTAGAATTGGGGGTTAGGGTTTATCTTATGGTTATTGCGTTTTAACATGATTTTTGCTTTTTAGTTGATTTAAATTCTTGAAGAGGTTTGATGGTCTGCTGAAATTTGTCTTTTTGACTTTGGTTATGTGATGATTATGTCTTTTATGTGGATAAAGAAAACAGTTTTTGATCAGCAGATGGTTTTAGCTTTTGTGTCGCATCATCTGCACCAGATTTTCAGCATTGTTAGCTTCGGAGCAATATGCGACAGCATCATATTTTGATGATTAGCATGTTGTTAACTTAAGAACTTTTTTCTATTATGTTTTCTTTTATATAATTATATGATGCGGATACTGTATTTGATTAAAGATGCAAACGTTTATAGTCTAAAGATACAAGCTTGTTCGGTGTAGTATGTTGTCTTTTAGAGTTTGGTTTGTCCCTGTACCCTTGGTTTTAAATAGCACGCTTGAGGCATGACCATACGAGATGACTGAGAAAATGTGTCAGGGTCTTGAAGTGGCTCTTCATGCGCATATCGGGTCAATATTAGTCAAAACTAGGGTCTCTTGGAGGCTTATTTAGTTGTGCGGAGAGCAACCTTTCATGACCTCTTGCCTTGTGCCTCGGCTTTTAGGACTTAAACGCCTTTGAGCACCTCATGCTTTTTAAAACCAAGCCTGTAGTACAGTTCTTTTGAATCAAGGGTTATGTTTGATTACATGTGTATTGGTAGTTTGGTAATTTGTGTTTTGGCGGATTTGTCTTTAATTCTGCTATAGGCATTTTAATGAGTTTTTTTGCTGGTAAATGCAGGTCTTAGCAAGCGTACAACTGACGAAGGGCTTCGAGAATGCTTTGCAAAGTTTGGTGAAGTGGTTCATGGTATGCTTGTTCTAACAAATCTTGATTCTGAGTCACGAGTATGCTAGTTTTTGCACTTTGATTCCTATCTCTCTGTTACTCTTTGCAGCTAGAGTAGTAAAAGATCGTGCATCAGGTTGGTCAAAAGGGTTTGGATTTGTACGATATTCTACACTTGAAGAGGCTGCTGCTGGTATCGAGGGCATGGATGGGAAGGTAAGCGCGTTCACACACACACACACACTATTAAGTGTCTATAGAGAGTCACGATTTTTTGTCGCGTGTGATGTTATTAATTTATTATATATCTTGTTAATATGTCTTTGTTTTGTTTGTTGCAGTTTTTGGATGGTTGGGTTATATTTGCAGAGTATGCTAGGCCAAGAGAGACTCCTCCATCACCTCCTACCTATGGCGGGTACCGCCAGTGACCTCTATCTTTGCAACCGATTCTTGATTCAACGGTATTATTATATGGAGATCATTTCATGAAACTACATATGCTCGTGTGCATCTGTCACAGTTCGTTACATCCTCAATTTGCGTGTTGGAGGGCTATATTTGTTGTCAACATAATCACTGTTTGTAACACCCAAACCTCTTCAATAATTTGATTTCATTTTATTACCATATATAGTTAATAAAATGTTCACAAGATAATATGTCACAACCATAGAAAGTAAAACCAGGATGATGTGTAAAATGCTCTGAATATGTTTTTAAGTTTTATATTAGTGACCGAAACGAACCTAAATTTACTTGTTCGAGCCGATATTTTGAGGTATACAGCTACAATGGTAATGGGACAAATGAGGGGAGGGCTTGTTTGAGTGTGGTTTTAGTATTATGTGAGATTTGGTTGCTGCATCCAAATCATGAAGCGGTTATCTATGTTAGCAGGGTGAGTGATGTCTACTGGATAATCTCGATCACCGTTTGGATTACTGTTTTCATTTTGAGTCGTGTTTTTTATTAGAAGAGTTAAAAACTATAGTGAGTTATTGTTTTCATGTTGAGTTGTGCTTTCGATGTGTTAAAACTTTAAGTGATGGGCTCTTAGGTAGTTTTTTAATAGTTTCATTAAAAGGATACCTCTAAACTGTAAGAAATGTATGTGTTTTTAAAAAAAAAACAACATTTGTGTGGCTTCATTCGGATCTGAATGGTTTAATTCATATACAATGCAGAATGAGAAATAAAACATATCTACCCTTTCACAAAAGAAAACCATTGAAGCCCTCTCCCTCCCTCCTGTTGCAGCAATCTTCCTCCACTGTCTCGCCTTCTTTCTGCTGCCCTGTTGCCGCCGCCGCCGCCGCCGCCCAACCTTGCTGGTGCAGTCTCCCGCCACCTCACCCCTTAACTGTTGCAACCCCCGCCACCGCAACCCTTCGCTGTCACAACCCTTCAGCCGTTGCAACCCCCTCGCTGCTGCAATCCCTTAGCCGTCGCCACCCCACACTCATCGCCCCTTTTGCTGTGTTTCAATGTGGAACCTCCTTTTGGATGGATAAACGGTTGGTGATTCTTAATTCTAGGGCTTGTAGGGTAAAAATTAAGTTGTTAGAAGAATAAATTCTAAATCACGAGAGTAATCTTGAACCATCTGCTCTATTTTTGGTGGCTTTATTGTCATGATTAGGTACCGTAGATTCTTGTTGTTTCAATTTGAAGAAGATGAAATGGAAATTACAATGGGGAAGGTATTCAAAAGAGAGGATTGATCATTAAAAGATTGCGTAAAAAATATTTTATAATGTAAAACAGTTATTTTATACAACTATTCAGAGATTTAACCAAACATTACTTGTTGGTTCACATTTATAAATTTAAAGTCTCTTACCAATTAGATTTATACTGTTTTAGCACTTAGTGGTTCAGATGTTGTTTAACAGCCCTTGAGTATGAAAGTGTTACTTAATCGGATGGTAGCGACTATAATGGTAATTGATCAAACACAAGCATTGTGTAACGATCAAAAAGTCATTTCCAACTATAACCGATTCTTATCACACCTCTTATATTTTCGGATAAAAGTGATGGTTTCAATGAAAAATGCACAAGCTGAGGTTTGAAAGGGTATGGAGGGTTTAGAGGGAAGATCAACGTGTGACGAAAGGTGGGATGCGGTGAAGATGACATTTTGATGTAAGTGATCTTGACTACCATTAGCTCATTATCATCCTGATGAGGTAGGAAAGTTATAAACTTCATAGAAACCGTTAGAAGGGGTTCAAAGCCGTGTCCTCAACTAGCATCACCCGCTGACGGTTAAGTCAATATAGGGATGTTAGGTATAAACATGTGTGTATATTGATTATAAGTAAGATCATTTGGTAAATGCAATATGTTTTGCGTGTGAGAAGCTCCTGTTGATATAGTCATCTTATAATCTATTCAAACATTTGGTAAATATAATTATTATAAATATAATGATCAGTCTTACGTATGAGAATATATAATAAAAAATTAAATATAATCATCATTAGGTGTATAGGTATATAAGAAAATCAACGTCATAGCTTCTAGTAGCAGTGTTTCTTTTAGCTTTTGGTATCGAGCACTGGTATCATACTGTATCGATCAAATCAAATCGATATTGGTACATGTATTTGATTTTGCCTCATTATGCTTTTAGTACTACACGTTGGTTCTGTATGAGGCTGATGCATTCAAAACATCCAACATCCAGAATTCTATCTTGCATGCATGCATTAAGTACTAAAGTAGAATGCTTCGTAAGTTTCACATTATCTTAAAAAATATTCTAAGTGTGAAATCTTCCGAAGTCAAAACCAACATCTTCCTAAGCTTAAAGTGAAGACTTCTGAAGCTTCAAGTATAAAGTCTTCCGAAGCTAAGAAGTGAAGACATATTATCTTTCGAAGACTTTTGAAGACATGCTTTTATCTGATATACTTTACCATAAAGGTAGACCATCTTTCCGCTATAACTCTGTTGACTCACCGACTTTCACAAGTTGGTGAACAGATCTATGCTTTTGGTAACTGTACATTGAGGTCTTGAGTTATTTGTTTTCGACTTTATGTACTTTTATCATTTTTGTAATATATTAGGATGTGAGTTATGACATGTCATAGTCACTATTAAAAAATAATCTGCCTTTTGATTTTACATTGATTTTGTTGTTGTCTAGATCATGTATCCAACTAACATTCAAAGTATAGCCATTTGTAGGATCTATTATTGTAACATTTACCCATTTTAGAAAATCTAAACCTGAATCCGTTTGGGTCAAGTTGAAAATCAAATTTATTATCTAGTCATTTGAATTATCTTAATGTTTCAAAAACAATAAATATGTCACTTAATCAATTTAACTTAAATTCTATGATTTATAAAATAAATTTATGAATGCTAAAAGGTTATTAATATCTATAAGATTTTAAAATATTCAACTAAAATAAATAATCAAATTACAAGTTCTTGTGAGATTTATAAAGTCTATAAAGATTTAATAAAAATGAGTTAAATTAAAATTAGAGTCTTAAAAAATTTAGCATTTAAATTGTAATTTTTTATTTATTTAAATATTTAATTTTATATTTATTTTAAATTCCAATTATAACCCATTTTGAAAGACTTGTAACTCACCACTAACACCATTCATAACCCCTCGCTAACCTCTACTATAAAAACAAGTTTTAGGTCTTACTTTTTATTTGCTCATTCTTTAAAAATTACTAATAAACCTTTCTTTCATTCTTTGGTTTTGATTAGTTTTAATAATTTTCTTTTACAAGTAATTTCAAGAAGTCTATAATACTAAGGTAACATTATATTGCTTTTATATTATGCATTTATATATTGTTTCAATCATTCTAACATCCAATGAATCTCATTATTCTATGTTCTTACTTTTATTCTTTCTTTTACTAAAACTCTTTTAATTTTAATCATTATTATTTGATTATCTACCTTCTAACATTCACTAACCTTATAATAATCAATAACATTTCTAAATCAAGCTAATAACACATTAACGTAAACAAAGAATCTTGTTTGCATATGGATGTTATGACGCCGTAATCGGTTATTCCACAAAATTATTTCTCTAAATGATGGCTATGCCAAAGTTTTGAGATATTTTTCTATAACTCAAATAAAGTCTAATCTTATCTTACTACTTTAATAAAAAGGTAAATAGGGGTGCCATGTGTCAGCACCACAATCATTCTCACAATTTTTTTCCTGCCTCTCTCTTCTATTAAATAATTACCTTAATTACGAATAAAATTATTTTAATACATTTTAATATATTATAAATTAAGAAAGAAATCTATTTATTAAGGATATTTCTAAATAAATTAATATATTTTAATAAGTCAATTTTTTTTAAAACAAAAAATAATCAAAATTTGGAGTTGTAATAAGAAATTTTGTTTAAAAATTACATTTTTATACGGTTTATTTTAGAATAAAATGTTTATTTTTTAAAAAAATTTAAAAGGTTGATATCACTGTTTTATTATTTATAGTCATTTTTAATATGTAGTTTCAGAAATGACTATAAGTTGACTTATTATTTAATAAGTCATTTTTTAAAACAAAAAATAATCACATTTTGGGAGTTGTAATAATAAATTTTTTTAAATATGACATTTTTATACGATTTATTTTAAAATAAAATGTTTATTGTTTAAAAAACTGTAAAAAGTTGCTATCACTGTTTTATTATTTATAGTCATTTCTGATACGTAATTTCAGCCATATCATATCTTAAAATATTATTTTATAATTAATATATTTATTATATCAATATTTTATTTATTTAACCCGTGTAATACACGGGTTTACTAAAGCTAGTATATCATATATCGACATAATAAATTTGTTCTAACCCGTTTCATGCTTTAGCAATTTTAAATGTGCATATAAATGTCTTATTATATATTTGACAAAATATAGTCTGACTCCACTAACCATAACTTGATCATAATAAACTAAATTTGACTAAAATAAGACTTCAATATTAGGTTCATTGAATTAACTTTTTAATAATATTTTATACATTTTAAACTCAATCAGACGACTCAACAATAACCTTCACAAAATAAGTGCGCATTTCAACACCTTATGTCTTGTGCTGTTGTTTTGATCTATTTACGGATCTTTTCATAAAAACATTTCTAAACAAAAGTTGTTCGGGAGACTCTGAACTAGTCAACTGTTCAAACACGTATCAAACATTCGGTCCTGAATCTAAAATTGGTACAATAATCATTTTTCAATCTACATTTCGTTTTTTAGCATTCTCAAAAGGTCCTAACTTCTTGTAATAAATTCTTATATCAAGTTTTTGTTTTTTTATCATTTAGAACATAATCTCTGACTCTTGAACATCCAAGTTTATTTATATACCCATAACCATTATTATATAATGTGAGTTTTCATGCCCTTTTTTTTACTTTATTTCACATATTTTGAGGTGAAACATGTTAATCTTATAAACATACATTTGTAAAACATTTTGGAGCTTGTAATGCACGAGCAATTCATTTATAAACTTGTCATGGTTACTTGAGATATTTGTGAACTTTATATGGTAGTCATCTTGTAAAAACAATCATTAATTATTGCTAGCCTAGTAACGCCATAGATCTATGGGCTTGACAAACCTATTTGGTGCTAAAGCCGAGGTTATTGCCGGCTCCTGATGACGTATAACTTGTTTATCATGGAACAAGTACACTTAGCTAATTGTTATAACTTATAATGGATATCTTTGTCAAAGTTTGATTGTATCATTATGTTATCTATATTCTTGCATTATTTCTTAACCTATGACATGAATTGTCTTTTAAAAGTTGTTTTTAGATGTATGTACAAATTAGTGGGAACTCACCAACATTATATGTTGACCGTATTTTTAACATGTTTCAGGATTAATAATTTTGAGGACTCCTTCTTGTTCATATAGGACTTGGACCTAGTTTAACTAAATATTTTATTTTGTTGTTTGAATCTTGATTGTATTGTAATGATTTGTTTGTTTAGTATTATTCAATGAAAAATAACATTTATAATATTTCAACTTATTTAATTCCATTAGTTATGAACAATCGTTTCACATTCGTCCGACCTAATGATTTCGCCGTCGGTCGGGGTGTGACAATTATAAGTATCTTAGGTCTTTATAACTTATCTTCATGCTCGTACACTTGTAAAAGAACTTGAGAGAAATATACAACATCATTGAAAACCAAAATTACTTGTGTTGTTTCTGTTATTGTTTTGTCTTATATTTGCTAGTGTTCTAAGTGTCAATCTTGTGTTACCAGTTCTCTATTTGATCTGTTAAGTGTTTTAAACAAACTCTTCTAATTGTGTGTTGTGTTGCAACTCCCTTAAACGGTCATGCAGTCTCGATATCAGTAAATACTAAAAGGTATAGAGTACCAAAAGTTTTATTTTATTTTTAACTGTGACATCCGGTAATTTTCCGTTACCAAAACTTCGTTAGTTCCGTTAAGTCTTGCGTACACATGTCATGAGAACACACTAGTTGTCGTTTAACGTTGGTGACCCGGCGGTAATTAATAATGTTAAATTAATTATAATTTAACTGATTATGTGATTGTTGTGTTATGCTTATGTGTTTACGCGATTTAAATGTTAACGGTGAATTTTATCGCGTAACGTGGAAACATGTGTATTAATTCGTATGTTTTGTGTTTAGTAAAGATAAAACATGTAATTATTATTATTAGTCTATATTGTTATTAATCTAGCTAAAAACACTTTTAAAAAGAGTTTAAAGCTTAATTTTTATAAAAAAAATAAATGCAAGAGTTAAAGGGTGGTTATTGTAAATTAATTAAAAACAAAACCCCAACCCTACTCCCCACCCCATTCTCGGCCGCGAACACCACCCCAAACCTTCGCATCTTCAAAATCCAGCCTCGAACAACCAATTAGCTACGGATTTTGTCACACCCCCGCTAAGAGCGGAAACACGGGGGCGTAACGAGACGGGAATCGTCATAACACATGGTAAGCGATAGAGATGCAATAATAATAATGATGAAAAGCGTGTCATGACAACACCCGACAACAAGGGGACTTGTGTCGTGTTTAGTCAGTAATCACGACCACATAGCCATAAGCATAAACATGACACATAAATCATAATACATAGATGATAACATTGTATGCAATTCCCACAACCCGGGAACAAGTTAGAAAGTATAACGTTATTTGAATTAGATACATCAATTGTTTTCAAAATGATAAGTTTGGCCCGAAAATGCATCCTAGGGTCCCCACTAAGGCAGCACACCTAGAACCTCAGCTAGCATGATCACCTGAAAAGATATGCTCAAAATGGTCAACAAAATTGTTGGTGAGTTCGCAGGTTTAAATTAAATAAGTAATTGATGCTGTATAAAGTTGTTGCAGAATACCGTGCATACAGTTATGAGTAAGCAAAATCACATGACAAGAGCTTTACAACCAAACCTAATGACGTACACAAAGAATCTTGTCGGAATATATTCACCCAAGGCCCGTACCTGGCTATTGTTGGTACTAACTAGTATACCAACACGAGGGTGGGGGTGTCAACCCAGTAGTGCTACCAATACCTAACCGTCAGTTCCACACTGGAATTAAATGGTTGTAAGAATGAACCACAAAGCAGACTCAAGCATGTATCAGATAAGTACTCACAAAACAGTAGCATGTTGATTCCAAGTATGTAAATTGTATGTATGTTATATAGCATAGAAAACGGGTGAGCATACTTTTCCCCCATGTTTGTAAATGTTTGTAAAGTAGTATAAGCACAAAAGGGGCCACGAAACTCACATGTTAAGTGGTAAGTATGAAAGATCGAGATTCCCAACAGTTTTATGCAGAGAACAGTCAACACCTATTGACAGTTATTGTTAAGCATTAATAACCTGTATAAAGCGTATAGTAATGTTTGATCGGTTCGGGTTGTATCGTTTCGGTCGTGGGTAGCACACACACACAAGCGGACGCACGTATCAGATCTTATGTAGATCCAAGTACTACGAGTAGTCGTCATTGCTTATGACATCCGTGAAATGATCTCATGGTTATAAAAGATAGCACTTGTTATGTATTTGGAGTTCCAATTGGATTGTCGATAATTGTAAAATGTTAGGTTGTTTTCAATTGAAATAGTATGTGCATGTTGATAGCGTTGACTTTAATCTTTGTGGTCAAGCAATGACACTTTTACTGATGTTACCTTATCATCATCAGACGTTCAAGGGGAAATTCACACTCAACATCATCAGTCACACAACAGGACCAGACGCTCGACTCAACGCTCCATCCTTACGAATCAACCTTCAATCGTACGAATCAGCTTCATTCGTACGATTGAGTCTTCATTCGCATGGCTGGCATTCAGTCGTACCACACAACACACATTCGCACGACCCAACCTCCATGCGCACGAATCAACCCTCAATCGTGCGAATTAGCTACTTTCGTGCGATTGAACCTTCATTCGTGCGATTGGACTCCAGTCGTGCGAAACACACACAATCGCATACATTCAGTCGGTCACCTGACTCAATCGCACACAATCATTCATACGCATGACTCAATCACATACACTCATTCGCACGCATGACTCAATCACATACAAACTCACAGTCGCACAACTCAGTCGCACGACATGCCTAGTCGCACAACTCAGTCGCACGATAGACTTAGACGCAAGATTCAGTCGCACGACTCACTCAGTCGCACGGCTCAATCGCCTGACAGACCCAGTCGCCTGAACTGCAGAATCTAAGGCCCCTACTTAGTAGGATTGGCATGGTTTAGTATGTGAAGTCGTGAGTGGTTTCACATGACATGTAGTGCGTGATTTGATCTTTGTCTGGCGTGTTAGTTATGTTATAATTGGTGGGCATGTTAATGTTTTAGATTCGCATGACTTATATGATAATTAGTGGTATGATGATTTAAGTAATGCATTGGGTAATGTAGCACCTCATGTGATCCATTTGAATGTTAACCATGTATGTTATATGTTCACATTTGCTTAATTGAATTATAACTCATGATGTCACCAACGGGTCAAACGGGTTAACTGGGTCAAACGTGTCTGTTTTCTGAAACCCTTAGTCTTTGGTTGTGGTGTGCTTAGGGTACCACATGTTCTCTGTTTACACGTACTTATGTACTTACATGATTTAGGTAACCTTTGAAGGTTGTCTGTCCACTCTCTCTTCCAAGTAAACCTTAGGTATTTGTTACGCATATCAGGTGAGTTCATGCCCCACTCTTTACTTAATCTTTTTTGGGGGAGATAGCATACTGGTAATTTACAAACACTTATATATATTTAAGTTGTGTATAATATTAATATAGTGCTGTTTATCATGGAAAAGTCCTCACACTTTCGAATTGTTAATATTGAATAGCGGGGAAACTTGGGTAGTACTACTGGGTCTGACGAGCCCCACCTGTGTGACTCGAGGTCAACCGAGTGCAATTTGTTGTAATGAACATTGTCACGACCTGATAAGTCGTGACAGGAGGCAACAACTTATCACAGTCAGCTTCAATTGCAAAATCATTATGAATTAATATTTATTGTTAATAGACTAGCTATATGTTACAATACACTACTTATATATCACAACTGTTAGATTGTTTATATTTGAACGCCAACTCTTGAACTCACCAACCATTGTGTTGACATTTTTAGTATGCTATTTTAGGTCGTTAACTTCGCTTGCCATTAGAAGCACTGCACAGTTCATCATACATTCTAAGACTCTATTTTAAAGACATCTTTATTGGTTTTTATTTATTAATGTTTACTCATTTGGGTTGGCGCGTGTTTTGCCATATTATGCATTTATATACTTTGGGTTTCTTTACTTACAAAGCGTTTTCGCATGGTTTTAAAGTTTGAACTTTGGTTGGTTTTATCTTAAATGTGACATATAGAGTCGTTCTGAGTAACTATTGACTGTGATCCTGGTTTGTTCACACGTCTCGTGGTAAAACTCCGCACGTGGATTTTGAGGATGTGACATTAACCATTTTGATGCAATTTCTGGCACGTTTTAAATATACTACATTCGAAGTTCAACATAAAAATTGTATTTATATAATTTTGAGATATTTTTGGCATTATGGTTCGTAAATTGGTATTCAAGAATCACATGACAACTTATCCTATAACAAAAAAAACCAACAAAGTTGTACCAAATTGAAAGTATCGAAAAAACGATACCAATATCAGTACCAAAACAACAAATTTAATGTGATACGATGCCCACTTCTCATCAAATTCGGTACGAGTAACGGTATGCATGGTTGAAAGATATAGGGGGGTTCTTTTTTTATTAGTAGTGTTAATTTTTGATTTAGTAATATAAACTTTTAAACCGTTAGTATAAATCTCTTTATATATATATATCGAGACCACTCCTTTAATAGAAATTAATTTTGCCGCACCCTTTTTGTAATAATACTTAACCTCCGCCATCGAAAATATCTACTAATCCTAAATCATCATAGCAGAATTCTTTGGGAAATACACCAACACCATTGCATTATTTGTACTGTCGGGTGAGGCTCATGTCCCCCAAGAATCATTGTACTACAAGTTCTAGAGATATCATTATACATCATGCGTGATCCTTTTACATGTGAAACGAGATCCATTAAGTAATAAACAAATAACCCTTTTTTAATCTTTCAATTCACTTTCTAGAATTCAAAGTTGGTAACTTCATATAATTCAAAATGCCACATGTCGTTGGGTTTAACTTTGTTGGATTCACTTTCATTCAAGGTTAAAATGAGAGAGCGATAATGTTCTGTTTAGCATAACCAATGGTTTTCGTGTGTTCGTCACCAAAGTAGATAATTTTCTTTAATATCAAACATACGACCCTGTTTAAAAGAATATGTGTTATATTAATAGGTTTTATTTATCTGTTTTTCAGTCGAGACCCGTACCCCAAAGTCTGTCCTCAAAGGAAACATACAACCAAAAAACTTCCTATCAAATTATTTTTAACTCTTTGATTTAAGAATTATTTGTATCAAAGTGGACGAATAATAAAATAGAAAGGTGACATTTTACTTTATATCTAGAGATCCGTAATGTGCCAGAATACTTTAAAGTATGCATCAATACATCGAGATGTTCATGGTTAAATATGTGATCTTCGAATCTATCTATTTCTTAACATAACTATCTTATTTTTAAGGGGTGCCTCTTTTTTTCGTCGGTAGTATTAATTAGTCTGGTAGTATAAATTTTTGACTCGGTGGTGTAAATTTTATATAAATATCGAGTTCGCCCCCTAAAAAATATTAATTCCGCCGCCGTCCCCCTACGGGGATGTTCAAGCTCCGCTCCTGCGCACTTACTAAATGATTCAAAGAGGTTAACGGAAAGGCCGGTATACCAGATTTTGCACCGATCCTCCTCATTTAGTTCGACTTATAGAAGTAAGTGACACGTTTTCGTATGTGGTCTAACATAAAACGGCAAACGTTGTTACAAAGATTCATGTTGCTAGAATGCTAGTACTAGAGCTCTGTAGTGATGTTGCGAAGTAGACTCTTTTGATTGAAAGAGAAGTTTCGGCAATCTCGTTAGGTTGTTCCTCATTCTCTCAAGTTGTGAGTTGAGTTGTAACTACATAGGAAACCCTTAAAAGGGGTCTCGAGGCCATAACTTTAAAGACCACCTTCTAACGGTCAAGTCAATACATGTATCACTAGGAACATATAGTTGCCATGAGACGAGAGGAGTTACGTTTTGTTTTATAGGAGCCGAGTAAGCCGAACCTAGTAGACTGAACGCCTATTGGACCGACACAATACAATGGTACCTCTACAAGTAACTTTCTTTACCCATTCATTGTTGCTTTAATGTATTTGATAGTATACAATTACAACTCTAATTTAGGATGTGTAAATAAGTTCTAATAAAAAAGACATGCTATTTGATGGACATGAACATAAATCTTCTTTTTTTCTTCGTAAGTATACCATCTCGAGGCTAAACTTCGTTCTCTGCTTCAGCCATCCCATTCATGGTGTCATACAACGGCTTGTTTAGAGTTTCAGGCAAATAAAAGGTAAGAAATCCGCCGAGGATCCCACATACCCCGAAAACGAAAAACGGAAGCCCCCCACCCATGACGACCACAAAAGGCGCCATAATTGCCCCTAGTTGTGCCGCCTGAGTGGCACAACCAAGGGCGGCATTCCTCACCACTGTCGGAAACAACTCCATCGCATATATAAACAACAAATTATAAGTCCCCGCCATCCCAAAAATCCCCAAAACACCACAACCCATCCTCACCACCTTCCACACCCCTTCATCCCCATAAAACACCCCGCGATGCAAAAGATCCCGCTAAACCACTGCGTCCCAACACCCAATGGCTTTCTCCCAAACCGATCAATCAACACCGCTGTTAGGAAAAACGCAGGCATTTCTGCCACCGCATTAACCAACACCGTAACATATAAATTCGTTTCGAGGTTAACCACATTCAAGCTAAGCCCGTAGTACACGATCGAACACGTAAAGTTAATCCCCACTACAAGAACCAATCGGATCCTCGTCAAGGGCGACCTAAGCGCATCCACCACCGATCCACTCACAACTTCTTTCGCCCGAATCTCCCTACTCTTTTGATCACTACCATTAACCTCCTCATCGCGCGCCACACACACATTCTCGGGTAAAGCTCTCCCATTCCCCTTAGCAATGGCGCGCATAATATTCATCGCTTTATCCGCTTGTCCTCTAATAAGGTACCACCGAGGGGACTCGGAAACAAACGGTAGAATCAAAAACACGAAAAGGATCGAAGGCACGGACGAGGCAATGTATAGAGACCTCCACATGGGGAACATGTAGGCTATCCCCGAAAGCAATGCTATCCCGCTCGAGAAAAAGTAAAAGGTGGACATTCCCGCCATGCCTCGCTTAGAGGGCCCCACGGGCTCGGTGGCGAGCACGAAGGCGCAAAGACCGACACCGCCAGTGCTAAAGCCAGTACAAAGGCGAAGGAGGGCGTATGCGAGGTAGTTGGGTGATAGTGAAGTTAGCAGACCGAAGATACCGTTAAGTATGCATACAACCGTTAGCGATCCTCTTCTACCTAGCTTCGAATCCGATAGATGTCCGAATATTCCGGCACCTAACAAAAAAAACATAGGATAAAACTTTAATAATGTTACAATAATATGTTAATAACATCTATATAAATCTGGAATTAGACTATTTATTTTAATTGTTTTAAATTGACACTATGTAAAAGTAAAGTTGAGTCCGCAATGGCGACTTTGGATCAGAGTCGTGTTCATCCGTATGTTTTGTTTCTTTTTGGCTGTCTTTTTTAGAATCTTTCCAATCAACAATTTGCATATTCTGATAATGTTTCTTTTTTCTTTTTAAAAAGTTGTTTAAAAACAGCTTTTGAAATTAATATCAACATCAATAACAACATTTTATTATATTTCCAAGTATAAAAAATAGTCTAATGGTAAAAATGAAATACGAAGACTTAAAAGGTTTTAACCTTTTTCATAATATTGATTTGTATTTAACTTATTCATTTAATTTCCTATATTTAATAAACTTATAATATAAAATTTTGGCTAAAACCTTGATAATATTAAATATAAAAGTAGTTATTTTTATATTTTTATTTTCAGAAAACAGATCGGATCTCTAAGGTAGATTCCTTTTGCTTCCCCCTTAACCCTAAAGTTTAAAGCCGCCGTCACAAAACACGACTCACTTCTTTATTTACTTGCATTACATCTAGTCAACTTTTACTTTTTAAAGTATAAAAATAAATAAAAATGACCACTTAACACATTAAATAAAAATATTACGAAACGGGCAAATAAAAATAAAAACTTTATTAGTTATGGCAATATCAGCTGACGTAATCTAGAAGTAGGAAACAACTATGAGAGCCAATTTTACATATTACTTAAATATGATACATAAAACATTTTCTAATTCTCTAACTAAAGGGTTGTGTTATTTAAACAATCTTATTATTTCTATTTCTTCATATATCTATATGTATATATAAAAAGATATATAAAAAATAAAATAATAATCCATTTAATAACCAAGTTTTTCTTTATTTATAACATGACGCTAGCTCAAAAACTTAGTTTAAACCACTACTTTATTTTCTTTATTTATAACATGATACTAGTTCAAAAAGGAATATTCCCATTATATTATATTGATAAAAATTAATGAAAAAATTGTTGGGATCCTCTATATATAATAATCCATTTAATAACCAAGATTTTTAGCACGGTGTCAGACTGTAATAAATAACCACCGATGACTCACCGGACACCTCCAACGTGTCACTCGCCGGAATTCTTTCTTATGTTTTCTACCATTAGAGCAATCATATCAATTTTCTCATTTTCATCTTACATTAAAAAACATTTTGTTTATTTTTAATCAAACTAGTATTATGTCCCGCGTTTCGTCAGGATGCGTAAATCCATGCCAAATAACACTAAGGTAATACCACCGCCCACAACCATCAACCAACAACCATCAACCAACATTGAAATACTCGTATTATAAACAGAAAAATAAAAATTTAGCGTAAAGGATAAGTAAAAACTTTAAATTACACACGTAAAACGTAAAGCATTAAAAATAGTAATGCAGTCGATCTCGAACTCACGGTTAGTGACAGGGCCATTAAACGAGAAAAATATGTGTAAAAACATTGAACCACACGTGCATGTGACGACGAGTTAACTTGTAAAATTTTGACCAATACGTAACACAAATAGTTTGTAAAAGATAAAAAGTATTGGGGATCAAAGTTAAAAGTTAAAAAAATACAGGTTTAAATTATAAAATATGTAATAATATTAAATTAAAAGTATTAAAAAAAACCAAAGATAAAAAAACCAAAAATGGGTACAAATCAATATATAGGTACATCTTATGATGAAAAAAAGTAATTAATAATATATATATATATATATATATATATATTATATATATATATATATATATAACAACACTCTTTTATACATTATAAACTTAACAATCTTTTTACTATTAAATAACACTTTTATACATTATAAATTCTGAGTGAATTTCCTTCAATTTACTTATAAGATAAGGAATACAATAACATGTGTAACCTACTGTAAATGCTACCTAGATTCTATATTTTCTACTTTTAAAATCGAGTGTGACGATTTATCCTGAATTATCAATCATCTAGGTGTTATTTATTATTATAGTTTAAAACTCAAGTAAATATAACTTATCCCAAGCCTTTAATAAAATAAATGAAAGTTTCATCTTAAGACAAAAGAAAAATTAAATAGCTTTTTTTCTACTTGAGTTATTAAGATAACCTGAATCAATAACCAATAACCAATAACCATCCGGTGATCCAACTAGCCGTTAATAAAAAATACAAAAAATAGGTATACAACTTTTAAGAAAAATTTACCAACAAATCTAGAGACTTACCAATCATGCAACCACCAAAGAACAAGCTTTGAACAAGCCCCACTTTATACTTGTGACCACAAACCAATCCCCATTCGGCCACCGTGCTGACGGCGGTGCCGCCGTCCCACCGCCACGTCCCGGGCGGAAGCGCGCACGCTTCCGCCTCGGGTACGCACTCATAGCCCGGTTGGCACGTCCAATCGGGTTGGCGGTCGGCGAATATCATGACCATGGTGTGGAAGGCCTCTAGAGCCCAAGCTAAACATGTGAGCACAAAGTGTTTGAATTGCCAATAGCCGAATTCACCGCAATGATCGCGTAGCATGTCGTCGATGCATAGGCGGTCGAAAGGCGGTTCGGGGTGGGGGTCTTTGGTGGTGGGTGGGAGGAGGGGTGATCGGAGGTCCGCCGGAGAAGGGCTTGGGGTGGTCATAGGGGTGGCGGAATGTTGTGGTGTTATGTGGTAGATAAGTGTGTTAGTATCATTTGTGGAATTGTGGAATATAAGTTGATGTTATGGGGATATACCATTTGAGATTTTTTTACCTTTATATTAAAAATATTATTGTACATATGTGAAGATAGTTGTTAGTTATCAACTTATCATGTGTGTTCATGTGGGTATGTATGAGTGAAACAATTTTATTTGGGCTTTTGTGTTATCCTTAGAAAAAGTAGTAGGTTTTTATTTTCTTTTTTTTTTACTTAGATAACTTCCTATGATATTTTGAACTTACTAAATTAATCCAGTGATATTAATGATTATCGTTTAATAATACGAGATTAAATACTTTTAATCGTAAGTTGATAGGTGGCATTTTTTAACAAAACATGTTTATTTTCATATTTTATTTTTTTCTATACATACACATGAATACATAAAGAAAGATAAGGTGTTTCAGTAATATAAATACGTGTTTGTATAACCCAACCCTATGATACAACTAAGTGTTATGAGGGCCGCTACCCACATATTTGACAGCTTGCTCGCTAGCTCACACCGCAAAAGGGTGGTGCGATCGGAGAGGCGTTGGCGTTGGTGGGCTCGCATAGATAAAAAGAGCAATTGGCTAAGAGAGGAAGAGAATAGAGCCGTTGGCTCATTTTAAATAGAAAAAAAATCAAATATTGCATTTTACTATAAATACTATCCCTTTCTTATAAAAGATACAACTTTCATATCTTTTCACTTTATAATTTATTAAAAATCATTTCACGAGAAATGTCGAGTAATTGAGATGATTCGTTTCAATAAAGTTTTGATCTCACAGAGGACGAGGCTTTTACCGACTTTACGTTTAGTCCATTTGATTATTCCGACGAGGTCATTCCGGAGACACAAGTGACTCAAAACGAACCGGTTGAATATTTATAATGTTTTTATTATTATGTTTTTTTTATTTTTTATATTTTGTAATGAATTTTATTTAATTATAATTTTTAATTTTATATTATTATTTACATAAAAATTTATTTAATTAAGTAATTTGTTAGAGCCCTAATCAACTGATCAACAATAATGTTAGGCTATTTGATCAAAAACTTTATCTAGTGTTTAGTCACCATTCAGTTAAGTCACATATCGTTATATTACAAGATAACCTAAGGTGGGCTATATTCTCCGACACATAGCCTAAGTAGCATTTTAAACTTTAAAGGTAAAAATATTATTGTTAAACAAGTTTTAAAAAAAAATTGTAACACAAATGTGGCAAAGTTCTTATTCGTGTAATCTATATTTTTAAACATGTACAAAATTTATGACGTGGACATCACTATCTTACAGTCTTGTTGTTAGATAGCCAGCAGAAGCAATTTGTGTGAATTACTTAAATCAAAACGTTTAGAGGTTCGATAACGATGGGAAAATTGTTAAACATAAGTTATTAACAAAATTGGAAAAAAACAAGTGTTTCTGACTTTGAACCAAATAAATACATTAAAAATTTTAATGTTAAGGATGATCATTACTTTAGGAACCGATGTTATTATGGTTTAGTGATGTTAGGATCCATGAGTGTGTACCTTAAATTTAGGATTCGTAGGTGTCAATAAATACTTGCAGGATCGTTCAAGGGCTTGAACACAATTACAACACAACAACACAATGAGAGATTAACTAAATCTTAATCAAACAGTGAACTAGGTAACCAAAGGTGATGCAGAGAACACAAGTAAAGCAAAAGACAGAACAAGAAAGTATAGTTTTCAAGGGAGCAGTATATTGCTTTCTCAAGTTCTTTTACAAGTGTTACAAAGCATATGGAAAGATACAAGAACTTGGAATACTTATACTACAACCTACAGCCGGCTATACTATGAAAGCCAGCTGGATACAATTGACTAGACACTAACAAAATCAATTGTAGGATCAAAAGGCATATCTGCCTTTTGACCTTGTGACTATGACATGCCATAGCTCACAATATACATTACAAAAAGGATAAAGTACATAAAGTAGAAAGTCTCAGACACAAGACCTCAATGTACAGTTACCAAAAGCATGGACCTTTTCACCAACTCTTGTAAGTTGGTGACTTATCAGAGACGCAGCGGAAAAGGTGCTTTATGGAACAGTACATCAGATAAAGCATGTGTACTAAAAGTCTTCGGAAGAAATCTGTCTTCATAGGTTGAAGCTTCGGAAGACTTTGTCTCTTCAAGCTTCGGAAGACTTCATGTTAGGCTTCGGAAGATATTGGTCTTGGCTTCGGAAGATATTACACTTAGAGTATTTTCTAATGCTTTGTGTAATTCTTCCGAAGCATTCTTCACTTCAGTACTTAGTGCATGTTGCTGAAACACTTAGGCAGTTTTGGGTTGCATCAGACTTCAGGAATCCTTACAAACTCCCCCTAGGCTGATGCTACCAAAACACTTAGAAGATCTTTAAATGTTTGTAGTCTTCAGAATAATCAAGACCATCCCTTTCTTCATTTGATGGTCAGGATCATCAAGACTCTCATAGTATCTTCTCATTTCAAAGAGATCATGCAGAGGTAAGTTGATTATGTCTTGCCATGAGTAGACATTTTCAACACCTTGATCTCTGATAACATTCCATCTTTCTGGATTGGTAGAGTAAGTCCAGGATAAGATGGGTGTCTCGGTTGCTAGAGGAGCCACTTGCATAGGAGTTGATTGGGCTGCCTCATCATGCACTTCCTCAGGTTGATCTGATTCAGCCTGGGGTGTAGAGGTAGATGACTTTGGCTTCTTCTTTTTAGTCTTTGGTTTAGAGGCCATTTTCTTCTTCCTCTTTAATGTCTTTAACTGAGAAGACTGGTCTGCAGCACCATGTTGATCATCAGTGTCTTTCTCAGTTGGGTGTTCCTCCCTCACAGGTTCAGAAGGAGAGGGAGTTTGACCCTGTCTTGGATCAGAAGATGAAGTTTGCTGAGGCTCAGCTGGAGGTTCTGGTTCAGGTGTCTCTGGTTGTTCAAACTTGACCTCCACTTCAGGTGGGACTTGACTTGGAAGAGAGTGCAAGTCAATGAGTTCACCACTTTTAATCTTCTGCTTGATTACCCTTATATGCTCATCCATTGTAGATAGAGACATGGGACCAAGTCTCCTTCCGGAGAATCCATATGACTTCAAGAAGCTCATCATTCTTTGTCTGTCAGCAGACTTCTTTGCATTCTTTTGAATGATGGTTCTTGACTTTGCAGCTTCTTCCCTTAGCTTCCTTTTGGTTGTTTTTCTTTCTTTGACTAACTCAAGCTCAAGTTGCTTTAAGTACTCGAACTCAATGAAGTCATAGGACAGGGGAAGAAGTGTATTTGCCTGATAGAAGCCTGTGGCACTCAGGTAGTTTATCATTTTGATTCTATCCTCTTCTTTATCTACCTGAGGTTCTTGTGGAGCCACATCTTCCTGTGCAGGACTTTCTTGAACTGGAGAGAGAGTGGGAGTATGCTTGTGAAGTCTTTTCTGTCTCCTCTCCTCTTTGAATTGGAGAAGTAACCTTGCATCCTCTTTCTCCTTAATCTCTCTTGACACTTCCATGTCAGCCAGTTCATTCAACTCTTCTAAGGGGAGGGAGATGATTTCATCAACATCATAGTTCCTGGTCTGTAAGTAATTAATCCTGACTGCCCTTGTTCATCATTTTGAGTATTTGGTCTGGGGGCAGCCCTGATTGCAGCTTGCATGAATTTTGATGACCAGAAGAACTTTCTCCCCTTAGCCTCCTTTTCCTCTCTCTCTCTTCCTCCTCAATTTCCTCAGGAGTCATTATCCTTTTCCCTTTGTCACCAACAGACCTTTGTGACTCAGGTGGATTGAGGCTTGGCCTTCATTGCTTGGTGTAGCTTCCATGCTCTGGCCAGAGAGAGGCTGAGAAACACCTTCACCAGCAGGTGTCTCAGATGGAGTTTGGACCTCTGCAGCAGTTGTTGATGGTGAGACAAGGGTCTCAGGTTCTGCCACTGGGCCTTCAGCCAAGGTTTCCCCTATGAAACTAATCTTAGGGTCCACCTCAACATCCAGTTGACCGATGACATTGCCTGATTGCCTAAGTCTCCTTCTTAGAGAGAACTCTGCAAGGATCCTGTCTTGGATTCTTTGAGCCAGCCTGTCAGCTTGTCTAGATTTGCTTGGATTGACAAGTGGCATGTTGACTAAATCCAGTCCTTCATAGAAGCTCAGGCTTTGGAACTGAAAGACTTCTTGTTGACCTTGAACTCTGTGAAGTATGAGGGCTCTTCTGTCATCATCATACCTCCATCTGATGATGTAGTTGCCAGTTCCATGTGGTGGAGATGAGACAGCCCTTGGTATACCTTCCTCAAAGAGACTCCTGATGAGAGAGTCTATAGAGTCCACATTAATGTGAACTTGAGGAAGTTGCTGAGAATGCACAACAGCAAGTGAGGATGGTGAGTCCTCTATGTCCATTCTCTTTGAAGAACTCCCAGGTTCTGTGGTTGTGATAACATTCTCCCCCTTTTTGGTAGCATCACCCACTTGCATAGGTGAGCTGGAGGATAAATCAATCACTTCCACAGGTTCTTGTGTTCCTGGTTGAGCTCTCCTTAAAGGTCTCTCAGCTAGTTTTTCCTGCAGATATGAAATCTGGAGTTGCTGATCATTGACCCTGTTTTGCAGGGTAGTCACCTGAGATTCCAAGTGACTAACCTTAGAGACTAGATAGGTGCATGTTTGTGACAATTTTTGTACCTTTAGTCTCAAATTCCCCTCATCTTCATCAGAAGAATCACTGGGGGATGAGAGGATTGGACCAAAGTCCCTTCTCTCACCACCAGCTTGAGTTTCTTGGCTGCTGGTTTTCCTCTGCTCACTGGCAACCTCAGTTAAGATGCCAATGGGCTGAGTTGCCATGGTTGAGGTCTTAATGATGTAATCACTTTCAAAAGTGAGAGCCTCTTCCATATGGACATCCTGAACAGGTTCAGATGTGTCCACCTCAGTAATAGGTGACTGATGAGGGATAGACTGAGGAGAGTCAGAGGTACTCATCTCTCTTGAGTAGGGGAGGAGAAGAGAGACTCATGGTACTCACTGAATCCTAAGTCTTCATCAGTGTAAAAGATAGGTTGGGAATTGGTTGGTTTAGATCCAAAGGCTGGGGATGGTAGCTATCCCCTGAAGGTTGTTCACTTGAGTGTTGAGACTCAGAGTGAAGGCTTACAGTTGTTGGGCTAATGAGCTCATCAGGTTGAGCTTGAGGAACCTCAGCCCTGATAGGTAAAGTAATGGGAGTGGTTTGCTCCTCAGGAGAAGTGGGAGCTCTGGAGTCCACTTCTTCCTGTAAGGTTGAGTATTTGGGGGCCTGCACAGACTCAATAGCCTGAGCAGGGGTTCGTTGGGATTTTCTTTTGTAGGTGATGAATATTGGAGGTTGTGAAGAGGGTAGGAGAGCAGTAGGTGTGGGTTCAACACTAGCTTGGACTGCTATGTTGTCACCTTGAGCAATGAGCTCTAACATTTTTGGGACTAAGGCTGTTTCTACCCCTGAGAAGCCTACAGTTGGCTTCTTCATAATTTTAAAGATGCCGGGCTTCATCTGTCCCAGTTTAAGAATATTGCCTGTTTCCCTCAACTGTGAGCCCAGTTCACAGTTAAGAATGTGTTGAACATATCTAGGAAACATGTAATATTCTAAGGAGTCTAAGTTTGCAAGTAATTAGTATAAACAAATTGTGAATACCTGAACTTGACCCCCTGAACCATCCATGAACTATAAAGGAGAGATCCTCAGGAATCTGGTCCCATCCACCATGCTTGTTTGATAAGCTGTGGATAACCACATGGAGCAGGTATTTCCACTGGGATGAGACCTTCCCTTTCCTGAAGGTCTTTACAGAGAAATCTCCTTCATAGCCCATCTGCTCGAAGGAATGATTAACTGCTTCTTTTGGAAAGAACACTTCACCTGCTTCATCATCCAGCTGAAGATGTCGATGATGATGGCCGGAGTGATGAAAATTGTTCTCCCCTGCACTGTGGCAGACAGTGCCTTCTCCCCATCCATAATGACCTCTTGGCAGGTCTTCCAGAATTCAAGCAGATGATCCTCATATAGAGGAGGATCAATGGTTAGGGAGGTGAAGTAGTGAGACAAAGACAAGAAACGGCAAACCTCTGAGAAATGAGGATCTTTGTCAGAGCATAACAGAGCAACCTGATTGTGTTGTCTGTGTAGCTGCATGGCAAAGTGAGGATCATTTCTGTGTGGAAGGTCAGCCATTGTGAGGTAGCTCAGAGATGAAGAGAAAAGAATGGGAAGTAAATTTCAGAGAGAAAGCTTTGGGTTTTAGGTATGGAAGAAAAG
Organism: Flaveria trinervia; assembly: GCA_025506515.1. Lineage (NCBI taxonomy): Eukaryota > Viridiplantae > Streptophyta > Magnoliopsida > Asterales > Asteraceae > Flaveria > Flaveria trinervia. The sequence goes on along the minus strand of CM046454.1, from coordinate 10,915,030 downwards.
CAGATGATAGAAGAGGGGGAAACCGTTGGGTTTATATGAGAGAGAAGGATTTCAGAAAGTTTAATGAAAGAGGATAAACTTTGAAATCCGTATGTCGGTCCCACCTCTGAAAAAGTAGTTTACCTTTTTGCTCAAAAAGTAGTTTTCTTGGAGTTCGAAAAGCTTCCGAAAGTAATTTGTCTTCGGAAGTTTGATTGAAAAAGCTTCCGAAGCTAAAGTGACTTCGGAAGAATTTTCCTGAGAGTCTTAAAGATTTATGCTTCGGAAGAGAAATAAACTTTGGAAGCTTTGTATAAGAATGAACAAAGCTTCCGAAAGTAATTTTTGCTTCGGAAGGAAAAAGTCCTTAAAAATGAATAAGTGTCTAAGTTGAGAATTTTAAGCTTCGGAAGATAAATTTTGACTTCTTCCGAAGGTAAAATTCTTAGACAGTCATTTATTTTGAAGACATATTTTTCTTCCGAAGGTAAAATGTTATCTTCCGAAGTATCAGAAAATTTTCAAGAATAAGGAAAGTCTTCAAAAAGAGTTTTTCATTCAAAGAAAACATGAGCTTATGAAAGTGATGAACTAGACAACTTAGGACACACATTTTTAAGAAGAAATAATTAGAATTATTTTAAAAAAAATCTACTCAAAGTTGATCATCCCAATAGCTGATATCAGATACTTAAATCTCTGTTCATCAAAAGCTTTTGTGAACAGATCAGCATATTGTTCATCTGTGTGAACTTTGACTAGTTTAATTAACCCTTTTCATAGTTATCTCTTATTAAATGATACCTGATGTTGATGTGTTTGGTCCTTGAGTGCTGCACAGGATTCTCAGTGATAGAGATAGCACTGTTGTTGTCTATGTGGATAGGAGTCTCTTTGAAGTTAAATCCGTAGTCTAGCATCTGATTTTGAATCCAAAGCACTTGAGCACAGCAGCTTGCAGCAGCAATGTATTCAGCCTCAGCAGTTGATGCAGACACACAGGTTTGTTTCTTGCATTGCCATGAGACAACCCTTCCACCAAGAAATTGACATCCCCCAGATGTAGACTTTGCAGTCATGTTGCAACCACCATAATCACTGTCTGTATAGGCATACAGATTGAAATTAGAATTCTTTGGATACCATAAACCAAGTGTTGAGGCACCTTTGAGGTATCTTAAAATCCTTTTCACAGTGATTAAGTGAGACATCTTAGGATTAGCTTGATATCTTGCACAAATACATGTAGCAAACATGATATCAGGCCTGCTAGCTGTAAGATACATAAGAGACCCAATCATAGCCCTGTATAAGTGCTCATCTACACACTCCCCCTCAAGATCTGGACCAAGGGTGGTTTCTGGCTATGGGTGTCTTAGCAGTCTTACAATCAGTCATGTTGAACCTCTTGAGTATATCTTGAACATACTTTGACTGACTTATGAAAATGCCATCTTCAACCTGCTTCACTTGAATTCCCAGAAAGAAATTAAGTTCTCCATTGAACTCATTTCAAATCTATCTTTCATCAGCTTTTCAAAGTCTTTGCAGAGCCTTGAATTGGTTGAGCCAAAGATGATGTCATCCACATATACTTGAACTAGCAGAATGTCGTTTCCTTGTCCTTTGATGAAGAGAGTTCCATCTATAGTACCTCTCCTGTAACCATGTTTACAGAGATACTCAGACAGTGTCTCATACCACTTCCTGGGTGCCTGATGCAGCCCATAGAGAGCTTTGTCAAGCTTGCAGACATAATCAGGATGATCAGGATCTACAAAACCAGGTGGTTGTTTGACATAAACCTCCTCATCATCACTCCATATAAGAAAGCACACTTTACATCAAGTTGGTAGACCTTGAAGTTCTTGGATGCAGCAAATGCCAGGAATATCCTAACAGCTTCTAGTCTAGCTACAGGAGCAAAGACATCAGTGTAGTCAATCCCCTTTCTTTGTGTATCCTTGAACAACTAGTCTAGCCTTGTTCTTGATGATGATTCCTCTATCATCCTTTTTATTCCTAAAAACCCATTTGGTTCCAATGGTAGTCTTCCCATGAGGAAGAGGACAAAGGTTCCAAACTTTCTGTCTTTTGAATTGAAGCAGCTCTTGTTGCATAGCTTCAACCCAACTTCCATCCTTTAGAGCCTCCTCAACTTTCTTTGGCTCTAACTGGGATAGAAAACAAGAGTGAAGACAAACATTTGCTTCATGGGTTTGCCCTCTTGTCTTTACCCCGGAGATAACATCTCCAATGATGTTTGTAGTAGGATGAGACTTGTGGATCCTTAGCTGAGGGATCACAGCAAGTTGCTGAGATAGATCCAAATTGAGAAATTTAGATCTGGTCTTGAAGATTGATCCTCCACATTATCACACTTATCAAGATTAACTTGATCCAATGAGTGTGTGACATCATTGATGTTATCATCTATGGTATGGTTATTAGCATCAAGAGATTCTTGATCACTTTCACCATCACCATTGTTATCTTCTGCAATTGAGATGTCTTTATCTGGTTGAGAGGCCTCTGAACTGGAATTTGAAGGCATGCCAGATGTATCAGCTGGATTTGTCATTGTTGTGCTGATAGAAACCTCATTTGCGAAGTAGTTCCAACTGGAGCTGAAGGTCTTCCAAGCTCAAATCTTGGATCAGGATCACCTGTATTTAAATTTTCTGCAGATCCTGAAACATGCTCACAAGATTTATTAAAACAGTTGGTAACTAAATCAAGATCAAATAGCCAATCCGGACCAGAACCAGCCACACTGGGAGTGTGCTCATTGAAAGTCACATTGGCTGACTCCTCAATGATTCTAGTTCTGAGATTGTATACTCTATAAGCTTTAGCTTGAGAAGAGTATCCAATGAAGTGTCCATCGTCTGATTTCTCAGCAAACTTGGCAACTTGATCTTTGGTATTCAAGATGGTGCAGGGACATCCAAATGACCTGAGAAAACCAATGAAAGGTTTCCTCTTGTGCCAAAGTTCATAAGGAGTCTTACCATGTGTCTTAACTACTAAGACTCTGTTTTGCACATAGCAGGCAGTATTAACTGCCTCTGCCCAGAAGGTGATAGGCAGTTTAGAGTCAGACAACATAGTTCTTGCAGCTTCAATAAGTGTCCTGTTTCTCCTCTCAGCAACTCCGTTTTGCTGAGGAGTCCTGGGAGCACTGTATTGTCTTGTAATACCCTTGTCATCACAAAATGTATCAAGGATTTGGTTCTTGAATTCAGTTCCTTGATCACATCTTATGGTTTTGACCTTGTGATCACATTGATTCTCAATCTTTAAGATGAAATTCTTTAGAATCTCAGGAGTCTCATCTTTAGTTCTAAGAAAGAAAACCCAAGTGAATCTTGTAAAATCATCTGTGATCACTAGACAGTATAAGGTCCTTCCTAAACTCATTACACTGGTGGGGCCAAAGAGATCCATATGTAATAAGTGTAGGGGAGTAGTGATGGAGTTCTTTTCCTTAGGCTTGTGAGATACCTTGTGTTGCTTCCCTTTCAGGCATGCAACACAATGATCATCACTTGTAAACTCTTTCTTTGGCATTCCAGTTACCAGATCATGTTGATTAATTTATTCATATTCTTAAAGTTTACATGGCACATTCTTTTATGCCATAGGAAAGACTCATCACTATTTGCTTTAGATAGAAAGCATGAAACTTCTCCAGAGGGAGATGTTTCTTGCAAATCCATCTTGTACATGTTCCCTTTCCTGGGGGCTCTGAGCAGAATATGCTCATGAGGAATGACCACTCCAGGTTTGAGAACAATGCACTCATGCTCAGTGAAGAGCATGTTATGACTCTGATCACAAAATTGAGATACACTCAGAAGATTGTACCCAAGCTCCTTAACAAATTTACCTTCTCAATGCTGAGCTTACCATTTGTGACCTTGCCCCTTCCATAAATGTAACCACCTTCATTTCCTCCAAAAGCAACTGGTCCTCCATCAATTCTCTCAAAATTATGAAGTAAAGACCTATCGCCTGTCATGTGCCTGGAACAGCCACTGTCAATTATCCAGACATTCTTGTTTGTCTTGAGCTGTTCCTGCACAAAGAAAATGATTAGTTACATTTGGAAACCCAAGCCTTACTTGTCTTGGGTTCAGTAAGTGTAATAGAAGGTAATGCAACAGTAATAGATCCTATGGTTGTACAGAGGGGATCTTCGGCTGTTGTTGATGGAGAAACCTCAGTCATTTGGTCTTTCTTAGACTTCCACACCACCTTTGGAGTCTTGGACTTGACCTTCAAAACCTTAGAAGCTTTTGGAGCTTCACAAGTTTTAATGACTGATACTTCGGAAGAATCTACAGTCACTGCAGTAGACTTTAGTACTTCGGAAGAACTCCTTTCTTCCGAGACCAACTTTGCTTCCGAAGGTAATTTTCCATTTACCTTCTTCTTTGATTTGGAGCTTCCGAAGGAAACAGACTTTCCTTCCGAAGCTTGAGACTTCTTGAGATTCTTTGAAGTCTTTGTATTGGTCATGTGGATAGTACTTTTAGGATTGTATGGACAATCCTTGGCAATATGAGAAGTACTTTCACACATAACACACAGCATTTTCTTCTTCAAAGAAATCTCCTTTTGAGAGCAAGACTGGCCTTGGTCACATCCCTTTTTCACCTTCATCTTGGTAGATTCAGATACAGTTCCTTGGGCTGTGAACTGTTCTTGGAATTTGATGGTCCAGGCTGTGCAGCAGTGGTACACAGCAGCTCAGTCTTCTTCTTTGTACTGAGATGATTTGAACATGAACCAGAACTTAGATAAGAGGCTTTGGTGGATGTCTTCAGTCCTTATTGCTTTGAAACCTGCAGAGATAAACACTTGTTTCTGCTTAGCATCAAAGGTAGCCTTGATTTCTTGAGCCTTCTTTGCTTTCCTTTTGCTCTTCCTGATCAAGTTCTTTCTCTTGGACTTGGTCATCACAGTTAATTTCTTCTCCTCAGAAGGATAGTGGCCCTTGGAGGAATCCTCTTCTTCACTCTTCTCAGAGGGATTCCTCACTATCACTTCTTCATCATCCTCACTTACTGGATCTATGAGAGGAAGCTCATCTTCACAAGTTCCACACCTAGGAGATCTTACAGACAAGATTGTGTGTGGAGGAGCTATCTCATTTGATCCCAGTCCCTGTCTATTTTGATAACAAACCTTATTGTGTAGGGATGAGGATATCATGTTCTTGAAGGTCTCTTCTTCAAGAACACTTTTCTCTGCCAGGGCTTTGCTGATCACAAGCTCAGCCTGGCACTTAGTCAACTTAGTGATGAGATTGGATCTGAGTTCTAAAATCTGTATGTTCATGTTTTAGTACTGAAATAGTTTTCTCCAAGTCTTCTATCTTTAACTTGTAATCATTTTCAGACTTTCTAAAGTCAGATTTTAATATGTTAATGACTCAAGATCAGATCTCATCTCTAGGTTGTAGGACCTGTATCTATTTACTTTAGCAATGCATTCAGGGGAGCAAAGATGTTCTAATACCTTGGCTTCATCATGATCAGCCATCAATGCTTGGTTTGGAGAAGCATCCTCCACCTGAAAACTCCAGTCAAATCCTCCCTCTTCAACAGCAACCGCAGCATGTTGCTTTGTCTTCTCAGCCTGAGGGGTATTGTTGGTGAAGTTTGGTCTGAGTTGTGTTTGACCCCCATTTGCTCTGGGTGCCTTACACTCCCTGGCGAAGTGACCCATAAGGTTACAATTGTAACACTTAACTTTGCTTTTATCCAGGCCAAACTTACCACTGGTAGCATTGCTTGGAAATTTTCTTCCTGTCCTCTTGTAGAACTTCTTGGCTCTGTGAGTGAGAAGAGCCATCTGCTGAACTATCTCCATGTATTCCAGGTCATCTGGATGGATACAGTCTAGATCTTCAAGAGTGAAGAGATAATTTCCACAGCTTTCATCTGCAGACACAAAGGCTTGAGAAGAACTTGTCTCTTGGAATGGCTTCCTTGAGTAAAGTTCTCCCTTGGTGTCTCCGGGAAGGTGATGAAAGGACCCTTTTGTGAGTTGTCAGGGTAGCATAGGAGATGATGTTGGGGTTCTATGCTGTCCCTTTCAACCACATGAAGGGCTGAACCCATTTGATTGTTAGAGTTGCCAGATGAACCTTGTAAGTTCATCTCCATCTGGTATCCACTGAGAATCCCATATAACTCTGTCAGAGTAAGAGTTTTAAGGTTCTCAGTCCTCTTGATTACCACACAATAGTGTGTCCATTGCCTAGGAAGTGAGGACATGAACTTCCTTACAATGTCTCTGTTCTCAAGAGGAACTCCTCCATCCACAAGGGTATCCACAATCTCAACATACCTGAAGTATTGTTGGGTCATGGTTCACCTGTTTTAAAGGTGAAATTTTCAAACTGCTGCTTCAGAAGATCTTTCTTGTTCTCCTTGGCTTCAGAGGAGCCTTCATACATCAGCTTCAGTGCATCCCACAGCTGTTTAGCTGTTTTGCACTTCTTAAAACCTCTGTACACAGAGTTTGGGATAGCAGTCTGAAGAGCAGTCATGGCCTTCCTGTCAATCTCTACTCTTTTCCTATCTTCATCTGAGTAGTTGGCCACATCTTTAGGAATCATACCAGCACCGGTAGCAGAGGGGGTGCTAGGTATGAAAGGTCCATATTCAACAGATTCCCACATTCTTGAGTCAAGAGACCTGATGAAGCCTTCCATCCTCATGCACCAGGTGTCGAAGTCATCAAGAGTGATCAATGGGGATTTGTTCATGGTTCCAGTCTCCATATCAGTCTTTGAGATGGAAGCCATTGAGAAAAGTTTAGTTTTTGTGTGTGTGAGGGATCTTAAGATGGTTAGATCTTATATCACGAGCCTGAAGCTCTGATACCAATTGCAGGATCGTTCAAGGGCTTGAACACAATTACAACACAACAACACAATGAGGAGATTAACTAAATCTTAATCAAACAGTGAACTAGGTAACCAAAGGTGATGCAGAGAACACAAGTAAAGCAAGAGACAGAACAAGAGAGTATAGTTTTCAAGGGAGCAGTATATTGCTTTCTCAAGTTCTTTTACAAGTGTTACAAAGCATAGGAAAGATACAAGAACTTGGAATACTTATACTACAACCTACAGCCGGCTATACTATGAAAGCCAGCTGGATACAATTGACTAGACACTAACAAAATCAATTGTAGGATCAAAAGGCATATCTGCCTTTTGACCTTGTGACTATGACATGCCATAGCTCACATCCTTATACATTACAAAAAGGATAAAGTACATAAAGTAGAAAGTCTCAGACACAAGACCTCAATGTACAGTTACCAAAAGCATGGACCTTTTCACCAACTCTTGTAAGTTGGTGACTTATCAGAGACGCAGCGGAAAAGGTGCTTTATGGAACAGTACATCAGATAAAGCATGTGTACTAAAAGTCTTCGGAAGAAATCTGTCTTCATAGGTTGAAGCTTCGGAAGACTTTGTCTCTTCAAGCTTCGGAAGACTTCATGTTAGGCTTCGGAAGATATTGGTCTTGGCTTCGGAAGATATTACACTTAGAGTATTTTCTAATGCTTTGTGTAATTCTTCCGAAGCATTCTTCACTTCAGTACTTAGTGCATGTTGCTGAAACACTTAGGCAGTTTTGGGTTGCATCAGACTTCAGGAATCCTTACAATATACAACAGGACACGAGTGTGAAATTAAACTTTCAATACGAAATAAAAGACGATTTTGATCAAACCCATGCTTCCCAAAGCACAACATTATTTTATTGTGGAACAATACTTGATTGTTTAGATTCTAGTTTTATACATAACAATTCATGTGTTTGGCTATAAGTGCTACAGATAAAAATAAAGGTGCTTAAAATAAAACATCTGGAAAATCCAATAAGTTTTGTAACGGTTTCAAAATTTCAGTGTTATTCTAATGGTATTAGGTTTTGTACTTTTCTAAAGTTTCACAATAACTAAATAAAAGTGTTTATGAGTTTAATTTAAATACATGTATAATAGTATGCAACCCTGTGGGCTTGTTGCGGCATGTTAAAAAATGTGAAAAAAATCATAAAAGTTCGAAACTCTGTAGGAAAAAACAATAAGTCATAAATTTTAATAAATACACACGTTAGCTCAACTGCATGACCAGGACTTGTGAATAGAAATCGGGCTGGAGCATTAAATCTGTGAAAAAAATAACTAATCTTTATTAAAATCAAATACAATTGGGAAAATTTTATATCAAAACGTACGTATAGATAATCACGTAGTAATAGGGCATTCATAATTTATTTGAGCCCTATTAGTTTCAAACAATTTTGCGTTTGAATATAGATAAAAATAATCGCATTTCAGTGGTGTAATGGAAGTATATAAAACATTTACCTTTATATAATAGTATATTAACTCAAAACATGGATGAAGAGTATTTTTGTAACCACCCTTAATATATGGTACAAGTAGTGTCTACACACTACATCTTCCTTCATCCCTTATGTGACAAGGATGTTCTTGCTGATGATGTGCGAATATCGGTTGTTGTTTGTTGCTCATGCGTGTCCTAGCCTTTCAACTTGCAAATGTGGCGGCGGTCATGGTGGTGAGGTTTGATCGCGTTACAGGGTTGTTAATAATGGTGGCCGGTCGGTTCACCACCTGGTTCCGCGAACATCTGGATGGTGGCGTGCCTCAGCTTGCCGCCGCCTCCAGTGGGCCCATTGGCCGGCGTTGCAGTGTAGGGCCAATCGATGGTGATGATGCTGGTTTCGGCTGAAAGATTTACTTCTATGATGATCGGTGAGAAACCATCTGAGACGGTATGTTGACGCCTTTGGTCGATGATGATGATTGTATCTGAGACCACTCGATGTTACAATTTGTATCTTATTTGCTTGGCCTAGTGGGTTTACACTGGCTTACGTTTAACCGAACGTAAATGACGATGAACTGCTTCATCGAGAGGTATATTATTGTTTTATTGTAGGTGTAACACCCGGTTATTTTTAAAAGACAAGAAATAAAGAATAAAAGAGAGAAAGGCAATTCAGTCCAAGTGGAAGGACTAAAAGTGTAAAAAGGACAAAAATCTTTGAAAAGTTGGTGTAAAGGTGGGCATGGCCGCCCACCCTCATTTCACATCACCATTTCTTCGGTTTAGAGAGAGAGAGCAGGAGAGAACTCTCGGCTTGTGGAAGAAGAAGAAGAAGTGAACGAATTCAAGGTAAGAACTCGTGGTTTTTGCATATTTATGACGGGTTTTGTCCCGGTTATGTGTTTGTATGCATATGGGTTGTGTTTGTGCTCGTGTGTGTGTGTTTTTGGATGTTGTTTCTAGGTGTTTTGAACTCATAGCAAGCGGGTAAAAAGGAAGAACACCCAAGTTGCACTAGGTGAGTTCTAGACCCTGGTTTTTACTTGTTTTCAAATATCTTTGGGGATGAAAATGTATTTAAATGATTTTCAAATGTTTGAGTATGTATGCCCGTATGAATTGTGCATGAATGAATGTGATTCTTGAATGCTCATAGGTTGTTCATGTTTAGAATAGTCACATTAAGCTTAGAACAAATGGATTTGATGATTGGGTTGAAAACATACTGGAAATATGTTGAACAGAAGGTCCATGCGCCTAGATAAGGCTCATGCGCCTGAAAATGCTTTAGAAAGAATTAAGTGTAATCCATGCCCCCAAACAGTAGCCCATGCGCCTAAGATTACGTTAGAAATGCTTAAGTACAGCCTATGCGCCTAAACAGTGGCCTATGCGCCTAGAAATGTTAGCCGGACGACTAAGTGTAGGGCCATGCGCCCCAATAGTGCCCATGCGCCAAGTGGCTCATGCGCCTAAGTGTCCATGCGCCTGAATAGTTCATGCGCCTAAAGTGAAAATGTTTAGGTGTTGGCTGATGCACCTATATAGTGATGAAACGCCCGAACAGGGCTCATGCGCCCAAATAGTTCCCATGCGCCTAAGACTTAGAAATTTTTACAGAATTTTCTAGGAGTCTGTGCTTTAGGGTTTTGACCGAGGTTGACTAAGGGCTTATTAATGATGATGTTTCATGCATGCTATGATTACTTATGATTGTTCCTTATTATTAATATTGCTATTACTATTATTACTTATAGTATGTGACTTTACGTGGTATGTTATTATCGTAACGTAAAGTATATCGTAATAATAAAGTGAAAGAACAATAAAGAAAAGAAGAGGAACATAATGAAAATGTTAACAAGTCTTGCAAGCTTATAGGAGGTGCACGACCATGTTGTCGTTAGCTCAACTGTGCTGCGGGTTAGCTACCCTATTATGCACACATGGTCAATCAGTTGAGATTGGCAGGACCTTTGCAGCGTGTCCTGGGTGATTGGGTTGGCCTTGTACATAGTACACATAACCCTTTCGATGGATACAGTTGACCCTTTCGGGGGATATAGTTGACCCTTTCGAGGGATACAGTTGACCCTTTCGGGGGATATAGTTGACCCTTTCGAGGGATATAGTTGACCCTTTTGGGGGATATAGTTGACCCTTTCGGGGGATATAGTTGACCCTTTCGAGGGATATAGATAGCCCATCACCCATTTTCCATCGCGCATATAGTTGGGGTACTGCTCACTGGTCCATACAGAAAGTGAAACATAAAGATAAAAGTTTACAGAACAAACAAGGCCTACAGTAAAGAGAACGAACAATATTTGTTCATATAGTTGATGCGTGCTCGCATATACAGTACAGAGTTGTATTTTACAGAAAAGAGTATTTTCTTATACAACATATAGAGAGTATTTTATTACTTATAAAACGAGAGCTCACTCAGCAATGATGACTTTTATACATTTTCAGTTGGCAGGTAATTATTGCTGAGGATGGCACGAGGGTGAAGCTACTTGGCAGGAAAAGACTGACATCCATTCGTATTTTATGTCGTTGTTGTTTTGTAATGCAGTAAAACAATTCTTTTGTAATCAATTAAACGATGATGTATTGCTCAACAACAGTGGTTTAGATGAAATGAATGGTTTTTGGCAAATTGTTTCCGCTGCTTAAGTTCGTATAATTATAATGTTTAATGTTTTAACTGCTGTGATTGACCAACTGTGAGGTTTTCGGGAACGGGGCCTTACAAGTTGGTATCAGAGCCAAAGTTTAAGAGAATTGGATTAAAATAAACTTTTAAAACCTAAACTTAAACTGCAAATGGGACAAATGGAGGGATGTCAGCCCGAGTAGTTACGTGCCATCAGGTATGTCTTTTCCTAATGTTAACCGGTATTATGTGCGCATGCTATTTGATTATGTGCTCTTAGTAGATTTAGATACTGATTAAGTCAGGATAGGAGATGCTTGGGGTATGAAGAGTAAAGTAAGTGGCTAATCACAACTGGCCACTGTAATTAGGGACTTACTATACTTGACATAAACTGAGTATTACATTGAATGACCGCGTTAGTGTTTGAATCTTATAGTGTGCTTATAGAGGATGGCTGGCGGTAGATCTTCAAAAGCCTCTCGTGGTGGAGGTCACGGTGCTGCTCCACGACCCAAGAGAGGGAGACCCAGGGTAGAGAAAGTGGTTCATGAAGAACCAGAGACCCCTCATCCGGAGGGTGGCGACGAGAGCGCCAATCTGTGAGCCTCAGTAAAGAGGTTGTGGTGGAAGAGGTTCACAAGGTCATGCAGACGATTCTACCGTCTGTGGTGACCGAAGTGATCAAGGCAGTTAGAGAGGGAGAGAGAAAGGAAAGGAGTTGTCACACCCCCTCTAAGAGCGGAAACACGGGGATGTAACGAGACGGGAATCGTCATAACACATGGTAAGCGATAGAGATGCAATAATAATAATGATGACATGCGTGTCATGACGACACCCGGCAACAAGGGGACTTGTGTCGTGTTTAGTCAGTATTCACGATAACATAGCCATAAGTATAAACATGATACATGAATCATATAACAAAGATGATAACATTGTATGCAATTCCCACAACCCGAGAACAAGTTACAAAGTATAATGTTGTTTGAAACAGATACAACAATTGTTTTCAAAATGACAAGTTTAGCCCGGAAATGCATCCAAGGGTCTCCACTAAGGCAGCACACCTAGAACCTCAGCTAGCATGATCACCTGAAAAGATATGCTCAAAATGGTTAACAAAATTGTTGGTGAGTTCGCAGGTTTAAAGTAAATAAGTAATTGATGCTGTATAAAGTTGTTGCAGAATACCGTGCATACAGTTATAAGTAAGAAAAATCATATGACAAGAGCTTTACAACCAAACCTAACGACGTACACAAAGAATCTTGTCGGAATATATTCACCCAAGGCCCGTTCCTAGCTTTTGTTGGTATTAACTAGTATACCAACACGAGGGTGGGGGTGTCAACCCAGTAGTACTACCAATACCTATCCATCGGTTCCCACACTGGAATTAAATGGTTGTAAGAAAGAACCACAAAGCAGACTCAAGCATGTATCAGATAAGTACCCACAAAACAGTAGCACGTTGATTCCAAGTATGTAAATTGTATGTATGTTGTACAACATAGAAAACGGGCGAGCATACTTTTCCCCCATGTTTGTAAATGTTTGTAAAGTAGTGTAAGCATAAAAAGGGGCCATGAGACTCACATGTAAGTGGTAAGTATGAATGATCGAGGTTTCCAACAGTTGTATGCAAAGAACAATCAAACACCTATTGACAGTTATTGTTAAGCATTAATGACGTGTATAAAGCGTATAGTAATGTTTGGTCGGTTCGGGTTGTATCGGTTCGGTCGTGGGTAGCACACACACAAGCGGACACACGCATCAGATCTTATGCAGATCCAAGTACTAAGAGTAGTCGTCATTGCTTATGACATCCTTGTAAAGATCTCATTGTTATGAAAGATGGCACTTGTTAAGTATTTGTAGTTCCAAATGGGTTGTCGATAATTGTAAAATGTTAGGTTGATTTCAATTGAAATAGTATGTGCATGTTGATAGCGTTGACTTTAATCTTTGTGGTCAAGCAATGACACTTTTACTGATGTTACTTTATCATCATCAGACGTTCAAGAGGAAATTCACACTTAACATCATCCGTCACACAATAGGACCAGACGCTCGTCTCAACGCTCCATTCGTACGAATCAACCTTCAATCGTACGGATCAGCTTCATTCGTACGGTTGAGTCTTCATTCGCATGACTGACATTCAGTCGTACCACACAACACACATTCGCACAACCCAACCTCCATGCGCACGAATCAACCTTCAATCGTACGGATCAACTTCATTCGTACGATTCAACCTTCATTCGTGCGATTGGACTCAGTCGTGCGAAACACGCACAATCGCATACATTCAGTCGGTCACCTGACTCAATCACACACATTCATTCGTTCGCATGACTCATTCGCACACATACATACGATCGCACGACTCAGTCGCATGACGTCCCCAGTCGCACAACTCAGTCGCCCGAAAGACACAATCGCATGACTCAGTCGCACGACTCACCCAGTCGCACGGCTCAGTCGCATGACAGACCCAGTCGCCTGAACTGCAGGTTCGCGACTGCAGAAGTGCTAAGCAGCCTTAGGCTGCTCCGAGCACGGGGTTTACACAACAAGGACCTCCAGAAACACACTACAAACATACACAAACATGAAACACAAGCAACAAGACCTCACACGCAGCCACACAACCTCATGTGTTCGGGTTGAACCCGAACACCCGAAAACCCTAGTTTGGACAGCCGTGAATAAGCAAGAAAAAGGGCAACCAAGGTCGACTACCTGCTAGAATAGAGTAGACTAGGCTGTAGATGGAGTCTAGACGACGAGAACAAGACCAGCGGGTTGGATTTGGTGCTAGAATGAAGAAGATGTGAAGAAGAAGGTGAAGAGGATGAAGGAGATGAAGATGAAATGAGATTAAGGGCTGGAATATGGGTTTATATACCCATCCCAAGTTTGAAAAAATAGCGAGTTTAGTCCCTGCACTAACCCCCGAGTTCCCCAAAATTTGTTCGGTTGATACGACCTTAAAATGTTCATTGTATTAAGGTTAAAAGCGTGTTTAATGGTAATTGATAGCTTAAAATGGTTTTATTAATGGCAATGGTTATAATTAAAATGATACACTTGGTGATAATGGTGATGAAATTTATAAAAAGGGTTTATGCTTAGCACAAGTTCACGGAGGAAGTACAGGCACAAGGGTAATAAAGCAGACATGATTCCTTAAAGCAGAAGTTTATAAAAAAGAGGAAGAATAATTAAAATAGTTCTATGCTTAATTATGTCGTTCGACGGACCTTAAGGCGACGGATGTCACAGTATCCCCCAGTTGAGAGAATTTCGTCCCGAAATTCAGCTGGAGTTAGGTCCAAGAGTGTCATCTACGAATAGGTGTGGGTATTTGAGTTTCATTTGATCTTCCCGTTCCCATGTAAACTCTGGCCCTCGCCTTGAATTCCACCTTACGCGAACAATTGGTATTGTACTGCGCTTCAACTGTTTGACCTTACGATCCATGACCTCAATGGTTTCCTCAATGAAATGAAGCTTTTCGTCAATTTTGATATCCTCAATGGTATGTGAAGTGATTCGTCAGCCAAACACTTCTTGAGGTTCGACACGTGGAAAGTATCATGCACACCGTTGAGTTCTTGTGGTAACCTCAACCGGTAAGCCACTGGACCAATTCTTTCCGTAATCTCGAATGGTCCAACGTATCTTGGGGCTAACTTCCCTTTCTTTCCAAACCGAACGAATCCTTTCCAGGGAGAGACTTTGAGTAACACTTGGTCCCCAACGTTGAATTCTAGAGGCTTCCGACGATTGTCGGCATAGCTCTTTTGGCGATCTCTAGTGGCTTTCTGTCTATCTTTGATTTGGAAGATCTTGTTGGTTGTTTCCTGAATGTTCTCTGGGCCTGTTAACTGACTTTCACCAATCTCGGCCCAACAAACGGGTGATCTACACTTCCTTCCGTATAACGCTTCGAACGGAGCACACCCAATGCTGGTATGGTAGCTGTTATTGTAAGAGAACTCAATCAACAGCAAATAAGTATCCCAACTACCACCAAAGTCGATTGCACACACTCTTAGCATGTCTTCCAGTGTTTGTATGGTTCGTTCACTTTGGCCATCTGTTTGAGGGTGATAGGCGGTACTCATGTCTAATCGAGTGCCCATCGCTTTCTGTAGTGTCTGCCAAAATCGTGAAGTGAATCGGCTGTCACGGTCGGAGATGATTGACACCGGCACTCCGTGTCTTGTCACGACCTCTTTTATGTACAATCTCGCCAACTTGTCCATCTTGTAGTCTTCTCGGATTGGCAAGAAGTGTGCTGATTTCATCATTCGATCCACTACAGCCCATATCGAGTCATGCCCGTTGCTCGCTCGAGGGAGTTTGGTAATGAAATCCATGGCTATGTTTTCCCATTTCCATTCGGGAATCTCAGGTTGCTGTAACAGTCCGATGGTTTCTGATGTTCAGCTTAACTTTCGAGCATGTCAAGCATCTGCTGACGTACGTGGCAATGTATTTCTTCAGGCCTGGCCACCAGTAAAGATCTTTGAGATCGTGGTACATCTTGTCTGCGCCAGGATGAATAGAATATCGCGTCTTATGTGCTTCATCCATGACCAAGGTACGTACACCTCCCCACTTGGGTACCCATATACGGTCCACGAAGTACTGTAGACCATCGTCCTTGCACATCAGTTGTTTATCCAACCCTCGGAATTCTTCTCCCGTAAGGTTTTCTTCTTTCAACGCCTCACTTTGTGCAATTTGGATCTGGGCTTTCAAATTTGTTTGAATGGTCAATCCTAAAGCTTGAGCACGTAGTGGTTTCACGCGTTCTTTGCGGCTTAGAGCATCAGCCACCACGTTAGCTTTCCCCGGATGATACCGGATTTCACAATCGTAGTCACTATGAAGCTCTACCCAGCGTCGCTGTCGCATATTGAGTTCCTTCTGATCCAGAATATGTTGAAGGCTTTTATGATCCGTGTAGATGATGCATTTGGTTCCATACAGGTAATGCCTCCATATTTTAAGTGCGAATACTACAACGCCCAACTCAAGATCATGATTCGTGTAGTTCTTCTCGTGCACCTTAAGTTGTCGCGAAGCGCAGGCAATCACCTTATCTTTCTGATTAGTACACATCCCAACCCTTGATGCGAAGCATCACAGTATACCACAAAATCATCAGTTCCGTCTGGAAGGGACAATATCGGTGCATTGCACAGCTTATCTATCAGCGTTGGAACGCCCGTTCTTGTGCATGTCCCCAATCAAACTTCTTGTCTTTCTGAGTCAACAATGTCAACGGTTGAGCGATCTTTGAAAAGTTTGCAATGAAACGACGATAGTATCCGGCTAATCCTAAGAACTGCCGTATCTCTGAAGGTGTCTGGGGTGTATCCCATCTCTTTACCGCTTCGATCTTGCCGGGATCTACATGAATCCCGTCCTTGTTAACCACATGACCCAAAAACTTCACCTCTTGCAGCCATAATTCGCACTTCAAGAACTTGGCGAAAAGTTTCTCTCCCCTTAACAGTTCCAGTATTGCCCGAAGGTGTTCTTCTGATCCTTTTTCGATCGAGAGTAGATAAGTATGTCGTCTATGAATACGATCACAAACTTATCCAAGTAAGGTTTGCACACCTGATTCATCAGGTCCATGAACACGGCTGGTGCGTTAGTCAATCCGAACGGCATGACCAAGAACTCATAGTGCCTATAACGAGTTCTAAACGCTGTATTCGGTACGTCCTCCTCGGAAACCCTTAGTTGGTGATATCCAGATTGAAGGTCGATCTTGGAAAAATACGAAGCTCCTTGTAACTGATCAAACAGGTCGTCGATCCTGGGGAGAGGATACCGATTCTTCATAGTTAATTTGTTCAATTCACGGTAGTCGATACACATACGGAACGACCCATCCTTCTTCTTGACAAATAACACCGGTGCTCCCCAAGGCGAGTGACTCGGCCGAATAAAGCCCTTCTCCAGTAGTTCCTGTAACTGGCTAGATAACTCTTGCATTTCAGATGGTGCCAATCGATACGGTGTCTTTGCTACCGGTGTAGCTCCAGGAATCAACTCAATACGAAATTCCACCTGCCGTGGAGGAGGCAAACCAGGCAAGTCATCAGGAAATACATCCGAGTAATCCCATACCACAGGGATATCTACCAATTTCTGCTCCTCTTCCTTCTTTTCTACCACATGAGCCAGGAAAGTGTAGCACTGTTTTCGTAAACTCCGGCGTGCTTTCATGCAGGAAATAAGCTTTAAGTTTCTCCCCGGTCTTTCTCCTTAAATTCTAAATACCTCTCCGTCTGGCATGGGGATTCGTACCACTTTGTCCCGACAGACAATCTCAGCTCCGTGTTTCGACAACCAATCCATTCCCACAATCACGTCGAAACTTCCTAACTCAATGGGTATCAAGTCTATATCGAAGGCATGGTCCTCCAATATCAATGAGCACTTTCTAATAATCTCGTCGGCCTGAACAACCCTACCGTTGGCCATTTCTACAGAGTAGCTAGTTTCTAGCCTACTAGGACTCACGTCAAGCAATTGCGCAAACTCATAAGATATAAAGCTATTGTCTGCCCCTGTATCAAACAATATAGATGCAAAGTGATTATTGAGTAAGCGCGTACCCGTGACAACATTTGGGTCCTGACGGGCACATTGGCTCCAATGACAAAAGCGCGTCCCCGAGCCGTATTTCCTTGATTTCCCGGGCCTTGATTTCCAGCTATGGCCATCGTCTGACGCTGGTTGTTCCCTTGCTGGCCTGGTGCCCGATTCAAGTTTAGCCCGGAAATGCATCCTAGGGTCTCCACTAAGGCAGACACCTAGAACCTCAGCTAGCATGATCACCTGAAAAGATATGCTCAAAATGGTCAACAAAATTGTTGGTGAGTTCGCAGGTTTAAGTAAATAAGTAATTGATGCTGTATAAAGTTGTTGCAGAATACCATGCATACAGTTATAAGTAAGCAAAATCACATGAAAAGAGCTTTACAACCAAAAACCAACGACGTACACAAAGAATCTTGTCGGAATATATTCACCCAAGGCCCGTTCCTAGCTTTTGTTGGTACTAACTAGTATACCAAAACGAGGATGGGGGTGTCAACCCAGTAGTACTACCAATACCTATCCGTCGGTTCCCACACTGGAATAAATGGTTGTAAGAAAGAACCACAAAGCAGACTCAAGCATGTATCAGATAAGTCCACAAAACAGTAGCACGTTGATTCCAAGTATGTAAATTGTATGTATGTTGTACAACATAGAAAACGGGCGAGCATACTTTTTGCCCATGTTTGTAAATGTTTGTAAAGTAGTGTAAGCATAAAAAGGGGCCACGAGACTCAATGTTAAGTGGTAAGTATGAATGATCGAGGTTCCAACAGTTGTATGCAAAGAACAGTCAAACACCTATTGACAGTTATTGTTACGCATTAATGACGTGTATAAAGCGTATAGTAATGTTTGGTCGGTTCGGGTTGTATCGGTTCAGTCGTGGGTAGCACACACACAAGCGGACACACGCATCAGATCTTATGCAGATCCAAGTACTAAGAGTAGTCGTCATTGCTTATGACATCCTTGTCAAGATCTCATTGTTATGAAAGATGACACTTGTTAAGCATTTGTAGTTCCAAATGGGTTGTCGGTAATTGTAAAATGTTAGGTTGATTTCAATTGAAATAGTATTTGCATGTTGATAGCGTTGACTTTAATCTTTGTGGTCAAACAATGACACTTTTACTGATGTTACTTTATCATCATCAGACGTTCAAGAGGAAATTCACACTCAACATCATCCGTCACACAACAGGACCAGACGTTCGTCTCAACGCTCCATTCATACGAATCAACCTTCAATCGTATGGATCAGCTTCATTCGTACGATTGAGTCTTCATTCGCATGACTGGCATTCAGTCGTACCACACAACACACATTCGCACAACCCAACCTCCATGCGCACGAATCAACCTTCAATCGTACGGATCAGCTTCATTCGTACGATTGAACCTTCATTCGTGCGATTGGACTCCAGTCGTGCGAAACACGCACAATCGCATACATTTAGTTGGTCACCTGACTCAATCGCACATATTCATTCGTTCGCATGACTCATTCACACACATACATATGATCGCACGACTCAGTCGCATGACGTCCCCCGTCGCACAACTCAGTCGCCCGAAAGACACAATCGCATGACTCAGTCGCACGGCTCAGTCGCATGACAGACCCAGTCGCCTGAATTGCAGGTTCGCTACTGCAGAAGTGCAGAGCAGCCTTCGGCTGCTCCGAGCACGGGTTTTACACAACAAGGAACTCCAGAAACACACTACAAACATACACAAACATGAAACACAAGCAGAAAGACCTCACACGCGCACCCACACGACCTCATGTGTTCGGGTTGAACCCGAACACCCGAAACCCTAGTTTGGAAAGCCGTGAATAAGCAAGAAAAGGGGAAACCAAGGTCATCTACCTGCTAGAATAGAGTAGACTAGGCTGTAGATGGAGTCTAGACGACGAGAACAAGACCAAACGGTTGGATTTGGTGCTAGAATGAAGAAGATGTGAAGAAGAAGGTGAAGAGATGAAGAAGATGAAGATGAAATGAGATTAAGGGCTGGAATATGGGTTTATATACCCAGCCCAAGTTTGAAAAAATTGCGAGTTTAGTCCTTGCACTTAACCCCCGAGTTCCCCAAAATTTGTTTCGGTTGATTACGACCTTAAAATGTTTATTGTATTAAGGTTAAAAGCGTGTTTAATGGTAATTGATAGCTTAAAATGGTTTTATTAATGGCAATGGTTATAATTAAAATGATACACTTGGTGATAATGGTGATGAAATTTATAAAAAGGGTTTATTGCTTAGCACAAGTTCACGGAGGAAGTACAGGCACAAGGGTAATAAAGCAGACATGATTCCTTAAAGCAGGAGTTCATGAAAAAAAGAAAGAATATTAAAATAATTCTATGCTTAATTATGTCGTTCGACGGACCTTAAGGCGACGGATGTCACAGGAGTGGACCTACGGGCGAAAGAAGACAGCCCGAGACTAAGACGGTTTCGTCCGATGATGAGGACGAGGAAAGGCTGCAATTACGGGGTGTTTATGAGATGCAAGCCCCCTACATTACATGGGAACGGTACTGCGGCAGCTGCTCACCGGTGGGTAAGGAGATGGAGGCTATCCTCGATATCAGTGAGTGCCATGAGGATCAGAAGGTGAAATTTGCTACTCACTCCTTTGTGGACTCGGCCTTGTGCTGGTGGGACAACATTGTCCAAGCCGAGGGTAGCAGGGCCATTGGAAGAATGAGATGGCCTGAACTGAAGAAGCTAGTGATTGAGGAATTCTATCCTCATAGAGAGATGGACAAGGTAGAAAGAGACTTCCTGCAGCTGGAGACGGGAACGATGACACACCAGCAGTACACCGCCAATTCAATGAAATGGCGCGGTTGGTGCCGATCAAGTGACACCATTGTCATGAAAGATTAAAAGATACATCCAGGGGCTGCCAGCGGATATTCGTAGGCATATGATTGCCGCCCGGCCGAGCACTTTCAGGTCGACAGTTGACTTAGTTGGTAGATTATACGATGAGCGCGAGGTGGTGGTGGCTGAGGTGGATAAGAAGGATGGTGGTAGTCATAACTGGAATGGAAAATGGTTTGGACGTGGTAGAACTGCTCCAAACAAGAAGGTGGCAAAGGTGGGTGATCGACGTGTGGTCACATCTGGATTAGGGCTAAGGAGGTGTGAATAGGGATGAACATATGCTTCAGGTGTGGTCAGCCTGGCCACATCGCTAGAGACTGTAAGAAGCCGAGGGCAGAGAGCTCTGGGGCAGAGAAGAGGAAGCCGGAGGAAGGAGGGCAGAGGGCAGGTGCTAGAGCTTACACCATGACCCGGAAGAAGCCAGAGCTGATCCCGATGTTGTGTCAGGTATGTTTCTGGTAAACCAAACTTGTGCCTCTATATTGTTTGATTCTGGTGCTAGTAGGAGTTTTATTTCTACTACTTTCTATGCTAAGTTGCCTGTTATTAGTAGAAAGGTCAATGCACCATTCGATGTAGAAACTGCTATTGGTAAGTCCACTAGAATTACCAATGTGATAGAGGACTGTACCATAGAACTAGAAGGTCATAGGTTTGCTGCTAGGTTACATGTGATACCCCTAGGTGGATTTGATGTAGTACTAGGGATGGACTGGCTAGCAACCTATGAAGCAAATATTGTGTGCCGCAAGAACATGATTCGATTAGTTGCGTCTGATAGGAGTTTGGTTACGATTTATGGAGATTGCGTCACGATGATTCCAAAAGTGATTTCGATGGCGGTGACCGGAAAATGCATGAGACATGGATGTAGTGCCTACTTGGCCTACGTGAAGGATGTGGACGCGCCAACACCACAACTATCTGATGTACCGATTGTGTGTGACTTTCCGGACATTTTCCCGGAAGACTTACCCGGCGTGCCACCGGATCGTGAGATTGAGTTCCAAATTGACTTGATACCCGGTGCTCAACCCGTTGCCAAAGCACCGTATCGATTAGCTCCCACAGAAATGAAAGAACTCATGGAACAGTTGCAAGAGCTGCTCGATAAGGGGTTCATTAGACCGAGTATCTCTCACTGGGGTGCTCCGGTCCTGTTTGTGAAGAAGAAAGACGGTAGTATGAGGATGTGTATTGACTACCGAGAGCTGAACAAGTTAACGGTAAAGAACCGATACCCCCTACCAAAAATAGATGACCTGTTTGATCAGCTCCAAGGTGCCAGTTGGTTTTCAAGGATAGATCTTCGATCTGGTTACCATCAGCTGAAGGTAAAGGAGCAGGATATGCCTAAAACAACTTTTCGCACACGCTACGGTCACTATGAATTCCTTGTTATGTCATTTGGTCTGACCAATGCGCCAGCTGCTTTTATAGACTTGATGAATCGAGTGTGTCAGACAATGTTAGATGAATTAGTGATTGTGTTTATTGATGATATCCTGATTTATTCAAGGAGCAAGGAGGAGCATGCCGATCTCATTCAGGAGGTGTTAGAGACCTTAAGAAGGGAGAAGTTGTATGCCAAATTCTCCAAATGCGCGTTCTGGTTACGCGAAGTTCAATTCTTAGGTCACATGATAAATACAGAGGGGATTATGGTAGACCCTGCTAAGGTGGAGGCTGTGATGCAATGGAAGTCTCCAAGGACGCCATCCGAGATTTGTAGTTTCTTGGGGCTGGCAGGGTATTATCGAAGGTTCATTCAGGACTTTTCCAAGATCGCTTCTCCCCTAACCAAGTTGACCCGGAAAGATGTAAAGTTTATATGGGTCAAGCCCAAGAACAGGCGTTCGAGGAGTTAAAGGTAAGGTTGACTCAAGCTCCTGTCTTGTCGTTACCCAAGGAAGCAAGGATTTGGTAGTATACTCAGATGCTTCTTACTTAGGGTTGGGGTGTGTATTAATGCAGAGAGGGAAGGTTATAGCCTATGCATCCCGACAGTTGAAAGTTCATGAGGCCAACTACCTACTCATGACTTTGAGCTAGCGGCCGTGGTCTTTGCACTAAAGATTTGGAGGCACTATCTGTACGGGACGAAGTGCACCATTTTCACGGACCACAAGAGCTTGAAGTACTTCTTCGAGCAAAAAGATTTGAACATGAGGCAGAGACGATGGTTGGGGCTTATCAAGGATTATGATTGTGAGATCCATTACCATCCGGGCAAAGCCAACGTGGTGGCTGATGCTCTTAGCCGAAGGAGAGGCCCGAGCCGATTCTGGTAAAAGCATAGCAACTGATCATGACCTCTGATGTAATGAAGAAAGTCAAGGAGTTTCAAGATGAGGCATTAAAAGAAGATCATCTAAACTCTGAAAGAATGAGAGGTCTGGTTGGGGAATTGAGTGAAAACACACTTGGTGTTAAAACTCAATTTCGACGGGTGTGGATTCCTCGTTTTGGGGATCTACGTGTGAGGATTATGGATGAAGCTCACAAGACTCGATACTCCATTCATCCTGGAGCCACAAAGATGTATCAAGACATGAAGAAAGATTATTGGTGGCCAGGTATGAAGCGTGACGTGGTGGAGTATGTGAGTAAGTGCCTTACTTGCCTACAGTTGAAGGCGGAACATCAGAAGCCGTATGGGAAGATCCAACCTTTGGATATACCGGAATGGGAGTGGGAGCACATCACCATGGATTTCATTACGTAACTGCCCCGTACTACGAAAGGATACGATGCCATATGGGTGATTGTTGACCGCTTGACGAAGAGTGCTCACTTCCTACTGATCCGCAAGACATATTCATCCGAGAGGTTGGTTGACTTGTTCATCAAGGAGGTTGTAATTCGTCATGGTGTACCGGTGTCCATTGTGTCTGACTGTGACACCCGGTTTACGTCTAAATTCCGGAAGAGATTCCACGACGCCATGGGGACGAGGTTACATATTAGCACGGTTTATCATCCCCAACTGATGGTCAGTCAGAGAGGACCATTCAGACGTTGGAAGACATGCTTTGGGCATGTGTAATCGATTTTGGTGGAAGTTGGGACGACCACTTACCGTTAGCCGAATTCTCATACAACAACAGCTATCATGCCAGCATTGGTATGCCACCATACGAGATGCTATACGGTAGGAGATGCAGAACACCCGTTTGTTGGGTTGACATTGGTCAGAAAGAGTTGGGAATCGTCGAGGTAATCGAGGCTACGACTGAGAAGCTTGAAAGGATTAAAGCCTTCATGAAGGCAACCAAAAATAGATATAAGTCGTATGCCGATAAACGACGTAGACCAATTGAATTCAGGTGGGTGACCGGGTTATGTTGAAGGTCTCACCTTGGAAGGGTATCATCAGATTCAAGAAGCGGAGCAAGTTGAGCCCAAGATATATAGGCCCTTTCTGAATCATTGCTCGAGTAGGATAGGTGGCCTATAGATTGGAGTTGCCAGATGAGTTAAGTGGAATTCACCCGACATTCCATGTATCGCATTTGAGGAAGTGCTTAGTTGATGAAGACATGATTGTTCCATTGGAGGACATTGAAGTTGATGAAAGGCTCAATTATATGGAGCAACTAGTGGCAATCATCGATCGTAAAGAGAAGAGGCTGAGAAATAAAGTGGTTCCTCTTATGCGTGTACAGTAGAAGCACAGGAAGGGATCCGAGTCTATATGGGAAACTGAGGAGGAGATAAGACAGTATTATCCTCGTCTGTTTGAGGAATAACAGGTTTCGGGGATGAAACCTATATAAGGGGGGTGGACTTGTAACACCTGGTTATTTTTAAAAGATAAGAAGTAAAGAATAAAAGAGAGAAAGGCAATTCAGTCCAAGTGGAGGGACTAAAAGTGTAAAAAGGACAAAAATCTTTGAAAAGTTGGTGTAAAGGTGGGCATGGCTGCCCACCCTCATTTCACATCACCATTTCTTTGGCTTAGAGAGAGAGCAGGTGAAAACTCTCGGCTTGTGGAAGAAAAAGAAGAAGTGAACGAATTCAAGGTGAGAATTCGTGGTTTTTGCATATTTATGACGGGTTTTGTCCCGGTTATGTGTTTGTATGCTTATGGGTTGTGTTTGTGCTCGTGTGTGTGTGTTTTTGATTGTTGTTTCTAGGTGTTTTGAACTTAAAGCAAGCGGGTAAAAAGGAAGAACACCCAAGTTGCACCAGGTGAGTTCTAGACCGTGGTTTTTACTTGTTTTCAAATATCTTTGGGGCTGAAAATGTATTTAAATGATTTTCAAATGTTTGAGTATGTATGCCTGTATGAATTGTGCATGAATGAATGTGATTCTTAAATGCTCATAGGTTTTTCATGTTTAGAATAGCCACATTAAGCTTAGAACAGATGGATTTGATGATTGGGTTGAAAACATACTGGAAATATGTTGAACAGAAGGTCCATGCGCCTAGATAAGGCTCATGCGCCTGAAAATGCCTTAGAAGAATTAAGTGTAATCCATGCGCCCAAACAGTAGCCCATGCGCTAAGATTACCTTAGAAATGTTTAAGTACAGCCCATGCGCCTGAACAGTGGCCCATGCGCCTGAACATGACAAATGGGCCTAGAAATGTTAGCCGGACGACTAAGTGTAGGCTATGCTCCCCAATAGTGCCCATGCGCCCAAGTAGCTCATGCGCCTAAGTGTCCATGTGCCCGAATAGTTCACGCGCCTAAAGTGAAAATGTTTAAGTGTTGGCTGATGCGCATACATAGTGATGAAATGCCCGAACAGGGCTCATGCGCCCAAATAGTTCCCATGCGCCTAAAACTTAGAAATTTTTACAGAATTTTCTGGGAGTCTATGCTTTAGGGTTTTGACCGAGGTTGACTAAGGGCTTATTAATGATGATGTTTCATGCATGATATGATTACTTATGATTGTTCCTTATTATTAATATTGCTATTACTATTATTACTTATAGTATGTGACTTTACATGGTATGTTATTATCGTAACGTAAAGTATATCGTATAATAAAGTGAAAGAGCAATAAAGAAAAGAAGAGGAACATTAATGAAAATGTTAACAAGTCTTACAAGCTGATAGGTGGTGCACGACCATGTTGTCGTTAGCTCAACTGTGCTGCGGGTTAGCTACCCTATTATGCACACAGGGTCAATCAATTGAGAGTGGCAGGACCTTTGCAGCGTGTCCTGGGTGATTGGGTTGGCCTTGTACATAGTACACAAAACTCTTTTGAGGGATACAGTTGATCCTTTCGGGGGATATAGTTGACCCTTTCGAGGGATACAGTTGACCCTTTCGGGGGATATAATTGACCCTTTCGAGGGATACAGTTGACCCTTTCGGGGGATATAGTTGACCCTTTCGGGGGATACAGTTGACCGTTTCGAGGGATATTGATGGCCCATCACCTGTTTTCCATTGCGCATATAGTTGGGGTATTGCTCACTGGTCCATACAGAAAGTGAAACATAAAGATAAAAGTTTACAGAACAGACAAAGCTACAGTAAAGAGAACAAACAATATTTGTTCATATAGTTGATGCGTGCTCGCATATACAGTACAGAGTTGTATTTTACAGAAAAGAGTATTTTCTTATACAACATATAGAGAGTATTTTATTACTTATAAAACTAGAGCTCACTCAGCAACGCTGACTTTTATACATTTTCAGTTGGCAGGTAATTATTGCTGAGGATGGCACGAGGGTGAAGCTACTTGGTAGGAAAAGACTGACATCCATTCGTATTTTATGTCGTTGTTGTTTTGTAATGCAGTAAAACAATTCTTTTGTAATCAATTAAACGATGATGTATTGCTCAACAACAGTGGTTTAAATGAAATGAATGGTTTTTGGCAAATTGTTTCCGCTGCTTAAGTTCGTATAATTATAATGTTTAATGTTTTAACTGCTGTGATTGACCAACTGTGAGGTTTCCGGAAACGAGGCCTTACAAGTTGGTATCAGAGCCAAAGTTTAAGAGAATTGGGTTAAAATAAACTTTTAAAACCTAAACTTAAACTGAAAATAGGACAAATGGAGGGATGTCAGCCCGAGTAGCTACGTGCCATCAGGTATGTCTTTTCCTAATGTTAACCGGTATTATGTGCGCATGCTATTTGATTATGTGCTCTTAGTAGATTTAGATACTGATTAAGTCGGGATAGGAGATGCTTGGGGTATGAAGAGTAAAGTAAGTGGCTAATCACAACTAGCCACTGTAATTAGGGACTTACTATACTTGACATAAACTGGGTATTACCTTGAATGACCGCGTTAGTGTTTGAATCTTATAGTGTGCTTATAGAGGATGGCTGGCGGTTCACCACCTTGGTCCGCGACCATCTGGATGGTGGCGTGCCTCAGCTTGTCGCCGCCTCCAGTGGGCCCGTTGGCCGGCGTTTCAGTGCAGGGCCAATCGATGGTGATGATGCTGGTTTCGGCTGAAAGATTTACTTCTATGATGATCGGTGAGACCTATCTGAGACAGTATGTTGACGCCTTTGGTCAATGATGATGATTGTATCTGAGACCACTCGATGTTACAATTTTTATCTTATTTGCTTGGCCTAGCGGGTTACATTGGCTTACGTTTAAGCGAACGAAAATGACGATGAACTGCTTCATCTGAGAGGTATATTATTGTTTTATTGTTAGGGGAGGTATATTATTGTTAGGGGTGTCGATGATGCGATTTGTTGCTCATGTGGGATGAGGTTGTTTCACTGCGTATATTGTTTTACGTACCGTGATGATATGACTGTTAAATTTATAAGTGGCTATATTTTCTCCAATTCAATTACTTAGTGAGTTTATGTTTTATATGCAAGGTCCATAATGAATATATTGATAGCATAAGGGCTAAAGTTAGAGTCTCATAGGGCATAAAAGGATGTTATTGGGTTCTGGAACAAATAATCACAGTTGCACATTGTCTTCTTCTTCTCTATACTAGCGCTCTGTTGATTAAAAGGATTTCAGGCCATTTCATCATCACAATCTTCATCAGTAAGTTGCTGACTGAAGCATCTGTTTAGATAGTCTAGTATTTGAGTTGTAACATTCCATTCTTGTTCATAGTTCTCTCAAATTCTAGTTCTTGTAATCGTTCTTTTGCAACATTGTTGATTCTGGGTTTTACTCTATTATACTGTTGTTTTTTTGACATGGTATCAGAGCTTTAGGCTTTGTATCGTACTCTGTTCCTTGATTCGTGAAACTTAAGTTTTGAATCTAGTAGCGCTTGAATCACCTCGACTCACCCTTCTAATCTGTTGGGGTTGGAAGTTATTGTTGTTCTGGGCTGT
Organism: Flaveria trinervia; assembly: GCA_025506515.1. Classification (NCBI taxonomy): domain Eukaryota; kingdom Viridiplantae; phylum Streptophyta; class Magnoliopsida; order Asterales; family Asteraceae; genus Flaveria; species Flaveria trinervia. Next base: position 10,887,166 of record CM046454.1, on the reverse strand, counting down.
GCAAGGAGTGTGCTCGTGATTCAAGAAAGAAGATCAAGATTAAATCAACCTGGTATAGTGGTTAAGAAGGTGTCTAGGGTTTGTTTTCTTCAAATCTCACTGTAAGATCTTTCTTTACTTTATCTTGTAGTTTGTAGGTTTGTAAGTCTTCGGATCCCTTTATGTTTTTCTCACTTCATTTTGAATCAAGAATCTCTACTATTAGGCATTCTTTGGGCTGGGTTAGGAGGACTGGCGTCTAAATATTTATGTACATTGTACATGTTGCATCATTAGGTTTATTTGTGTTACTTGTGTTTAGTTGATATTAAGTGGCTATTTGTTTTTTATCTTGGTTTGTGTGCCTGGGAGTGTTCATCGCTATTGTTGGTTCCTTTCATACTTGGCTGAGCACCACTAGAGTGTCTTCAATATCCTATTCTTGGAGGGATTACCAACTTGTGTGCTTGAGTGCAAATAGTTTTTATTTAACAATTTGGTCTATATTGTTGGTTGTTTAGTCTCTTATCATGGTTGGTATATCTCTGAATGATGATGATTCTGTTAGTAAAGATGGAAGTCTTCATAGCAAATCCAATGATACTCTTATAAGCAAATTAGATTTTGGAAATCCTCTTTATCTTCATCCAAGTGACACTAGTGTTTTATCAATAGTTAATGTCAAACTAAAAGGCACTGAAACTATATAGTATGATCTAACTCAATGGAACTTGCTTTACAAGTTAAAAATAAATTTTGATTTATAGATGTGTCTTGTGTCAAACCTCAAACTGATGAAGTCTTAATAAAACAATGGGAAAGATGTAACTCTGTAGTTTTATCTTGGATTTTGAATTCAATTTCTGAGGATATATATTTGGGTCAAGTTTTTTCAAAAGTTACAGCAGAAGTGTGGGAAGAGCTAAAAGAAACGTATTGTAAACTAGATGGTTCAGTGATTTTCAACTTGCATAAGGACATATGCAATCTTACACAGTCTGGGTCATCAGTCTTGGAGTATTATCATAAACTAAACTCCATATGGAGAAGTTTGACTCCATGACTAGATTACCTACCTGTGTATGTGCTGTCTCAAAAGGTATCTTAGAGTTTAATCAAAATTTAAAATTGATGCAATTTTTAATGGGATTAGATGATATATACCAGCCTTTGAGATCAAATATATTAACTAAAGAACCATTACCAACAGTTAAAGTTGCGTTTGCCATAATCTCTGCTGAAGAGTCACATAGGAACTCTAGTCATGGTGGTTCGCCAAGTAAAACTCAGGCTATTGCTTTTGCATCTAAAGTTTTTGATAACAAAAAGAAAACTAAAGGTTTTTTGTTAAAATGTTCCCATTGCAACAAAAATGGTCATTTGGTGGAAAAATATTTTGAATTAATAGGGTATCCACCAAATTATAAAAGAAAGTTAGTGGAACAAAGTTGTGTCAAACAACTCACTTCATAAAACTAATTTTGACACTTCAAATGGGAAATTCCTTTTCTTTACTGAACAAATTTCTAAACTTATATCACTCATTGGAGAAAATTCTATTGTGCATACCACTAGTGCAAATATGTCAGGTACAGAAATGAGTATATTTTGTCATGGCTCAAAGGTCAGGTCTAGTGATAAACAAGGGTGGATTATTGACTCAGGGGCAAATGAACACATGAGTTTGTGAGATCAACATATGAGTGATTGTGTAGATGTGTCTGATTTAGATTTAAAAGTTGGTCATCCAAATGGGTCACAAGCAAAAATTGAAAAAAATTGGTAACCTAAAACTGAATGACCAAGCTACACTGTATGATGTTCTATTTGTTCCTGAATACTATATCAACTTGCTCTCTGTTTACAAACTAACCAGATATAGCAAACTCAACTGTTTGTTTAGTGAAAATTGGTGTTATTTTCAGGACTCAGCTCAAAAGAAAGTGCAGATGATTGGTAGACAACAAAATGGCCTGTACTACTTTGATAAACCTGTTTTAGGTGAGACTATCTGTAGTAGTAGCATGGTTTTCTGTGGTGTGTCTAAGGAATTATGGCATGCTAGGTTAGGTGTAACACCCGAATATTTTTAGAAGACAAGAAATAAAGAATAAAAGAAAGAAAGGCAATTCAGTCCAAGTGGAGGGACTAAAAGTGTAAAAAGGACAAAAATCTTTGAAAAGTTGGTGTAAAGGTGGGCATGGCCGCCCACCCTCACTTCACATAAACATATCTTCGGTTTTAGAGAGAGAGAGAGCAGAGAAACTCTCCGCTAAAGAAAGAAGAAGAAGAGAAGTGAATTCAAGGTAAGAATTTAAGGTTTTCATATGTTTATGATGGTTTTATCCTGGTTATATGCTTATGTGCTTATGTGTTTGTGTATGTGCTCGGGTGTGTGTGTGCGGTGATGTTTCTAGGTGTTTTGAACTCATAGCAAGCGGGTAAAAAGGAAGAACACCCAAGTTGCACAAGGTGAGTTCTAGACCCCGGTTCTTACTTGTATTAAACTATCTTTGGGGCTGAAAATGTATTAAATGTTTTTGCAAAGTTTACGTATTAAAAGCTTAGAATAGTCATGTTAAGCTTAGAACAAATGGGTTTGATGAATGGGTATGAAAACATGCTAAGAACAAGTTACACAGAAGGTTCATACGTCTGAAAATGCCTTAGAAAGATTTAAACAGTAACCCATGCGCCTAAGATTACCTTAGAAATGTTCAAGTACAGCCCATGCACCTGAACAGTGGCCCATGCACCTAGAAATGTTAGCCGGACGACTAAGTGTAAAGCCATGCGCCCCAGTAGTGCCTATTCGCCCAAGTGGCTCATGTTCCTAAGTGTCCATGCGTCTGAAATACTTATGCGTCTAAGTGTTCATACGCACAAATAGTACCCATGCGCCTGAATAGTTCATGTGCCTGAGTGATAAAATGATTGTGTTGGCTGATGCGCCTGCATAGTGGTAAAATGCCTAAACAGCGCTCATGCGCCTATATAGTTCCCATGCGCCTACATAGTTCCCATGCGCCTAACACTTAGAAAATTTTATAGAGTTTTCTAGGAGTTTGTGGTTTAGGGTTTTGACCAGAGTTGACTAGGGCTTAGTAATGATAATGTTCCATGCATGTTATGATTACATATGATGTTCCTTATTACTTATTATTATTATTATTATTACTATTACTATTATTACTTATAGTATGTGACTTTACGTGGCATGTTTATATCGTAACGTAATGTATCTAGTAATAATAAAGCAAAAGAACAATAAAGAAAAGAAGAGAAACATTAATGAAAAAGTGAACAAGTCTTGCAAGCTCATAGGAGGGACACTACCGTGTTATCGTTAGCTTAACTGTGCTGCGGGTTAGCTACCCTATTATGCACACAGGGCCAATCAATTGAGATTGGCAGGACCCTTGTAGCGTACCCTGGGTGATTGGGTCGGCCTTGTACACAGTACACAGACCCCTTTCGGGGGATACAGTTGACCCTTTCGAGGGATATAGATGGCCCATCACCCGTTTTCCATCGCGCACATAGTTGGGGTATTGCTCATTGGTCCCCATAGACAGTGAAAGATAAATATAAAAAAATGCATTGTAAACAAGGCATACAGTAAAGAGATAAAGTATTACCTGATTGTATAGTTAATGCGTGCTCACCTATTAAGAGATGAAGTTTTCATGAACAGAGTATTTTTATATGTATACCTACAGAAAGTATTTTATTACTTATAAAACTAGAGCTCACTCAGCAACGCTGACTTTTATACATTTTCAGTTGGCAGGTAATTATTGCTGAGGATGGCACGAGGGTGAAGCTACTCGGCAGGAAAAGACTGACATCCATTCGTACTTTACGTTGCTGTTGTTTTGTAATACATTAAACAATTCTTTCGTAATCAGTTAAATATTGTTGTATTGCTCAACCACAGTGGTTTAAATGCAATGAATGGTTTTTGATAAATGAATTCCGCTGCTTAAGATTGTATAATTATAATGTTTAATGTCTTAATTGCTGTGAATGACCGACTGTGAGGTTTCCGGGAACGGGGCCTTACATTAGGTCATCTATCTGATAAAGTTTTGAAAATTCTTCAAAATGATCTAATGTTTAAGGAAAACAATACTGAAAGTCCTTGTGAAATCTGTCATAAGTCTAAACAGACAAGGTCTCCCTTTCCATTTAGTGATCATAAATCTCTAAAATTGGGAGAACTTGTTCATCTCGACTTATGGGGTCCTTTCAAAGTTCCTAGTAGAGAAGGTTTTAAGTTTTTCCTCACAATTGTGGATGATTTTTCAAGGGCTGTTTGGGTATATATGTTAAAGTCGAAAGAGGAGTGCTTACAAATCTTGATAGTTTTGTGCAGCTAATTAAAAATCAGTTTAATGTCAATATTAAATGTTTTCGATCAGATAATGGGTCTGAGTTCACAAATAACAAAATACAACAGTTTTTTAGTCAAAATGGCATGTTACATCAGACTTCGTGTGTCTATACACCTCAGCAAAATGGCATAATGGAGAGGAAACATAGGCATTTACTAAATGTTGCTAAGGCACTTATGTTTCACGGGGGGATTCCTCTTAATATATGGTCTGATAACATTTTGACTGCCACTTACCTTATCAATAGGACTCCTTCTTCTGTTCTTGCTGGTAAGACTCCCTATGAGATAATTTTTGGTTCTAAACCCTCATTGTCACACTTAAAAGCTTTTGGATGTTCGTGTTTTGCAACCGATTCAAATCCTAAAACTAAGTTTTCTAGTAGAGCAAAACGGTGTGTTTTCATAGGTTACTCAATAAATAAAAAAGGGTATAAGCTTTGGGATCTTGATGACAAAACTGTCTTATTTTCAAGAGATGTTAAGTTTTATGAAATGATCTTCCCTTTTATAGAAAATAAACATATTCAAAAGGATTCAATAATTGCTTGGATAAAGAGTTAAACAATTTTAACTTTTTTGATTTTTGTTTTAACTTTGATGGTGTGACAATGGGGACACCCTGTGATGATAACACAGTTCACCAAACTAATAGTATGTAAGGCCCCGTTCCCGGAAACCTCACAGTCGGTCATTCACAGCAATTAAAACATTAAACATTATAATTATACAGTGTTAAGCAGCAGAATTAATTTATCAAAAACCATTCATTGCATTTAAACCACTGTGGTTGAACAATATAGCACTATTTAAGTAATTACAAAAGAATTGTTTTACTGTATTACAAAACAACAACAACATAAAGTACGAATGGATGTCAGTCTTTTCCTGCCGAGTAGCTTCACCCTTGTGCCATCCTCAGCAATAATTACCTGTCAACTAAAAATGTATAAAAGTCAGCGTTGCTGAGTGAGCTCTAGTTTAATAAGTAATAAAATACTTTCTGTAGGTATACATATGAAAATACTCAGTTCATGAAAACTTCATATCTTTATACGTGAGCACGCATTAACTATACAATCAGGTAATATTTTATCTCTTTACTATATGCTTTGTTTACAATGCATTCTTTTATATTTATCTTTCACTGCCTATGGGGACCAATGAGCAATACCCCAACTATGTGCGCGATGGAAAATGGGTGATGGGCCATCTATATCCCTCGAAAGGGTCAACTGTATCCCCGAAAGGGTTCTGTGTACTGTGTATAAGGCCGACCCAATCACCCAGGGTACGCTACAAGGGTCCTGCCAATCTCAATTGATTGGCCCTGTGTGCACAATAGGGTAGCTAACCCACAACACAGTTGAGCTAACGACAACACGGTCGTGTCCCTCCTATGAGATTGCAAGACTTGTTAACATTTTCATTAATGTTCCTCTTCTTTTCTTTATTGCTCTTCCGCTTTATTATTACTAGATACTTTACGTTACGATAATAACATGCCACGTAAAGTCACATACTATAAGTAATAATAGTAATAATAATAATAATAAGTAATAAGGAACATCATATGTAATCATAACATGCATGGAACATCATCATTACTAAGCCCAAGTCAACTCTGGTCAAAACCCTAAAGCACAGACTCCTAGAAAACTCTGTAAAATTTTCTAAGTGTTAGGCGCATGGGAACTATTTAGGCGCATAAGCCCTGTTTGGGCGTTTTACCACTATGCAGGCGCATCAGCCAACACTTAATCATTTTATCACTCAGGCGCATGAACTATTTAGGCGCATGGGTACTATTTGTGCGTATGAACACTTAGACGCACGAGTATTTCGAACGCACGGACACTTAGGCGCATGAGCCACTTGGGCGCATGGGCACTATTGGGGCGCATGGCCCTACACTTAGTCGTTCGGCCAACATTTCTAGGCGCATGGGCCACTGTTTAGGCGCATGGGCTATACTTAAACATTTCTAAGGTAATCTTAGGCGCAAGGGCTACTGTTTAGGCGCATGGACTACAATTAAATCTTTCTAAGGCACTTTCAGACGTATGTACCTTCTGTGTAACTTGTTCTTACATGTTTTCATACCCATTCATCAAACCCATATGTTCTTAGCTTAACATGACTATTCTAAGCATGAACAACCTATAAACATTCAAGAATTTAATATTTAACAAGCACAATACATGCGGGTAACATACATAAGCTTTGCAAAAACGTTTTAATACATTTTCAGCCCCAAAGATAGTTTAAAACAAGTAAGGACCGGGGTCTAGAACTCACCTGGTGCAACTTGGGTGCTCTTCCTTTTACCCGCTTGCTATGAGTTCAAAGCACCTAGAAACAACACCACAACACACACACGAGCACAATCACAACATGTAAGCACAAAAACACATAACCGGGATAAAACCCGTCATAAACATGTAAAAACCACGAATTCTTACCTTGAATTCGTTCACTTATTCTTCTTCTTTTACAAGCCGAGAGTTTTTGCTCTCCTTTTGTCTTTCTCTCTCTAAAACCGACGAAGATGTTGATGTGAAGTGAGGGTGGGCGGACATGCCCACCTTTACACCAACTTTTCAAAGATTTTTGTCCTTTTTACACTTTTAGTCCCTCCACTTGGACATAATTGCCTTTCTTTCTTTTATTCTTTATTTCTTGTCTTTTAAAAATAACCGGGTGTTACAAGTCCACCCCACTTATATAGGTTTCATCCCCAAAACTTGTTATTCCTCAAACAGACGAGGATGATGCTGCCTCATCTCCTCCTCAATTTTCCACATAGATTCGGATCCCTTCCTGTGCTTCCACTGTACACGCACAAGAGGAACCGCTTTATTTCTCAGCCTCTTCTTTTTACGATCAATGATTGCCACTGGTTGCTCCACATAATTGAGCCTTTCATCAACTTCAATGTCCTCCAATGGAACGATCATGTCTTCATCAGCTAAGCACTTCCTCATTGAGATACGTGGAATGTTAGGACTTAACTCATCTGGCAACTCCAATCTATAGGCCACCTCTCCTACTCGAGCAATGATTTCGAAAGGCCTATATAACTTGGGCTCAACTTTCCCCGCTTCCTGAATCTAATAATACCCTTCCAAGGTGAGACCTTCAACATAACCCGGTCATCCACCTGGAACTCAATTGGTCTACATCGTTTATCGGCATACGACTTCTGTCTATCTTTGGCTGCCTTCATGAAGGCTTTGATCCTCTCGAGCTTCTCAGTCGTAGCCTTGATTACCTCGATGCTTCCCAACTCTTTCTAACCAATGTCACCCCAACAAACAGGTGTTCTGCATCTCCTACCGTATAACATCTCATATGGTGGCATATCAATGCTGGCATGATAGCTGTTGTTATATGAGAATTCGGCTAACGGTAAGTGGTCGTCCCAACTTACACCAAAATCGATTACAAATGCCCGAAGCATGTCTTCCAACGTCTGAATGGTCCTTTCTGACTGACCATTAGTTTGGGATGATAATCTGTGCTAATATGTAACCTCGTCCCCATGTCCGTGGGAATTTCTTCTAGAATTTAGATGTAAACCGGGTGTCACGATCAGACACAATGGACACGGTACACCATGACGAGTTACAATCTCCTTGATGAATAGGTCAGCCAACCTCTCGGATGAATATGTCTCGCAGATCGGTAGGAAGTGAGCACTCTTCATCAAATAGTCAACAATCACCCATATGGCATCATACCCCTTCGGAGTACGTGGTAGCTTTGTAATGAATCCATGGTGATGTGCTCCCACTTCCATTCCGGTATATCCAAAGGTTGGATCTTCCCATATGGCTTCTGGTGTTCCGTCTTCACCTGTAGGCAGGTAAGGCACTTACTCACATACTCCACCATATCACACTTCATACCTGGCCACCAATAATTTTTCTTCATATCTTGATACATCTTTGTGGCACCAGGATGAATGGACTATCGAGTCTTGTGAGATTCATCCGTAATCCTCACACGTAGATTCCCGAAACAAGGAATCCACACCCGTCCAAATGAGTTTTAACACCAAGTGTGTTTTCACTCAATTCCCTAACCAGACCTCTCATTCTTTTAGAGTTTAGGTGATCTTCTCTTAATGCCTCATCTTGAAACTCTTTAACTTGCTTCATTACATCAGAGGTCATGATTAGTTGGTATGCTTTCACCCGAATCGGCTCGGGTCTCTCGTTTCGGCTAAGAGCATCAGCCACCACGTTGGCTTTGCCCGGATGATAGTGGATCTCGCAATCATAATCTTTTATAAGTTCCAACCATCGCCTCTGCCTCATGTTTAGATCTTTTTGCTCGAAGAAGTACTTCAAGCTCTTGTGGTCCGTGAAAATGATGCACTTCGTCCCGTACAGATAGTGCCTCCAAATCTTTAGTGCAAAGACCACGACTGCTAGCTCCAGGTCATGAGTAGGTTAGTTAACCTCATGAACTTTCAACTGTCAGGATGCATAGGCTATAACCTTCCCTCTTTGCATTAATACACACCCCAATCCCGAGTAAGAAGCATCAAAATATACCACCAAATCCTTGCTTCCTTCGGGTAATGACAAGATAGGAGCTTGAGTCAACCTCACCTTTAACTCCTCGAACGCCTGTTCTTGAGCTTGACCCCACATAAAGTTTTCATCCTTTCGGGTCAACTTGGTCAGGGGAGAAGCGATCTTGGAAAAATCCTGAATGAATCTTCGATAATAACCCGCCAACCCCAAGAAACTACGAATCTCAGATGGCATCCTCGGAGACTTCCATTGCATCACAGCCTCAACCTAGCAGGGTCTACCATAATCCCCTCTGGATTTATCACGTGACCTAAGAATTGAACTTTGCGTAACCAAAACGCACATTTGGAGAATTTGGCATACAACCTCTCCCTTCTTAAGGTCTCTAACACCTCCCGAATGTGATCGGCGTGCTCCTCCTTGCTCTTTGAGTAAATCAGGATATCATCAATAAACACAATCACTGATTTATCCAACATTGGCCGACACACTCGATTCATCAAATCCATAAAAGCAGCTGGCACATTGGTCAGCCAAATGACATAACAAGGAATTCATAGTGACCGTAGCACGTGCGAAAAGCTTTTTAGGGATATCATGATCCTTCACCTTCAGCTGATGGTAACCAGATCGAAGATCTATCCTCGAAAACCAACTAGCACCTTGGAGTTGATCAAACAGATCATCTATCCTTGATAGGGGGTATCGGTTCTTCACTGTCAACTTGTTAAGCTCACGGTAATCGATGCACATCCTCATACAACCGTCTTTCTTCTTCACAAACAGGACCAGGGCACCCCAGGGAGAGATACTCGGTCTAATGAACCCCTTATCGAGCAGCTCTTGCAATTGTTCCATGAATTGTTTCATTTCTGTGGGAGCTAATCGATACGGTGCTTTAGCAAGGGGTTGAGCACCGGGTACCAAGTCAATTTGGAACTCAACCTCGCGATCCGGTGGCACGCCGGGTAAGTCTTCCGGGAATACGTCTGGAAAGTCATACACAACTGGTACATCAGATAGTTGCGGTGTTGCCGCGTCCACATCCTTTACGTAGGCCAAGTAGGCACTACATCCATGCCTCATGCACTTTCCCGCCACCGCCATCGAAATCACTTTCGGAATCGTCGTGATGCGATCTCCATAAATCGTAACCAAACTCCCATCGAACGCAACTAATCGAATCATCTTCTTGCGACATACGATGTTTGCTTCATAGGTTGCTAACCAGTCCATCCCTAGTACTACATCAAATCCACCTAGGGGTATCACATGTAACCTAGCAGCAAACCTATGACCTTCTAGTTCTATGGTACAGTCCTCTATCACATCAGTAATTCTAGTGGACTTACCAATAGCAGTTTCAACATCGAATGGTGCACTGACCTTTCTGCTACTAACAGGCAACTTAGCACAGAAAGAAGTAGAAATAAAACTTCTACTAGCACTAGAATCAAACAATATAGAGGCACAAGTTTGGTTTACCAGAAACATACCTGACACAACATCGGGATCAGCTCTGGCTTCCTCCCGGGTCATAGTGTATGCTCTAGCACTTGCCCTCTGCCCTCCTTCTTCCGGCTTCTTATTTCCCACTTTCGAGCTGTCCGCCCTCAGCTTGTTACAGTCTCTAGCAATGTGACCACACCTGAAGCATACATTCATCCCCATCCTGCACTCTCCAGCATGCTCCCTTCCACATTTACCACATTTCTTCCTCCCTACACCAGCTGTGACCACACATCGGTCACCTACCTTCGCCACCTTATTGTTTGGGGCGACTCCACCATGTCCAAACCGCTTCCCATTCCAGTTCCTTCCATCCCCACTCGTTTTCTTCACCTCAGCCACCACCACCACCTCGCGCTCATCATATAATCTACCAGCCAGATCAACCACCGACCTAAAAATGCTCGGCCGGGCAACGATCATATGCCTATGGATATCCGCTGGCAGCCCTTGGATGTATCTGTTAATCTTTCGTGACAGTGGTGTCACTTGATCGGGCACCAGCCGTGCCATTTCATTGAATTTAGTGGTGTATTGCTGGTGTCTCATTGTTCCCGCCTCCAGTTGCAGGAACTCCATTTCCACCTTATCCATCTCTCTATGAGGACAGAATTCCTCAATCACTAATTTCTTCAGTTCAGGCCATCTCATCCTCCCAATGGCCCTACAACCCTCGGCTTGGACAATGTTGTCCCACCAGCACAAAGCCGAGTCCACAAGAGAGTGGGTAGCAAATTTCACCTTCTGATCTTCACGACACTCACTGATATCGAGGACAGCCTCCATTTCCCTCACCCACCGGTGAGCAGCTGCAGCAGTGCCATTCCCATTGAAAGTAGGGCCTTTCATCTCATAAACGCCCCATAGTTGCAGCCTCGGGTCACCTCTGGCGCATGCTCTTCTTCTTCCTCTTCTCATCATCAGAGAGAACCATTTCCGGCTCTGGTTGTTCTCGTCCTCCCGAGGACCTGTTCCTCTCCTTTCTTTCCCCATCCCTTACAGCCTTGATCACTTCGGTCACCATAGACGGTAGAATCGTCTGCATGACCTGGTGAACCTCTTCCACCACAGCCTCCTTTAGAGGTGTACAAACCGGTTTGGGGGCCCAAACTGGTTTGGGTCCCAAACCGAAACCGGTTTGGTCAAAGTCGGTCAAAACCGGTTTGGCCCCAAACCGGTTTCAAAAGCTCAAAACCAAACCTATCAAACCGGTTTAGGTCGGTTTGGAACCGGTTCAGGCCCAAACCGGTTCGGCCCAAACCGGTTTTTTTTCTTTGTTATATTCAAACAAAATTTTAAACTTTTAATTAAAACTTAAATATTTATAACATTTTATATAATTTATATAATTTAAAACAATTTATATAATTTAAATAATTTATAACATCTTATAACATATATAAAACAATTTATATATTTAAACAATTTATAACATTTATAACATTTAAAACATTTAAACAATTTAAACATTTAAACGATTTAAACATTTAAACATTTATAACATTATATATATATACTATTTATTAACATTTATAAACAATTTAAGCATTTTAACATTAATAACATTATAAACAATTTAAACAATTTATATAATTATAAACAATTTAAACATTTTAATAATTTATAACATTTAAATAATTTAAACATTTAAAACTAAACATTTAACATAGTCGTTTCTTCGTTTGTATTATACTTGTACGTTTATTCCTCGCCACCAGAACCGGAACTGTTATGAAGGTAGTCATCATATGCCGCTTCATCATCAGTCATTCCTGGTGTCAATCCGCTCTTTACCTCGTCCTTGTATAATTCTGCTTCGTATTCCAGTTCTCCTTCAAGCGATCATTTGTCTTGTACTCTTTCCGCGGCATCCAAATAATCTTTCAAGTAAATTGACATTTCAACTGCTTGTGGAGTGAGTCGAGTTCGTCTTATTGATATAATCCTGCCACTAACAGAAAAAGCAGATTCCGAAGCTACCATAGAAGCTTGGACGGTTAGTAAATCTCGGGCCATGGTCGATAGGATGGGAAATTGATCTTCCTTACCTTTCCACCAAGCCAACAAGTCAAAATTTTTAAATTCAGGTGGAGTCATGGTCGATAAAAAGTTTGTAAGACCATACCTCCCGAGTTCACTACTCGGTGTGTTACCACGTTGACATTTATTACATTCATCCCTTAAAGTATTATATAAATCAAACATTGGATCATTCGAACATTCGGCATTTGCCGCATGCCTTAAAGCATCATGGATTTGTGATGTTTCCCCGTATTTTAATAAATAAACATCATACATTTTTTGTAATTGTTTGTTGAAAGTAGCTTTTAAAGTTTTACTATACATTGGTTTACCAACTTCTAAATCCAAATTAAAAGTAATTTTATCAAGTAAAGTTTCAACCCCCGACAAATTTAAACAAGGGTTTAAAGCAGCGGCACATGTATTAACGGGAGGCATTTCTTCAAAATATTTTTTAAGTTTTTCTTTCATTGGGGGTATCATATCGGAATATGGTGTACCCCTACACAACAATTCATTTAATTTTGAAGTCATTAAATAAATTTGGTGTAGTACCAATGGACTCGTTGGGTAATAAACTCCAGAAAGACATGTAGTTGCATTTTTAAAAACTTGAAGCATTTTTGTTACTTCTTCGATGATGGCCCAACCCGATGGATGGTAAAAATTTGCCTTTCCCCGACTTACCAAACTATTATGAAAGGCTATTAAACTTTCTTTTTGTTCAATAGCCTTTTCAAACATGTTACATGTGGAATTCCATCGTGTTGGTACGTCCCAATTTGGACCTAAACATTTAGTATTTGCGTCTTTACAAAACTTGCGATATTTAGTATATCTTTGGTTGTTACTAAAAATATCACGTAACATTTTTTTTAAAACAATCTTTAACTGTTTCAATCGTTTTTAAACCGTCTTGAACGGCTATGTTTATGATGTGTGCAACACATCGACTATGAAAAAACACACCCTCACATATTGGTTTTATTTTAATTTCAAATGATCTATCGCAAGAGTGTTGTTTGACGCATTATCAAAAGATGTAGAACATATTTTGTTTTCTAATTTATACGTTTGAATAACTTTATCAATAAGATAAAAAATGTTTTGGCCGGTGTGAGGATAATCAAACAATTCAAACACAATCGTACGTTTCATCATTTGCCACGAATCAGGTTCAACCCAATGGGCGGTGACACAAATGTACGAGTCCGGTGAACCGTGAGGTGTCGACCAAAGTTAACACCGGTTTGTAAATTTTCAAAATAAGATATTAATTCATTTTTAATTTTTTTCCACATTTTTAAACAATCTCTTCGAAGAGTAACACGACTTATATTGGTGTAACGTGGTTGGAGAGTTAGTTGAATGAGTCGAGTCAAACATTCATTATCGAAATATTTGAATGACAAGCTTTCTTGAATTAAAAATTGCGCCATTTGCTCCCGAACCGCATCAACGTTATAAGCACAAATATTTCCTTCGTTTGTCATCAAAGCTTGACCTTGAGAAGGTTCACCTTTTAACGCTTTACAATATTTATCTGCAATATGGTTTTTCAACGTTGTGTTTGCATCTTTTTTAAAAAACTTATGACAAAACTTGCACCGAGCCTTGTTTGGACCGCTAGCCATTTGACATAAATCGTAATTGCACCATACTTCAGGGTTCCTATTCGTAGGAAGGATTGCTATCACCACATTGCTTGAAGACGCTTCACAACAATGGATGATTGAGCACTTGTTGAAGCCATTTCAGGGATTTTGGTGAGAGCGTTTTAAACGAAAGTATTTGTGGAGAGCATTTTTGAGAGCGTTTTTGAGATTTTTTAGAGTAGAGAGTGTTATAAGTTGTTGTGATTCAACCAAAACATCAAATACATATATATAGTAACCTAGTGGGGGTATAATGGTAAAAAAACATCAAAAAAACGGTCAAAAATTGGAAAAAACGGCTATATAGCCATTGGGTAACGGTAACCGGTTTGAAAACCGGGTTTAAAAACCGGTTTGAAAACCAGTTTGAAGGACCGGTTTGGAAACCGGTTTGGAACCGGTTTGACGATTGGAAAGGGGAAACCGATTAAGAACCGGCGGTTCGGGCCTGGTTTGAAACCGGTTTGGGCCAAACCGGTTCCGGTTTTTTTGGCCGAACCGGTTTTTTTGGCCACCTCTAGCCTCCTTTACTGAGGCTCTCAGATTGGCGCTCTCGTCACCACCCTCCGGATGAGGGGTCTCTGGTTCTTCATGAACCACCTTCTCTACTCTGGGTCTCCCTCTCTTGGGTCGCGAAGCAGCACCATGACCTCCACCACGAGAGGCTTTTGAAGATCTACCGCCAGCCGTCGTCTATAAGCACACTATAAGATTCAAACACTAACACGGTCATTCAAGGTAATACTCAGTTTATGTCAAACATAGTAAGTCCCTAATTACAGTGGCCAGTTGTGATTAGCCACTTACTTTACTCTTCATACCCCAAGCATCTCCTATCCTGACTTAATCAGTATCTAAATTTACTAAGAGCACATAATCAAATAGCATGCGCACATAATACCGGTTAACATTAGGAAAAGAAATACCTGAGGCACGTAGCTACTCGGGCTGACATCCCTCCATTTGCCCCATTTTCAGTTTAAGTTTAGGTTTTAAAAGTTTATTTAACCCAATTCTCTTAAACTTTTTGGCTCGATACCAACTTGTAAGGCTCCGTTTCCGGGAACCTCACAGTCGGTCATTCACAGAAATTAAGACATTATACATTATACTTATACAATTTTAAGCAGCAGATTAATTATTTATCAAAAAAAAACCATTCAGCATTTTATACCACTGTGGTTGAGCAATACAACACTATTTAACTCATTACAAAAGAATTGTTTACTGTATTACAAAACAACAGCAGCATAAAGTACGAATGGATGTCAGTCTTTCTCTTCGAGTAGCTTCACCCTCGTGCCATCCTCAGCAATAATTAATTGCCAACTGAAAATGTATTAAAAGTTAGCGTTGCTGAGTGAGCTCTAGTTTTATAAGTAATAAAATACTTTCTGTAGGTATACATATGAAAATACTTTGTTCATGAAAACTTCATCTCTTTTACATGAGCACGCATTAACTATACAACCAGGTAATACTTTATATTTACTGTATGCCTTGTTTATAATGCATTCTTTTATAGTTATCTTTCACATCTATGGGGACCAATGAGCAATACCCCAATATGTGCGCGATGATGAAAAACGAGTGATGGGCATCTATATCCCTCGAAAGGGTCAACTGTATCCCCCGAAAGGGTTCTGTGTACTGTGTACAAGGCGACCCAATCACCCGGGTACGCTACAAGGGTCCTGCCAATCTCAATTGATTGGCCCTGTGTGCACAATAGGGTAGCTAACCCGCAGCACAGTTGAGCTAACGACAACACGGTCGTGTCCCTCCTATGATCTTGCAAGACTTGTTAACATTTTCATTAATTTTCCTCTTCTTTTCTTTATTGCTCTTCCGCTTTATTATTACTAGATACTCTACGTTACGATAATAACATGCCACGTAAAGTCACATACTATAAGTAATAATAGTAATAATAATAATAAGTAATAAGGAACATCATATGTAATCATAACATACATGAAACATCATCATTACTAAGCCCTAGTCAACTCTGGTCAAAACCCTAAAGCACAGACTCCTAGAAAACTCTGTAAAATTTTCTAAGTGTTAGGCACATGAGAACTATTTAGGCGCATGAGCCCTCTTTGGGCGTTTTACCACTATGCTGGCACATCACCTAACACTTAATCATTTTATCACTCAGGCGCATGAGCCCTCTTTGGGCGTTTTACCACTATGCAGGCACATCAGCTAACACTTAATCATTTTATCACTCAGGCGCATGAACTATTCAGGCGCATGGGTACTATTTGTGCGTATGAACACTTAGACGCACGAGTATTTCAGACGCATGGACACTTAGGCGCATGAGCCACTTGGGCGCATGGGCACTATTAGGGCGCATGGCCCTACACGTAGTCGTCCGGCTAACATTTCTAGGCGCATGGGCCACTGTTCAAGCGCATGGGCTACACTTAAACATTTCTAAGGTAATCTTAGGCGCATGGGCTACTGTTTAGGCGCATGGATACACTTAAATCTTTCTAAGGCACTTTCAGATGTGTGAACCTTCTGTGTAACTTGTTCATAGCATGTTTTCATACCCATTCATGAAACCCATCTGTTCTAAGCTTAACATGACTATTCTAAGCATGAACAACCTATAAAAATTCATGAATTTAACATTTAACAAGCACAATACATGCGGGTAACATACATAAGCTTTGCAAAAACGTTTTAATACATTTTTAGCCCCAAAGATAGTTTAAAACAAGTAAGAACCGGGGTCTAGAACTCACCTGGTGCAACTTGGGTGCTCTTCCTTTTACCCGCTTGCTATGAGTTCAAAGCACCTAGAAACAACACCACAACACACACACACGAGCACAATCACAACACGTAAGCACATAAACACATAACCGGGATATTACCCGTCATAAACATGTAAAAACCACGAATTCTTACCTTGAATTCGTTCACTTCTTCTTCTTTTTCTACAAGCTGAGAGTTTCTGCTCTCCTCTTGTCTTTCTCTCTTTAAAACTGAAGAAGATGTTGATGTGAAGTGAGGGTGGGCAGCCATGCCCACCTTTACACCAACTTTTCAAAGATTTTTGTCCTTTTTACACTTTTAGTCCCTCCACTTGGACTGAATTGCCTTTCTTTCTTTTATTCTTATTTCTTATCTTTTAAAAATAACCGGGTGTTGCATAGTAACATTACTGGTGGGTCTGCTAAGAGAATTGTTGGAAGTCCTACTAGTGAAAGTGTTGATATGATCACTGATATTAATAGTTCTACTGATAAGAATAGTAAGCGTACCGGTGATAATCAAACTGATTGCCTAGTTCAACAACATCGATTTGCAGAACTGCCTAGTGTTACAGTTGATGACAGTGGTAATTGTTCTGAGGGTCAAAATGATTTTTAAATAACCAACAGCCAATTAGAAAGTCTTCTAGGCTGAGTCAAATGCCTAGTAAATTTTCAGACTTTATTATTGAGGGTAAGATCAAGTATGGTGTAAAGAAGGTTGTAAATTACTCTAGGTTATCTGATGATGTTAGATGCTTTATGTCTAATTTGAATAAAAGCAGTGAACCTAAAACCTATAGTGAAGCCTGCAAGGATACTAATTGGGTTCAAACAATGATGATGAGATGAGTGCTATTCATAAGAATAATACTTGGGTTGTAACTGATTTGCCTTTAGGTAGAAAGGCTATTGGATGTAAATGGATTTATAAAATAAAATATAGGGCCAATGGGGAGATAGAGAGGTATAAGGCAAGATTGGTAGCAAAAAGGTATAATCAAAGAGATGTATAATCAAATAGAGGGTCTTGATTTTGATGAGACGTTTTCCCCTATTGTTAAGATGGTTACTATTAGGTGTTTGATAAGTCTTGCTGTCCAAAATTCTTGGTCTATTTTTCAACTAGATGTTAACAATGTATTTTTATATGGGGACTTGGTAGAGGATTTTACATGACTTTACCCGAAAGGTATTACGAGAATAATAATAATAAAGTGTGTAAACTATTAAGTCCTTATATGGCTTAAAACAGGCTCCTATACAATAGAATGAGAAGTTGAATTCTGTGCTTGTTAAGATAGAGTTTGTGCAAAGTAAACATGATTTTTCATTATATGTGCTTTCTGAGAATGATAAAATTATGTTATTGCTTGTATATGTTTATGACATAATAATCACTGGAAATGATAATGGTCTGATAAGTAAGTCAAATCTGATTTAAGTTCAAAATTTTTAATCAAAGATCTAGGAAAGTTGAAGTATTTCTTGGGTATAGAAGTAATAGAGACTGGGAGAGGCATGTGTTTGTCCCAAAGAAAATACTATTTAGAATTACTGGCAGAGTTTGGATTATCGGGGTGTAAGCCTGTGAACACTCCAATGGAACAAAATATTGTGGTAACGAATCTAGAAAATTCTTCTAAAACTGATTTTGAAATAAAAAATGTTAATAAATATCAAAAGTTAATAGGAAAATTAATCTATCTTACCTTAACTCGACCAAACATTTCATTTGCTGTTCATTCATTAAGCCAGTTCATGCATAAGCCTCTAAATTCTCATCTGCAAATTGCTTTAAGGCTGCTACGATACTTGAAGGGTGCTCCTGGTAAAGGTATAGTTTTTAAGAAGTCTAATACGTTTGAGTTAAAAGGGTTTGCCGACTCAGATTGGGGTAGGTGTTTAGCTACTAGACGTTGTATAACTGGGTATGACATATTTTTAGGGGATAGCTTGATAAGCTGGAAGAGTAAAAAACAAAATATCGTATCTCGATCTTCTGCTGAAGCAGAATTTAGAGCTATGTGTGCCGCTGGGTGTGAGCTTATCTGGATAATAAATATTTTGCAAGACATGTACTGTTCTCAAAATTTACCTGTAGAAATGTTTTGTGATAATAAAGCTGCAATTTTAATTTCTTCTAATCTTGTCTTTCACGATAGAACTAAACATTTTGAGATAGATATGCATTTCTTACGAGAAAAGGTCATGTCCGGAGTTTTTAAAATAAAAAAAATTGAAACTGAACACCAATCGGCAGATGTTTTTACTAAAGCTTTAAACTGCAGTCAACATGCTTATCTCTGTTCAGAATTAGGCATGTTAGATGTTTTTGGTAATTGAAGTGTGGGGGGATGTTAAATTTATAAGTGTTATATTTTCTCCAATTCAATTACTCAGTGAGTTTATGTTTTATATGCAAGGGCCATAATGAAAATATTGATAGCATAAGGGCTAAAGTTGGAGTCTCATAGATGTTGGGCATAAAAGGATGTTATTGGGTTCTGGAACAAATAATCACAGTTGCACATTGTCTTCTTCTTCTCTATACGAGCGCTTGCTGATTGAAGCATCTGTTTAGATAGTCTAGTATTTGAATTGTAACATTCCATTCTTGTTCATAGTTCTTTCGAATTCTAGTTCTTGTAATCGTTCTTCCGCAACATTGTTGATTCTGGGTTTTACTGTATCATACTGTTGTTTTTAGACAATGACTAGAGTAGTGTTGGTTGTCTAGGCATTGTTGTCATATATGGTTAGCAGCCATAACTGAACCCTAGTTTTGAGCCCTCACATTGTAGTTATTGTGATTTCCATCAAACGCGCATCGTGCTAGTTATATTTTTTAAACTAAAAGAGAAGAACAATATTCAATAAAGTTAAAACATAAAAGTAAAATATTAATGTTCAAAGATGGAAACCAAAAGGAAACTATTTCACGTGATATGCACTTTGACTTTGTACTGCATTGATAGTGTGTTATAATAAAATAATAATCTTATCTTTGAAAGAGGAGCAAAAGCAAAACGTTTCAAGTGGCATGCATTTGAAGTTGTGTTTTGTGCATTGATTGGTATGCTATTTGGTTGTAATGTAATTAGTTTTTTTTAATATATAGCTTTTTTAAAACCATTTATAATCAAATCCATTTTTGAATTGAAATGAAGATACTGATACAAGTTTTTTTTTTATTTTGAGTCGTGTGTTACCTGAACTGCTTCTATATGGTAAGCTATTAGAGTATCACAAACCGGTTTGATTTTTTTTCTGAAAAAAGTGGTGTTATCGCATCCTGCTACTGAGGAATTACGTGTGGATGGATATGGTGTGAAATCAAGATTTTAGAAGTGTGAATTATATTATATACTATATCTTAATCTCAATATGTATTCCTTTTTACATTGACCGTGGTATATTTATTTTATAATTATTATTGGTAAAAAGAAAAAAAAATTGTTGAATGTGTCTATAACTAAACATAAATTCATCTCTTCCTAAAACGTGCTTCAACGTATCTATAACTTAAAATGGTTTTGTTTAGTTTAATTTTTGTTTGAAATATGATTCAGATATAATATGTTTTCGTTAAATAATATAAACCTGAGTTGCTTTATGTTTCGACGTAAATGTAATTGGGAAACAAGTCGGTGCGATTCTAATCTAAAATTTTTCGCACCGCATACAGTGTCGATATACATGTTTTTTTTAATGTAAGTTTAAGTTGATTTACGTTTCGATATAAATTTTATTTGGAAATGAGTTGTGTTAAATTCAAATTACTCACGATTTTGACATAAATTTAGTATGGAAACGAGCCAGGTTAATTTTAGTCTATACTTTATTAAGCCGTATCCGATGTCCGTAACAACACACGTCCGACAAAATACTAGTTGAGATTTTAAAAATGAGAAACCCACTAATCTAAAACTGGAAGAAATATTTGAAATTGAGAAAACCTAGTATTTTGAAACGATAGTAATGTATATTATTTTAAAATTGTGAAAAATAAAGATTTTTAATATAGAAATTAAGGATGCAAATGAGCCGAACTGAGCCCGAGCTCATATAGGCTCGAGCGGACCATGGCGCAATAACTATCACAGGAACCGAGTGTGAAATCAACATAATATTAAAGAAAAACAGTTTGGATGAAACCCAATGTTTTACAAAGCAAACATTATTTTACCAAAATTTATTTATGTTCCATATTTTATCCTATGTACCCTACCACTTATTACTAACACTAATTTACAAAAAAAATTTGTTTACGTTCCATGAAAAAAGGGCGAATGAGCGTGATGGAATGGAGACAACATAAAACATGCATTGAATGAGAACTCGCCATGACAAAAGAATTATACAATGAAGAAGTGGTAAGAAGAAAAACACTTTACGATGAACTTTTTTACAACGGGATCGTATGCACTAATAAACCTGAAGACGGGGATGAAACATTAAATAAAGACAAACGACGTCAGTTATAAACCAAGTATAGAATGCATTTTTAAATTTCTATGTTTTTTGTAACGGTAAGTTAGATTTAGGAACAATAAGTCTAGATCTTTTTATATAGGGTTAAAACTTTAATCAAAACTTGTAATGAATATTTGTAATTCATTATTTGGATGTATGCTTTATGTATATAGGTTAACCCATATGTGTGTTGATTTATATGTATGATGACAGGTAAAACATTATTTGTTCTTCCGTAGATATGTTTCTTACAAGACAAAACATCCGAAGATCTTATGCAGATGAACAACCAATTCTGGAGTTCAAGAAAATGATTCAAGTAAAGAGTTTAAGTGAAGACTCCTATAGAAGAGCAAACTCTTGCGGATGTGCAATTATCTGCGGAAAACAATCCAGCTGTACAGTCCAAACACTTGTATTTAAACAATACAAGTGTGTCAAAACAATTTCGAATCCCAAGATGTAACACCCGGTTATTTTTAAAAAACAAAAAATAATTAATAAAAGAAAGAAAGGCAATTCAGTCCAAGTGGAGAGACTAAAAGTGTAAAAAGGACAAAAATCTTTGAAAAGTTGATGTAAAGGTGGGTATGGCCGCCCACCCTCACTTTACATCATCATCTTCACCCGGTTTTAGAGAGAGAGAGCAGAGAAACTCTCGGCTAAAGAAAGAAGAAGAAGTGAATGAATTCAAGGTAAGAATTCGTGGTTTTTGCATGTTTATGACGGGTTTTATCCCGATTATGTGTTTATGTGCTTATGGGTTGTGTTTGTGCTTGTGTGTGTGTTTTTGGATGTTGTTTCTAGGTGTTTTGAACTCATAGCAAGCGGGTAAAAAGGAAGAACACCCAAGTTGCACCAGGTGAGTTCTAGACCCCGGTTCTTACTTGTTTTAAACTATCTTTGGACTGAAAATGTATTAAAATGTTTTTGCAAAGTTTATGTATGTTACCCGTATGTATTGTGCTTGTTAAATGTTAAATTCTTGAATGTTTATAGGTTGTTCATGCTTAGAATAGGCATGTTAAGCTTAGAACAGATGGGTTTGATGAATGGGTATGAAAACATGCTAAGAACAAGTTACACAGAAGGTTCATACGTTTGAAAATGCCTTAGAAAGATTTAAGTGTAGTCCATGCGCCTAAACAGTAGCCCATGCGCCTAAGATTACCTTAGAAATGTTTAAGTACAGCCCATGCGCCTAAACAGTGGCCCATGCGCCTAGAAATGTTAGCCGGACGAGTAAGTGTAGGGCCATGCACCCCAATAGTGCCCATGCGCCCAAGTGGCTCATGCGCCTAAGTGTCCATGTGTCTGAATTGCACATGCATCTAAGTGTTCATATGCAAAAATAGTACCCATGCGCCTGAATAGTTCATGCGCCTAAGTGATAAAATGATAAGTGTTGGCTGATGCGCCTGCATAGTGGTAAAACGCCCAAACAGGGCTCGTGCGTCTAAATAGTTCCCATGCGCCTAACACTTAGAAAATTTTACAGAGTTTTCTAGGAGTCTATGCTTTAGGGTTTTGACCAGAGTTGACTAGGGCTTAGTAATGATGATGTTCCATGCATGTTATGATTACATATGATATTCCTTATCACTTATTATTATTACTATTATTACTTATTGTATGTGACTTTACGTGGCATGCTATTATCGTGACGTAAAGTATCTAGTAATAATAAAGCGAAAGAGCAATAAAGAAAAGAAGAAGAACATTAATGAAAATGTTAACAAGTCTTGCAAGCTCATAGGAGGGACACGACCGTGTTGTCGTTAACTCAAATGTGCTGCGGGTTAGCTACCCTATTATGCACACAAGGCCAATCAATTGAGATTTGCAGGACCCTTGTAGCGTACCCTGGGTGATTGGGTCGGCCTTGTACACAGTACACAGAACCCTTTCGGGGGATACAGTTGACCCTTTCGAGGGATATAGATGGCCCATCACCCGTTTTCCATCGCGCACATAGTTGGGGTATTGCTCATTGGTCCCCATAGACAGTGAAAGATAACTATAAAAGAATGCATTGTAAACAAGGGATACAGTAAATAGATAAAGTATTACCTGATTGTATAGTTAATGCGTGCTCACGTATAAAGAGATGATGTTTTCATGAACAGAGTATTTTCATATGTATACCTACAGAAAGTATTTTATTACTTATAAAACTAGAGCTCACTCAGCAATGCTGACTTTTATACATTTTCAGTTGGCAGGTAATTATTGCTGAGGATGGCACGAGGGTGAAGCTACTCGGAAGGGAAAGACTAACATCCATTCGTACCTTATGCTGCTGTTGTTTTGTAATACAGTAAACAATTCTTTTGTAATCAGTTAAATAATGTTGTATTGCTCAACCACAGTGGTATAAATGCAATGAATGGTTTTTTTTTTGATAAATTAATTCTGCTGCTTAAAATTGTATAAGTATAATGTATAATGTCTTAATTGCTGTGAATGACCGACTGTGAGGTTCCCGGGAACGGGGCCTTACAAGTTGGTATCAGAGCCAAAGTTTAAGAGAATTGGGTTAAATAAACTTTTAAAACCTAAACTTAAACTAAAAATGAGGCAAATGGAGGGATGTCAACCCGAGTAGCTACGTGCCTTAGGTATGTCTTTTCCTAATGCTAACCGGTATTATGTGCGCATGCTATTTGATCATGTGCTCTTAGTAGATTTAGATACTGATTAAGTCAGGATAGGAGATGCTTGGGGTATGAAAAGTAAAGTAAGTGGCTAATCACAACTGGCCACTGTAATTAGGGACTTACTATACTTGACATAAACTTAGTATTACCTTTAATGACCGTGTTAGTGTTTGAATCTTATAGTGTGCTTATAGAGGATGGCTGGTGGTAGATCTTCAAAAGCCTCTCATGGTGGAGGTCACGGTGCTGCTCCGCGACCCAAGAGAGGGAGACCCAGAGTAGAGAGGGTGGTTCATGAAGAACTAGAGACCCCTCATCCGGAGGGTGGCGACGAGAGCACCAATCTGAGAGCCTCAGTAAAGGAGGCTGTGGTGGAAGAGGTTCACCAGGTCATGCTGACGATTCTACCGTCAGTGGTGACCGAAGTGATCAAGGCCGTAAGGGATGGGGAAAGAAAGGAGTGGAACAGGTCCTTGGGAGGACGAGAACAACCAGAGCCGGAAACGGTTCTCTTTAATGATGAGAATGAGGAAGAAGAAGAGCCTGCACCAGAGGCGACCCAAGGCTGCAACTATGGGGCGTTTATGAGATGCAAGCCCCCTACTTTCGATGGGAATGGCACTGCTGCAGCTGCTCACCGGTGGGTGAGGGAAATGGAGGTTGTCCTCGATATCAGTGATTGCCGTGAAGATCAGAAGGTGAAATTTGCTACCCACTCTCTTGTGGACTCGGCTTTGTGCTGGTGGGACAACATTGTCCAAGCCGAGGTTAGCAAGGCCATTGGGAGAATGAGATGGCCTGAACTGAAGAAATTAGTGATTGAGTAATTCTGTCCTACAGTGAGATGGATAAGGTGGAAAGGGAGTTCCTGCAACTGGAGGCAGGAACAATGACACACCAGTAGTACACCATTAAATTCAATGAAATGGCGCGGCTGGTGCCTGATCAAGTGACACCACTGTCACGAAAGATTAAGAGATACATCCAAGGGCTGCCAGCGGATATCCGTAGGCATATGATCGTTGCCCGGCCGAGCACTTTTAGGTCGGCGGTTGATCTGGCTGGTAGATTATATGATGAGCGCGAGGTGGTGGTGGTGGCTGAGGTGAAGAAAACGAGTGGGGATGGAAGGAACTGGAATGGGAAACGGTTTGGACGTGGTGGAGCCGCCCCAAACAATAAGGTGGCGAAGGTAGGTGACCGACGCATGGTCACAATTGGTGTAGGGAGGAAGAAATGTGGTAAATGTGGAAGGGAGCATGCTGGAGAGTGCAGGATGGGGATGAATGTATGCTTCAGGTGTGGTCAGCCTGGCCACATTGCCAGAGACTGTAACAAGCCGAGGGTGGAGAGCTCAGAAGCGGGAAATAAGAAGCCGGAAGAAGGAGGGCAGAGGGCAAGTGCTAGAGCATACACTATGACCCGGGAGGAGGCCAGAGCTGATCCCGATGTTGTGTCAGGTATGTTTCTGGTAAACCAAACTTGTGTTTCTATATTGTTTGAATCTGGTGCTAGTAGGAGTTTTATTTCTACTACTTTCTGTGCTAAGTTGCCTGTTAGTAGCAGAAAAGTCAGTGCACCATTCGATGTAGAAACTGCTATTGATAAGTCCACTAGAATTATGGATGTGATAGAGGACTGTACCATAGAAATAGAAGGTCATAGGTTTGCTGCTAGGTTACATGTGATACCCCTAGGTGGATTTGATGTAGTACTAGGGATGGACTGGTTAGCAACCTATGAAGCAAACATCGTATGCCGCAAGAAGATGATTCGATTAGTTGCGTCCGATGGGAGTTTGGTTACGATTTATGGAGATCGCGTCATGACGATTCCGAAAGTGATTTCGATGGCGGTGGCAGGAAAGTGCATGAGGCGTGGATGTAGTGCCTACTTGGCCTACGTAAAGGATGTGGACACGCCAAACCACAAGTACCTGATGTACCAGTTGTGTGTGACTTTCCGGACGTATTCCCGGAAGACCTACCCAGCGTGCCACCTGATCACGAGATTGAGTTTCAAATTGACTTGATACCTGGTGCTCAACCCGTTTCCAAAGCACCGTATCGATTAGCTCCCACAGAAATGAAATAACTCATGGAACAGTTGCAAGAACTGCTCGATAAGGGGTTCATTAGATCGAGTATCTCTTTCCTGGGGTGCTCCGGTCCTATTTGTGAAGAAGAAAGATGGTAGTATGAGGATGTGTATTGACTACCGAGAGCTGAACAAGTTAACGGTGAAGAACTGATACCCCCTACCAAGGATAGATGATCTGTTTGATCAGCTCCAAGGTGCCAGTTGGTTTTCAAGGATAGATCTTCGATCTGGTTACCATCAGCTGAAGGTGAAGGAGCATGATATCCCTAAAACAGCTTTTCGCACGTGCTACAGTCACTATGAATTCCTTGTTATGTCATTTGGCCTGACCAATGCGCCAGCTGCTTTTATGGATTTGATGAATCGAGTGTGTCGGTCAATGTTGGATAAATCAGTGATTGTGTTTATTAATGATATCCTGATTTACTCAAAGAGCAAGGAAGAGCACGCCGATCATATTCAGGTGGTGTTAGAGACCTTAAGAGGGAGAGGTTGTATGCCAAATTCTCCAAATGCACGTTTTGGTTACGCGTAGTTCAATTCATAGGTCACGTGAAAAATCCAGAGGGGATTATGGTAGACCCTGCTAAGGTTAAGGCTGTGATGCAATGGAATTCTCCGAGGACGCCATCTGAGATTCGTAGTTTCTTGAGGTTGGCGAGTTATTATTGAAGATTCATTTAGGACTTTTCCAAGATCGCTTCTCCCCTGACCAAGTTGACCCGAAAGGATGTAAAGTTTACGTGGGGTCAAGCTCAAGAACAGGCGTTCGAGGAGTTAAAGGTGAGGTTGACTCAAGCTCCTATCTTGTCATTACCCGAAGGAAGCAAGGATTTGGTGGTATATTCTGATGATTCTTACTCGGGGTTGGGGTGTGTATTAATGCAAAGAGGGAAGGTTATAGCCTATGCATCCCGACAGTTGAAAGTTCATGAGGTTAACTACCCTACTCATGACCTGGAGCTAGCAGTCGTGGTCTTTGCACTAAAGATTTGGAGGCACTATCTGTACGGGACGAAGTGCACCATTTTCACAGACCACAAGAGCTTGAAGTACTTCTTTAAGCAAAAAGATCTGAACATGAGGCAGAGGCGATGGTTGGAGCTTATAAAAGATTATGATTGCGAGATCCATTACCATCCGGGCAAGGCCAACGTGGTGGCTGATGATCTTAGCCGGAAGGAGAGGCCCGGGCCGATTTGGGTGAAAGCATACCAACTAATCATGACCTCTGACGTAATGAAGCAAGTCAAGGAGTTTCAGGATGAGGCATTAAGAAAAGATCATCTAAACTCTGAAAGATTGAGAGGTCTGGTTAGGGAATTGAGTGAAAACACACTTGGTGTTAAAACTCGATTTGGACGGATGTGGATTCCTCGTTTTGGGGATCTACGTGTGAGGATTATGGATGAAGCTCACAAGACTCGATACTCCATTCATCCTAGTGCCACAAAGATGTATCAAGATATGAAGAAAAATTATTGGTGGCCAGGTATGAAGCGTGACATGGTGGAGTATGTGAGTAAGTGCCTTACCTGCCTACAGGTGAAGGCGGAACACTAGAAGCCGTGTGGGAAGATCCAACCTTTGGATATACCGGAATGGAAGTGGGAGCACATCACCATGGATTTTATTACAAAGCTACCACGTACTCCGAAGGGGTACGATGCCATATGGGTGATTGTTGACCGTTTGACGAAGAGTGCTCACTTCCTACCGATACGCGAAACATATTCATCCGAGAGGTTGGCTGACCTATTCATCAAGGAGATTGTAACTCGTCATGGTGTACCGGTGTCCATTGTGTCTGATCGTGACACCCGGTTTACATCTAAATTCTGGAAGAAATTCCACGATGCTATGGGGACGAGGTTACATATTAGCACGGATTATCATCCCCAAACCGATGGTCAGTCAGAAAAGACCATCCAGACACTGGAAGACATGCTTCGGGCATGTGTGATTGATTTTGGGGAAGTTGGGATGACCACTTACTGTTAGCTGAATTCTCATACAACAATAGCTATCATGCCAGCATTGGCATGCCACCATACGAGATGCTATATGGTAGGAGATGCAGAACACCCGTTTGTTGGGGTGACATTGGTCAGAAAGAGTTGGGAAGCGTCGAGGTAATCATGGCTATGACTGAGAAGCTTGAAAAGATTAAAGCCTTCATGAAGGCAGCTAAAGATAGACAGAAGTCATATGCCGATAAACGACGTAGACCAATTGAATTCCAAGTGGGTGACCGGGTTATGTTGAAGGTCTCACCTTGGAAGGGTATCATCAGATTCAGGAAGCGGGGCAAGTTGAGCCCAAGGTATATAGGCCCTTTCCGAATCATTGCTCGAGTAGGAGAGGTGGCCTATAGATTGGAGTTGCCAGATGAATTAAATGGAATTCACCCGACATTCCATGTATCTCATTTGAGAAAGTGCTTAGCCGATGTAGGCATGATTGTTCCACTGGAGGACATTGAAGTTGATGAAAGGCTCAATTATGTGGAGCAACCAGTGGCAATCATCGATCATAAAGAGAAAAGGATGAGAAATAAAGTGGTTCCTCTTGTGCGTGTACAGTCGAAGCATAGGAAGGGATCCGAATCTACGTGGGAAGCTGAGGAGGAGATGAGGCAGCATTATCCTCGTCTGTTTGAGGAATAATATCCTATTGAAGTGAACGTTCACAAAGATCGGGAAGTAGTAGCCGTAAATCTATCCACTCGTGTAGTTTTAGGCCGCAGATGTCTACTTTTCTTTAATATGAAAAATAAAAAATCAGATCCTATAGTTTAACCACTGGGGGAGAGTGGGTGAGCTTGCTTTCGAAAGTTTACAGTTTCCCGGCTAAAAATCACCCGCTTGTTTACAGACTGAACTGATCTATAAAAAAAAAGACAGAGGCGAGGAAAGGCCCCTTCGCTGCTCTCTCTGTTTTTTCCCTCGAGCGGGATTTGAACACCTATATAAGGGGGGTGGACTTTTAACACCCGGTTATTTTTAAAAGACAAGAAATAAGAATAAAAGAAAGAAAGGCAATTCAGTCCAAGTGGAGGGACTAAAAGTATAAAGAGATGAAGTTTTCATGAACAGAGTATTTTCATATGTATACCTACAGAATGTATTTTATTACTTATAAAACTAGAGCTCACTCAGCAACGCTGACTTTTATACATTTTCAGTTGGCAGGTAATTATTGTCGAGGATGACACGAGGGTGAAGCTACTCGGCAGGGAAAGACTGACATCCATTCGTACTTATGTTGCTGTTGTTTTGTAATACAGTAAACAATTCTTTTGTAATCAGTTAAATAGTGTTGTATTGCTCAACCATAGTGGTTTAAATGCAATGAACGGTTTTTTTTGATAAATTAATTCCGCTGCTTAAAATTGTATAAGTATAATGTTTAATGTCTTAATTGCTGTGAATGACTGACTGTGAGGTTCCCGGGAACGGGGCCTTACACAAGAGATCCGGTGTTTCCTTAACAGAATCATAATTGTCTATAAATATGAGTCCTAGGTTTCACATCAAGAGAACAAGATGACCAACCAGATGACAAACACAAAAACACTACATCGATTCACACAATCAATCAAACACAAACCCTAGCAGCCGTCACATCAATACATCACCAACATCAACATATTCAAAGCAGTTATTATTTATAGCATTCACTATATATTCACTTGTAATCATTAATCAGTTTTAATGAAATACCTTTGAATCAAATCTTGTTTGTTTATTTATTGTGTTCGTATCATTATGTTCGTCAAAATCAATATTTTTTTTGTTTGATATTTATTTATAAAACAATTAAACAATGTTAATATTCATTCCGAAATCATTAACTTGATTCCATTCTAACACTAATAATTCTTGATTGTGATCCTTGGATTCATAGGTGGTATCAAAAGCAAGTGCTTATTGATTTAGATCGATTGATCTATCAGTGTTAGAAGCACAAGTTGAAAGAAACAATGATTTTGAATGAATCTCATGTAAGAGAACATAAGTTATATCAAATCAAAATTAACTCTTTACAAAAGGATTTAGATAAACTTGTTCCGAAAATTACAATTTAAAAGCACAAGTTGAGCATCTTACCACTTCCTTAACTAAATCCATGGCTGATCATGCATCAACTGAAGTGAAACTTCAGAAGTTTTAATTTTTATCTGAGCAATATGAGAGATTATTGAATTCTCATATTGAATTAAAGAACATGTATGGGTTGGGATATAATGTTGTTGCACTTTCTATAAATGACAATTATACAACTTTACCTGAAACAATGACAAACAACTTGTTAAATCATTTTGTGCCATGCACCAATTTTGAAATAAAATCTAATCAACAAGTTAATAACAATGAAACTAAGGTGAGTGAAACTGAGTCTTCTGAATCAAAAAATATTTAAATAAAATTACTCAGAATTTGACTTTGATGAGTATGATGACTTGGATAATTCTGATTAACATGATAATGATCAATTGGATATTGGTAAGAATGTTGTATGTAAGGCCCCATTCCGGGATGCTTACAGCTGGTCGATCATTGCATATGAAACCTATAACTTTATATTTAACATTCATAAAACATTGTAGCGGAATATAAAAAAACAACTTTTCATATCATTACCAATGCTTTTGCAAGTTAATACAAGCGTTCATTTCAAAACATCGTTCGTTCGCATTACAATGCAAAAACATTAAACAAAAGAATGCCATCCAAAAGAGCTTAGTAGCCACCTCGTGCCATCCTCAGTAACCATTACCTGTCAACTGGAAACACATAAAAGTCAGTGTTGTTGAGTGAGTTCTAGCTTTATAATAAAACATACTTTTCTTTCGTTAAAACCATTCTTTACTTTCATGCGATCATACATCATACGTACACAGAGATAATATTATTATTATCTTCATCATGCATTTGTTATCTTCCATTCATTCATACATTCTTACTTTCATTCATTCGTTCATCGTTACATCTTTTCTTTCCATCAAACCATGAACTTTACCCTTCAGTCTCCTGGTACTGGGCCTAAGCCTATCATATACCTTCCATTACAGTGCACAACACCTCCTGGCCACAGCACCTAAGATAAAGTTTTGGCGTACCATTATCATGTGCTATGCCCTTCAGTCTCATGGTACTGGGCCTAAGCCTGTCATAAACCTTCCATTACGGTGCATAGCACCTCCTGGCCATAGTACCTAAGGCAAGCAACAATGGTTCCATACAAATGGTCAATCACAAAGAAAGACCCCGATGTGCATCCTCCCGGGGTAGCGAACCCGCACACCGTTGGGCTAACACCTTACAAAGGGGCGTGTCCTGACATACAAGGCTTGCAAGACTTTCATCATTCATTAATGCATGCATTCTTCATTTCGTTCCTCTTTTCATTATCTTCCACTTTACGTTACATAATACTTTTCATTTCATTCGCTAACATTCAACGTTAAGCCACGGGAAAGATAAACATATAAAGCAAGGAACATAACATACACACTCCATAACATCATCATACATACATAGCATACAGCATGTATAATCATACAACATCATACATAATCAACATCAACATCATGCCCAACATAGCATCTATGACCTCAAAAGTCAACTTATATGAATTCCCGGGAACCTTCCACATCAAAACTTACATCTGCACTTTCCCCCGAAAGTCAGTAGATAAACTGCGTTTTCCTCGAGTGCACAAGCCTTACTTGGGTGTATGGGCACCCTTAAGTCGCATGGCCTTCCAGGCGACTGAACATCATGCAAATGGACCAATGCGGATTAACACCTATGCGAATGAACACGCATGCGAATGGACCTAATGCGGATGAACTTAATGCGGATGAGTCCCATGCGAATGGAACTAAAGCGAATGAACACCTTGTGCGGATGAAACTAATGCGGATGAGCACTTATGCGAATGGGCCCTCAGTTGCATGACTCCCCATGAGACTGGCCCTCAATCATGCGATTGAACCTCAATCGCACCCCATTCGGTCGTAAGGCCTCCATTCGGTCGCCTAGCCCTAGCTGATGCAGAATGTAGTTCATCCCGAACCCAATCTACCATTTTCGACCTCCAAGCTCTTCCAAACCTCTTCTAAACCCAAATCAACCATCCTAAACCTTAGGAATGCATACCACATGTAAGGCCCCGTTCCCGGGACGCTTACAGCCGGTGATTCATCGCACGTCAAACATATACTTTACATTTACTCATCAAAACATCGCAGCGGAAAACATAAAACAAATGGCATTTCATTGATTCTAAAACTTTTGCAAAATAATGCATCGTTTGTTGGTTGCAAGATTTCATCATTGTATTACATCACAAATGCCTTAATTAAATAGATGCCATCCAAAAGAGCTGAATAGTCGCCTCGTACCATCCTTAGCAACGTTTACCAGCCAACTAAAAACGTATAAAAGTCAGCGTTGCTGGGTGAGTTCTAGTTTTATAATAAAACATACATAAAATCGTTATTTATTCCTTTACAGAGTCCATACTATACGTTTCGTTCGTTCGTGATCATACATCATATGTACATACAGATAATATCATTATTATCTTCATTACGTTCGTTAACCTTCGTTCATTCATTACGTCTTATGACATGTACAATACCCCGAACATTGTTCACGAAGCTGGTTACTGGGCCTAAGGTCTATCATAGACCCCGAACATTGTGCACGAAGCTGACTCCAGTACCTGAGGCAAGTACATTCACCGTTCATCTTTTCGTTTTATTCCGGATCAATGCCATAGGCTATACCCCGAACGTTGTGCACGAAGCTGGTTACTGGGCCTGAGGTCTTTCATAGACCCCGGACATTGTGCATGAAGCTGACTCCAGTACCTGGGGCAAGCGGCAAGGATCCCATACGTGTGTCAATCACAAGGATTGGACCCCAGTGTGCATCCTTCTGGGTAGCTAACCGCACACAGTTGAGCTAACACCCTTCATTGGGTGTGAACCTCCATACATTTGCTTGCAAGACTTTTTACGTTCATTCATTCGTTAATGCATGCATTCATTCATCATGTTCCTCTTTCATTATCTTTCACTTTACGTACATAATACTTTAGGTTCATTCATTAACATAACACATAAATCCATGGAAAGATAAACATTCATCATCATAAGGAACATAACATAACATACCATACATACATCATCACAGGGCATCATACATACATAACATACAACATGCATATTCATGCATCATCATCATCATCATCATCATCATCATCCATAACATGGCCATCATACCATCTATGACCCCAAAAGTCAACTTATAGTCCCCGGGAATTTCCCAAGTCAAAGCCTACTTTACACAATTTCCCCAAAAATAAAAAAAAATATTCTAAGTCCTAGTCGCATGCGCACTATGCAGGCACATGGACACTATTCAGGCGCATGGGGAACACTTAGGCGCATGGGCCACTTTCAGGCGCATGGGAACTTCTGGACGTCTAAACACTTAGTAAATTCCAGCCAATCTAGGCGCATGGGTACTATTCAGACGCATGAACACTTGGGCGCATGGGCCACTTGGGCGCATGGGCACTATTGGGGCGCATGGCCCTACCCTTAGTCATCCGACTAACATTTCTAGGTGCATGGGCCACTGTTCAGGCGCATGGGCAGAACTTAAACATTTCTAAGGTAAATTTTGGGCGCATGAGCTACTGTTTAGGCGCATGACTTACACTTGATTCTTTCTAAGGCAATTTCAGACGTATGAACACTTATCTAGGCGCATGAGCATTCTGTAAACATGTTTCTAGGATATTTTCAATCCTAATCATCGAATCCATCTGTTCTAAGCATAATGTGGCTATTATAAACATGAGTAGCCTAATAACCATCCAGAACTAACATCCAACATACACATACATACGGGTATTCACCCATAAACTTTGTAAAATCATTTTAATACGTTTTCAGCCCCAAAGATAGTTTAAAACATGTAAAAATCGGGGTCTAGAACTCACCTGGTGCAACTTGGGTGTTCTTCCTTTTAACCCGCTTGCAGAGAGTTCAAAACACCTAGAAATAACACCAAAAACACACACACCCGAGCACAAACACAACCTATAAGCATACAAGCACATAACCGGGATAAAACCCGACATAAAAGCATAAAAACCTTAAATTCTTACCTTGAATTTGACTTTTCTTCTTCTTCCTATCTTCAACCGAGAGTTTTTTCTCTGCTCTCTCTCTCTAAAACCGAGACAAATGGTGAAGTGAGGTGAGGGTGGGCGGCGATACTCCCTTTACACCAACTTTTGAAAGTTTTGTCCTTTTTGGACACTTTTAGTCCCTCCACTTGGACATTATTGCCTTTCTTGCTTTTATTCTTTATATCTTGATTTGTAAAAATAGCCGGGTGTTACAAGTCCACCCCCTTATATAGATTTCGTCCCCGAAACCTGTTATTCCTCAAACAGATGAGGATAATGCTGTCTCATCTCCTCCTCAGTCTCCCATGTAGACTCGGATCCCTTCCTGTGCTTCCACTGTACACGCACAAGAGGAACCACTTTATTTCGCAGCCTCTTCCCTTTATGATCGATGATTGCCACTGGTTGCTCCACATAATTGAGCCTTTCATCTACTTCGATATCCTTCAGTAGAACAATCATGTCTTTATCAGCTATACACTTTCTTAGATGAGACACATGGAATGTCTGATGAATCCCACCTAACTCATCTGGTAATTCCAATCTATAGGCCACCTCTCCTACCCGAGAAATAATTCGGAAAGGTCCTATGTACCTCGGGCTTAGCTTACCTCGTTTTGAATCGGATAATTCCCTTCCAAGGTGAGACCTTCAACATGACCTGGTCACCCACCTGGAACTCAATTGGTCTGCGTCGTTTATCGGCATACGACTTCTGTCTATCTTTAGCTGCCTTCATGAAGGCTTTGATCCTCTCCAGCTTCTTGGTCGTAGCCTCGATTACCTCAACGCTTCCCAACTCTTCTGACCAATGTCACCCCAACAAACGGGTGTTCTGCATCTCCTACCGTATAGCATCTCGTATGGCGGCATACCAATGCTGGCATGATAACTATTGTTGTACGAGAATTCAACTAACGGTAAGTGGTCATCCCAACTTCCCCCAAAATCAATCACACATGCCTGAAGCATGTCCTCCAAAGTCTGAATGGTCCTTTTTGACTGGCCATTAGTTTGGGAATGATAAGTCGTGCTAATATGTAACCTCGTCCCCATGGCATCATGGAATTTCTTCCAGAATTTAAACGTAAACCGGGTGTCACGATCCAACACAATAGACACCGGCACACCATGACGAGTTACAATCTCCTTGATGAACAGGTCAGCCAACCTCTCGGATGAATATGTCTCGCGGATCGGTAGGAAGTGACCAGTCTTCGCCAAGCGGTCAAGAATCACCCATATGGCTTCGTATCCTTTCGGAGTACGCGGCAGCTTCGTAATGAAATCCATGGTGATGTGCTCCCACTTCCATTCCGGTATATCCAAAGGTTGGATCTTTCCATATGGCTTTTCATGTTCTGCCTTCACTTGCAAACAAGTAAGGCATTTGCTCACATACTCCATCACCTCACGCTTCATACCCGGCCACCAATAATCCTTCTTCATGTCTTGGTACATCTTTGTGGCACCAGGATGGATAGAGTATCAGGTCTTGTGAGCTTCGTCCATAATCTTCTCACGTAGATTCCCGAAACGAGGAATCCACACCCGTCCAAATTGAGTTTTAACACCAAGTGTGTTTTCACTTAATTCCCCAACCAGACCTCTCATTCTTTCATAGTTTAAATGATCTTCTTTTAATGCCTCGTCCTGAAACTCCTTGACTTGCTTCATTACGTTAGAGGTCATGATTAGTTGGTATGCTTTCACCCGAATCGACTCAGGCCTCTCCTTCCGGCTAAGAGCATCAACCACCAGGTTAGCTTTGCCCGGATGGTAATGGATCTCACAATCATAATCCTTTATGAGCTCCAACCATCGTCTCTACCTCATATTCAGGTCCTTCTGCTCAAAGAAGTACTTTAAGCTCTTGTGGTCGGTGAAGATGGTGCACTTCGTTCCGTACAGATAGTGCCTCCAAATCTTTAGTGCAAAGACCACGGCCGCTAGTTCCAAGTCATGAGTAGGGTAGTTGACCTCATGAACCTTCAGTTGTCGGGATGCGTAGGCTATAACTTTTCCTCTTTGCATTAATACACACCCCAACCCCGAGTAAGAAGCGTCTGAATACACCACCAAATCTTCGCTTCCATCGGGTAACGACAAGACAGGAGCTTGAGTCAACCTCGCCTTCAACTCCTCGAATGCCTTCTCTGAGCCTAACCCTATACATACTTTACATCCTTCCGGGTCAACTTAGTCAGTGGAGAAGCGATCTTAGAGAAGTCTTGGATAAATATTCTATAGTAGCCCGCCAAACCCAAGAAACTACGAATCTCGGATGGCGTCTTTGGAGACTTCCATTGCATCACTGCCTTTACCTTAGGCGGGTCCACCATAATCCCATCTGGATTCACCACATGACCCAAGAACTGAACTTCGGGTAACCAAAACACGCACTTGGAGAATTTTGCATACAACTTCTCCCTTCTTAACGTCTCCAGAACCTCCCGAATGTTACCGGCATGCTCAATCTCACTCTTCGAATAAATCAGGATATCGTCAATGAACACAATCACTGATTTATCTAACATTGGCCGACACACTCGATTCATCAGATCCATAAAAGCAGCTGGCGCATTGGTCAATCCAAACGACATAACGAGGAACTCATAGTGACCATAGCGTGTGCGAAAAGCTATTTTAGGAATGTCCTGCTCCTTCACTTTTAGTTGATGGTAACCAGATCGGAGATCTATCCTCGAAAACCAACTAGCACCTTGGAGCTTATCAAATAGATCTTGTATTCTTGGTAGGGGGGTATCGGTTTTTCACTGTCAACTTGTTCAGCTCTCGGTAGTCAATACACATCCTCATACTACCGTCTTTCTTCTTCACAAATAATACCGAAGCACCCCATGGAGAGATACTCAGTCTAATGAACCCCTTATCCAGCAGTTCTTGCAACTGCTCCATTAACTCTTTCATCTTAGTCGGAGCCAACCGGTACGGTGCCTTGGCAACGGGTTGAGCACCGGGTATCAAGTCAATTTGGAACTCAACCTCGCGATCTGGTGGCACACCGGGTAAGTCTTCCGGGAATACGTCTGGAAAGTCACACACAACTGGCACATTCGATAGCTGTGGTGTTGGCGTGTCCACGTCCTTTACGTAGGCCAAGTAGGCACTACAACCACGCCTCATGCACTTCCCCGCCACTGCCATCGAAATCACCTTCGGGATCATCGCAACCCGATCGCCATAAACCGTCACCTTATCTCCGTTAGGTGCTGTCAATTGGATCATCTTCTTGCGACACACGATATTTGCTTCATAGGTTGCTAACCAGTCCATCCCTGGTACTAAATCAAATCCACCTAGGGGTATCACGTGTAACCTAGCAGCAAACCTATGGCCTTCTAGCTCTATGGCACAGTCCTCTATCACCTTAGTAATTCTAGTGGACTTGCCGATAGCAGTTTCCACATCGAATGGTGCACTGACCTTTCTACTACTAACAGGTAACTTTGCACAGAAAGTAGTGGAAATAAAACTCCTACTAGCACAGTCCTCTATCACCTTATTGTTATGTTATTGTTAGTGTTACTGTTACCGTTACCGTTCGTTACCGTTCTCTTTGTTAAGAAGAAGGATGGCACATTCCGGATGTGCATCGATTATAGAGAGTTAAACAAAGTAACAGTCAAGAACCGATACCCTTTACCTCATATCGATGACTTGTTCGATCAGCTTCAAGGATCAAGCTATTATTCGAAGATTGACTTGAGATCTGGTTATCATCAACTTAGAGTTCGAGAAGAAGACATTCCCAAGACTGCGTTTCGTACTTGTTATGGTCATTATGAGTTCTTGGTCATGCCTTTTGGGTTGACCAATGCACCTGCTGTGTTCATGGACCTCATGAACCGCGTGTGCAAACCTTATCTTGATCAGTTTGTCATTGTGTTCATCGATGATATACTGATATATTCTAGGACCAAGGAGGAGCATGAAGAGCACTTACGAATGATCTTGGAACTATTGAAAAATGAGCAGCTGTATGCTAAATTCTCAAAGTGTGACTTTTGGATAAGAGAAGTGCAATTCCTAGGTCATATGTTAATGAGAAAGGGATACATGTCGATCCTGCCAAAATTGAGGCGATAAAGAATTGGACTACACCCAAAACGCCGAGCGAGATAAGACAATTTCTGGGATTAGTAGGATATTACTGATGATTCATAGAAGGATTTTCTAAGATCGCACAACCTCTCACAGCCTTGACTCACAAAGGACGACATACAAATGGAGTGAGAGCCAAGAATCAGCTTTTCAATTATTAAACAAAGCTCTGTACTGCCTCGATATTAGCATTACCAGAGGGAACGGATGACTTTGTGGTGTATTGCGATGCATCCATTCAAGGATTGGTTTGTGTCCTGATGCAACGAGATAAGGTGATAGCCTACGCCTCGAGACAACTAAAGGTTCATGAGAAGAACTATACCACCCATGACATAGAATTGGGTGTAGTGGTTTTTGCCTTAAAGATATGGAGACATTACTTGTACGGTACCAAGTGCACTATCTACACCGATCACAAGAGTCTTCAACACATCTTTGAGCAAAAAGAGTTGAATATGAGGCAACGACGTTGGGTGGAACTACTAAATGATTATGATTGCGCTATTAAGTACCATCTGGGAAAGGCGAACGTAGTTGCCGATGCCCTAAGTAGGAAGGAAACAGCTAAACCCCGACGGGTGCGAGCTTTACAACTTACTATCAGTACCCAACTGCCCAAACAAGTTAAGGAGGTGCAGATAGAAGCTTTAAAAGAAGAAAATGTTGATTCCGAGTCATTAAGGGGAATGGATAAACAGCTAGTGGTGAAAGAGGATGGAATTCGGTATTTCATGGATAGACTTTGGGTGCCTATTTATGGAAATCTGAGAGATTTAGTTATGAGCGAGGCACACAAATCTAAGTATTCTATACATCCTGGATCCGACAAGATGTATCATGACCTAAAGGCGCACTATTGGTGGCCTAATATGAAAGAGGATGTAGCTACGTATGTGAGCAAGTGTTTGACCTGCTCGAAAGTAAAAATGGAATATCAAAAACATCCGGACTGTTACAACAACCTGAGATACCAATGTGGAAATGGGAACAGATCTCCATGGATTTTATTACTAAGTTACCCTGGACTAGTACTAGTTGTGACACGATATGGGTTATTGTGGATCGATTGACAAAGTCTGCTCATTTTCTTGCAATTAAGGAAACGGATAAGATGGAAAAATTAACTCGACTGTACCTTAAAGAGATCGTTTCGAGACACGGTGTACCGATCTCAATTATTTCCGACCGCGACGCTCGTTTCACGTCACATTTCTGGCAATCATTGTAGAAATCTTTAGGTACACGATTGGATATGAGTACTGCATATCACCCACAGACGGATGGCCAGAGTGAGCGTACCATACAGACGTTGGAGGATATGCTACGTGCTTGTGTGATTGACTTTGGGAATAACTGGGAAATTCACCTGCCATTGGTGGAGTTTTCTTATAACAACAGTTATCATACTGTATACAGGCAGCACCTTTCGAGGCACTGTATGGGAGAAAATGTCGATCACCAGTTTGCTGGGCAGAAATTGGTGATAGTCAGCTAATAGGTCCCGAGTTAATTCATGAGACAACCGAGAAGATTGTACAGATACAAAACCGTATGGCTGCAGCACGAGACAGACAAAAGAGTTATGCTGACAAGAGACGGAAACCTTTAGAGTTTCAGGTTGGTGACAAGGTTTTGTTGAAAGTCTCACCATGGAAAGGCGTAGTTCGGTTTGGTAAGCGAGGGAAACTAAATCCGAGGTACGTTGGACCATTTGAAATAGTGGAAAGAATAGGTCCAGTGGCCTATCGACTAGCCCTACCTGATTCGCTAAGTGGAATCCATGATGTATTTCATGTGTCAAACCTGAAGAAGTGCATAACTGATGAAACAATGATTGTACCACTAGAAGAAATTCAAGTGGATGAACAATTACGTTTTATCAAAGAACCAGTCGAGGTGATGGACCGTGAGGTGAAAACACTTAAGCAAAGCAAGATACCTATTGTCAAAATCCATTGGAATTCACGACGTGGATCGGAATTCACATGGGAACGAGAAGATCAAATGAAGCTTAAGTACCCTCAACTATTCGAAAGGACGATGCCAGCAGACGAAGGTATTGATTTAAATTTCGGGACGAGATTTCTTTCAACATGGGGATGATGTGACAACTCATTCAAAACTCACTCGATTTCGATTCTGTGTGCCAATGCAGTAGACCAGTGATGGAACACTCTCACCATGTAACGCAATTTTCGGGACGAAAATTCTTTCAACATGGGGATAATGTGACATCCGGTAAATTTCCGTTACCAAACTCTGTTAGTTCCGTTAAGTCTTGCATACACTTGTCGTAAACCCATACTAGTTTTCGTTTAACGTTGGTGACCTAATAATAATGAATAATGTTAAATTATTGATAATCTAATTGATTATGTGATTATTGTGTTACGTTTATGTGTTTGCATGTTTTAAAAGGTTAATTAGAAAATTAATCGCGTAAAGCGGAAACGTGCCTATTTATTCGTATGTCTTGTGTTTTTATAAAGATAAAATATATAATGATTTTAATTAGTTTATATCTTTATATTATTAAGTTAAAAACACTTTACAAAGAGTTTAAAACCCAGTTTTTATAAAATACAAATTACAAGGCTTAAAGGGTAAATATGGAAATTAAAACTAAAAAAAACACCCAAACCCTAATCCCCACCCCCCATTCGGCCGCAACCTCCTTTCCCAACCTCTTACCACTTCGAAATCAGCCTAGAACAAGCAAGAATCTGCGATTTTGGTTCGATTACAAGGCATACAACACGTAGGAATCATCAATTGCAAGTTAACACACGTTTGAAGGTTAGATTTTTACAAGTTTTGTGGGTTGTTCATGGTGGCCGAACCCTAATTCGTTTGTGGGTCTTCATGGGGTCGAAATTGATGTTGTTTAAGGATGTTAGTATGTTAGTTGGATTGAATACATGTTGTTTAACGTTGATTATGTATGAATTGTATGTTTCTAGTGGATTGATCATGAACTTTGGTTTTATGCAAACCCTAATTCGAAATTAGTGTGATTATGGATGATTGATGATTGTTTGACAAATTTATGATGATTTGTAGGTTGTATGAAAGTTAGGATACATTGATCTTGCAAGAAATTGATGAATTGAAGTTGGTGTTCATAGCTTGCTAATAATAGTAACTTTATTTTGCATGTAATGTTGAATTATTGATGAATTGATGTTATGGATGTGTTCATGGTGATGAGTAGATGTTAGATTGTTGTTGTGATCATTGGGAATTCAAGAACACATGTTATAGTTCATACATTACTAAAGATAGTAACTTTTTAGGATAGGTATTGATGAGTTATGATGTTTGGATGTTATTGATCATGCTTAGATGTTGATACGAACTTGAATTGGTATATTATTAATAAATTCATGAATGCATTGGATGTTTAATAGATTTTGGGATGTGCTTTCTCAAAAGGGAAACTTTATTTGCACAAAGATTGATGGATGATAGTTTAAACATGTTTGGGATGTTAGGAGCATGTTAGTAAGTTCATGGATGAATTCTAATTTGATAAAACATGTTAAATTAGTTGTATGGGATGTTTGGATAATCATGGGTGATGTTTGGACTTTGATGATCATGTATGATGTTGATGTTGATTAGTAGTTAGGACATCATGTTTGGGGACTGGAAATTGATTGTTGTGATGTTGTTGAATGCAATGTACATGGCTAATGAATATGATTATGATCATCATACACACATGATAATCTGAGGCCCCTACTTAGTAGGATTGGCAAGGTTTAGGATGTGAAGTTGTGAGTCGCTTCACATGGCATGTGGTGAGTGGTTTGATCTTTGTGTGACATGTTAGTTGTGTTATAACTAGTGAACATGTTAATGTTCTAGATTCGCATGACTTGTATGATACTTGGTTGTATGATGATCTAAGTGATACACCTGGTTAATATAGCATACATATGATCTATTTGAATGTTAACTATGTATGATATATGTGTATGATTACTTGAATGGTTTACAACACATAAAGTCACCAACGGGTCAAAGGGTCAACTTGGTCAAACATGTCTGTTTTGTCTGAAATCTTGAGTCCTTGGTTGTAGTGTACTTAGGGTTTCACATGTTCTCTGTTTACACGTACTCACGTACTTATATCATCTAGGTAACCACTGAAGTTGTCCGTCCATTCTGTTTGTCAAGTAGAACTCTAAGTATCTATTACGCGTATCAGGTGAGTTCATGCCCCACTCTTTATTTAATCTCTTTTGGGAGAGATAGCATACTGGTAAATCACAAATGCTTTATATATTCAAGTTGTGTATAATATTATATAGTGTTGATATCATGGAAAAGTCCTCACACTTTCGAATTGTTAATATTGAATAGCGGGAAAATTTGGGTAGTACTACTGGGTCTGACGAGCCCCACCTGTGTGA
This sequence comes from Flaveria trinervia, assembly GCA_025506515.1. NCBI lineage: Eukaryota > Viridiplantae > Streptophyta > Magnoliopsida > Asterales > Asteraceae > Flaveria > Flaveria trinervia. Next base: position 10,844,312 of record CM046454.1, on the reverse strand, counting down.
CTTGAGGTCAACCGGGTGCAATTTGTCCTATTGAACATTGTCACGACCTGTTAAGTCGTGACAGGAGGCAACAACGTAACACAGTCAGCTTCAATTGCGAAATCACTATGAAATAATATTTATTGTTAATGGACTAGCTATCTGTTACAATGCACTACTTTTACATATATGTTATTAAACTGTTTATGTTTGATTATCACTCTTGAACTCACCAACCATTGTGTTGACATTTTAGTATGCTATTCTCAGGTCATTAGCTGCTTGCCATAAGAGCACTACATGGTTCACTTGCATTCTAAGACTCGGTCTTCAAGGCATTTTTTTAGTATTTTAATGAATAATGTTTACTCTTTTGGGTTGGCACATGTTTTGCCATAGTTTACACTTTTATTCCTTTAGGTTGTTTTTTTTCAAAACGCTTCCGCAAAGTTTAAAGTTTGTACTTTGGTTGATTTTATTTAAGTTATGGCATATAGAGTCGTTCTGAGTAACTATTGACTGTGATCCTGGTTTGTTCACACGCCTCGTGGTAAAACTCCGCACGTGGATTTTGAGGGTGTGACAGATAGTGCCTCCAAATCTTTAGTGTAAAGACCACAGCTGCTAGCTCCAGGTCATGAGTGGGGTAGTTAATCTCATGAACTTTCAACTGTCGGGATGCATAGGCTATAACCTTCCCTCTTTGCATTAATACACACCCCAACCCCGAGTAAGAAGCATCTGAGTATACTACCAAATCCTCGCTCCCTTCGGGTAACGACAAGACAGGAGCTTGAGTCAACCTTAACTTTAACTCCTCGAATGCCTGTTCTTGGGCTTGACCCCATACAAACTTTATATCCTTTCGGGTTAACTTGGTCAGGGGAGAAGCGATCTTGGAAAAGTCCTGAATGAACCTTCGATAATAACCCGCCAACCCCAAGAAACTACGAATCTCGGATGGCGTCCTTGGAGACTTCCATTGCATCACAGCCTCCAACTTAGCAGGGTCTACCATAATCCCCTCTGGGTTTATCACATGACCTAAAAATTGAACTTCGCGTAACCAGAAGGCGCATTTGGAGAATTTGGCATACAACTTTTCTCTTCTTAAGGTCTCTAACACCTCCTGAATGTGATCGTCATGCTCCTCCTTGCTCCTTGAATAAATCAGGATATCATCAATAAACACAATCACTGATTTATCTAACATTGGCCGACACACTCGATTCATCAAGTCCATAAAAGCAGCTGGCGCATTGGTCAAACCAAATGACATAACAAGGAATTCATAGTGACCGTCGCGCGTGCAAAAAGTTGTTTTAGGGATATCCTGCTCCTTTACCTTCAGCTGATGGTAACCAGATCGAAGATCTATCCTTGAAAACCAACTAGCACCTTGGAGCTGATCAAATAGATCATCTATCCTTGGTAGGGGGTATCGGTTCTTCACCGTTAACTTGTTCAGCTCTCGGTAGTCAATACACATTCTCATACTACCGTCTTTTCTTCTTCACGAATAGGACCGGAGCACCCCAGGGAGAGATACTCGGTCCAATGAACCCCTTATCGAGCAGCTCTTGCAACTATTCCATGAGTTCTTTCATTTCTGTGGGAGCTAATCAATACGGTGCTTTGGCAACGGGTTAAGCACCGGGTATCAAGTCAATTTGGAACTCAATCTCTCGATCCGGTGGCACGCCGGGTAAGTCTTCCGAGAATACGTTCGGAAAGTCACGCACAACTGGTACATCAGATAGTTGCGGTGTTGGCGCGTCCACATCCTTTACGTAGGCCAAGTAGGCACTACATCCACGCCTCATGCACTTTCCCGCCATCGAAATCACTTTTGGAATCGTCGTGACGCGGTCTCCATAAATGGTAACCAAACTCCCATCGGACGCAACCAATCGAATCATCTTCTTGAGACATACGATGTTTGCTTCATAGGTTGCTAACGAGTCCATCCCTAGTACTACATCAAATCCACCTAGGGGTATCACATGTAACCTAGCAGCAAACTTATGGCCTTCTAGTTCTATGGCACAGTCCTCTATCACATCAGTAATTCTAGTGGACTTACCAATAGCAGTTTCTACATCGAACGGTGCACTGCCTTTATACTAATAATAGGCAACTTAGCGCAGAAGGTAGTAGAAATAAAACTCCTACTAGCACCAGAATCAAACAATATGGAGGCACAAGTTTGGTTTACCAGAAACATACCGGACACAACATCGGGATCAGCTCTGGCCTCCTCCCGGGTCATGGTGTAAGCTCTAGCACCTGCCCTCTGCCCTCCTTCCTCCGGTTTCTTCTTCTCTGCCCCAGAGCTTTCTGCCCTCGGCTTCTTACAGTCTCTAGTGATGTGGCCAGGCTGACCACACCTGAAGCATACGTTCATCCCAATTCTGCACTCACCAGTATGCTCCCTTCCACATTTTTCACACCTCCTCAGCCCTGATCCAGATGTGACCACACGTCGATCACCCAACTTTGCCACCTTCTTGTTTGGAGCAGTTCTACCACGTCCAAACCGTTTCCCATTCCAGTTCCGACTACCACCATCCTTCTTATCCACCTCAGCCACCACCATCTCGCGCTCATCGTATAATCTGCCAACCAAGTCAACTGCCGACCTGAAAGTACTCGGCCGGGCGGCAATCATATGCCTACGGATATCCGTCGGCAGCCCCTGGATGTATCTTTTAATCTTTTGTGACAATGGTGTCACTTGATCGGGCACCAATCGTGCCATTTCATTGAATTTGGTGGTGTATTGCTGGTGTGTCATCGTTCCCGCCTCCAGCTGCAGGAAATCTTTCTACCTTGTCCATCTCTCTGTGAGGAAAAATTCCTCGATCACAGCTTCTTCAGTTCAGGCCATCTTATTTTTCCAATGGCCCTACTACCCTCGGCTTGGACAATGTTGTCCCACCAGCACAAGGCCGAGTCCATAAAGGAGTGGGTAGCAAATTTCACCTTCTGATCCTCACGGCACTCACTGATATCAAGGACAGCCTCCATCTCCCTTACCCACCAGTGAGCAACTGCCGCAGTGCCATTTCCGTCGAAAGTAGGGGGCTTGCATCTCATAAACGCCCCATAGTTACAACCTCGAGTCGCCTCCGGCACAGGCTCCTCTTCTTCCTCCTCCTCATCATCAGAGAGAACCGTTTCCAGCTCTGGTTGATCCGTCCTCCCGAGGACCTATTTCTTTCCTTTCTTTCCCCATCCCTTACGGCCTTGATCACTTCGGTCACCACAGACGGTAGAATCATCTGCATGACCTGGTGAACCTCTTCCACCACAGCCCCTTTACTAAGGCCCTCAGGTTAGCACTCTCATCTCCGGCCTCCGGATGAGGGGTTTCTGGTTCTTCATGAACTACTTTCTCGACTCCGGGTCTCCCCCTCTTGGTTGCGGAGCAGCACCATGACCTCCACCACGAGAGGCCTTTGAAGATCTACCTCCAGCCATCCTCTATAAGCACACTATAAGATTCAAGCACTAACATGATCATTCAAGGTAATACTCAATTTATGTCAAGTATAGTAAGTCTCTAATTACAGTGGCCAGTTGTGATTAGCCACTTACTTTACTCTTCATACCCCAAGCATCTCCTATCCAGACTTAATCAGTATCTAAATCTACTAAGAGCACATAATCAAATAGCATGCGCATATAATACCGGTATTTCATTAGGAAAAGACATACCTGATGGCATGTAGCTACTCGGGCTGACATCCCTCCATTTGTCCCATTTTCAGTTTAAGTTTGTCACACCCTCAAAATCCACTTGCGGAGTTCTACCGCAAGGTGTGTGAATAAACCAGGATCACAGTCAATAGTTACTCAGAACGACTCTATATGCCATAATTTAAATAAAATCAACCAAAGTACAAACTTTAAACTGTGCGGAAGCGTTTTGAAAAAAGAACAACCCAAAGAAATAAAAGTGTATGCTATGGCAAAACATGTGCCAACCCAAAAGAGTAAACATTAATCATTAAAATACTAAAAATGTCTTGAAGACCGAGTCTTAGAATGCAAGTGAACCATGTAGTGCTCCTATGGCAAGCAAGCTAATGACCTGAGAATAACATACTAAAATGTCAACACAATGGTTGGTGAGTTCAAGAGTTGATATTCAAACATAACAGTTTAATAGTAGAGATATACAAGTAGTGCATTGTAACAGATAGCTAGTCCATTAACAATAAATATTAATTCATAGTGATTTCGCAATTGAAGCTGACTGTGTTACATTGTTGCCTCCTGTCATGACTTAACAGGTCGTGACAATGTTCAATAGGACAAATTGTACCCGATTGACCTCGAGTCACACAGGTGGGGCTCGTCAGACCCAGTAGTACTACCCAAATTTCCCCGCTATTCAATATTAATAATTTGAAAGTGTGAGGACTTTTCCATGACATCAACACTATATTAATATTATACACAAATTGAATATATAAAGCGTTTGTGATTTACCAGTATGCTATCTCCCCCAAAAGAGATTAAATAAAGAGTAGGGCATGAACTCACCTGATATGCGTATAGATACTTAGAGTTTGACTTGACTGACAGAGTGGACAGACAACCCTCAGAGGTTACCTAGATCATATAAGTATATGAGTACGTGCAACAGGGAACATGTGAAACCCTAAGTACACTACAACCAAAGACTCAAGGTTTCAAAAAATAATACTTTTGACTCAGTTGACCCGTTTGACCCGTTGATGACTTTATGTGTTGTAAACCATTTAAGCAATCATACACATATATCATACAAGTCTAACATTCAAAAGGGTCATATGTATGCTACATTGTCCAGGTATATCACTTAGATCATCATACAACCAAGTATCATACAAGTCATGCGAATCTAGAACATTAACATGTCCACTAGTTGTAACATAATTAACATGTCACACAAAAATCAAATCACGCACCACATGCCATGTGAAGCCACTCACGACTTCACACCTTAAACCCTACCAATCCTACTAAGTAGGGGCCTCAGATTCGCACGCATGTATGATGATCACATTCACATTCACTAACCATTTACATACATTCAACATACATCACAACAATCAATTTCCAGTCCCAAGCATGATGCCTTAACTACTAACCAACACCAATATCATACATGATCATCAAGGTCCTAACACCACCCATGATTATCCAAACATCTCATACAACTATATTAACATGTTCCAACCACATTAGAATTCATCCATGAACTTACTAACATGCTCCTAACGTCTCTAACATGATCAAACTATCATCTTTCACATTTTGCATAAATAAAGTTTCCCTTTTGGGAATGCACATCCCAAAATCTATCAAACATCCTATGCATTTATGAATTCATTAATATTATACCAATTCAAGTTCATATCAACATCTAAACATGGTCAACAACATCCAAACATCATAACTCAACAATTCATATCCTAAAAAGTTACTATCTTTAGTAATGTATGAACTATAACATGTGTTCTTGAATTCCCAATGCTCACAACAACAACCTAACATCTAATCGTCACCATGAACACATCCATAACATCAATTCATCAATAATTCAACATTACATGCAAAATAAAGTTACTATTCTTAGTAACCTATGAACATCAACATCAATTCATCAATTTCTTGCAAAATCAATGTAACCTAGCATTCATACAACCTAGTAATCATCAAACATTCATCAAACAATCATCATTCATCCATTATCCTACCAATTTTCGAATTAGGGTTTGCTTCCAATCAAAGCCATGATTAAACCACTAAAAACATACAATTCATACATAATCAACGTTAACTAACATGTATACAATCTAACTAACGTACTAACAACATCAAACACATCAAATTCGAATCCATGAACACCATTTCATAACTAGGGTTCGGCCCTTATGAAAAGTCTCACCAAACATGTAAAATCTAACCTCTAAACACGAGTTAACTTGCAATTGATGATTCCCACGAGTTGTATGCCTTGAAATCGATCCAAACCAATGCTTTCTTGATGATTCTAGGCTGAATTTGAATGGGAGAGGGGAAGAGAGGGGAGGTTGCGGCCGATTGGGTAGGGGAGTAGGTTTAGAGTTGTTTTGTTTAGTTAATTATTGCATAATTACCCTTTAACCCTTGTGTTTTGCATTTTATAAAAAGGCGCTCTTTTAAACACTTTTTAATGGTTTTTAACTACAATAATAAACATATAAACTCATGGTAACAATTATATATTTTATCTTTATAAAACACAAGCATACGAATTAATACACACGTTTCCACGTTACGCGATTAATTCACAATTAACATATAAAACACACAAACAAATAAACATAATACAATAATCACATAATTAGTTAAATTATCAATAATTTAACGTTTCTAATTATTATTAGGTCACCAACGTTAAACGACAACTAGTGTGTGTTTACGACACGTGTATGCAAAACTTAACGGAACTAACGGAGTTTGATAACGGAAATTTACCGGATGTCACATTATCCCCATGTTGAAAGAATTGCGTTACATGGTGAGAGTGTTCCATCACTGGTCCACTGCATTGGCACACAAAAATCAAAATCGAGTGAGTTTTGGATGAGTTGTCACATCATCCCCATGTTGAAAGAAATTTCGTCCCGAAATTTAAATCAATACCTTCGTCTGCTGGCATCGTCCTTTCGAATAGATGAGGGTACTTAAGCTTCATTTGATCTTCTCGTTCCCATGTGAATTACGGTCCACGTCGTGAATTCCAACGGATTTTGACAATAGGTATCTTGCCCTGCTTAAGTGTTTTCACCTCGACTGGTTCTTCGATAAAACGTAATTGTTCATCCACTTGAATTTCTTCTAGTGGTACAACCATTGTTTCATCAGTTATGCACTTCTTCAGATTTGACACGTGAAATACATCATGGATTCCACTTAGCGAATCAGGTAGGGCTAGTCGATAGGCCACTGGACCTATTCTTTCCACTATTTCAAATGGTCCAACGTACCTCGGATTTAGTTTCCCTCGTTTACCAAACCGAACTACGCCTTTCCATGGTAAGACTTTCAACAAAACCTTGTCACCAACCTGAAACTCTAAAGGTTTCCATCTCTTGTTAGCATAACTCTTTTGTCTGTCTCGCGCTGCAGCCATACGGTTCCGTATTTGTACAATCTTCTCGGTTGTCTCATGAATTAACTCTGGACCTGTTAGCTGACTATCACCAATTTCTACCCAGCAAACTGGTGATCGACATTTTCTCCCATACAGCGCCTCGAAAGGTGCTGCCTGTATACTAGTATGATAACTGTTGTTATAAGAAAACTCCACCAATGGCAGTTGAATTTCCCAGTTATTCTCGAAATCAATCACACAAGCACGTAGCATATCCTCTAACGTCTGTATGGTACGCTCACTCTGGCCATCCGTCTATGGGTGATATGCAGTACTCATATCCAATTGTGTACCCAAAGATTTCTGCAATGATTGCCAGAAATGTGACGTGAAACGAGCGTCGCAGTCAAAAATAATTGAGATCGGTACACCGTGTCTTGAAACGATCTCTTTAAGGTACAGTCGAGTTAATTTCTCCATCTTATCTGTTTCCTTAATTGCAAGGAAATGAGCAGACTTTGTCAATCGATCCACAATAACCCATATCTTGTCACAACCAGTACTAGTCCGGGGTAACTTAGTAACAAAATCCATGGAGATCTGTTCCCATTTCCACATTGGTATCTCAGGTTGTTGTAACAGTCTGGATGGTCTTTGATATTCCACTTTTACTTTCAAGCGGGTCAAACACTTGCTCACATACGTAGCTACATCCGCTTTCATGTTAGGCCACCAATAGTGCGCATTTAGGTCATGATACATCTTGTCGGATCTAGGATGTATAGAATACTTAGATTTGTATGCCTCGCTCATAACTAAATCTCTTAGATTTCCATAAACAGACACCCAAAGTCTATCCATGAAATACCAAATTCCATCCTCTTTCACCACTAGTTGTTTATCCATTCCCCTTAATGACTCAGCACTAACATTTTCTGCTTTTAAAGCTTCTATCTGCGTCTCCTTAACTTGTTCGGGCAGTTGGGTACTGATAGTAAGCTGTAAAGCTCGCACCCGTCGGGGTTTAGTTGTTTCCTTCCTGCTTAGGGCATCGGCAACTACGTTCGCCTTTCCCGGATGATACTTAATTGCGCAATCATAGTCATTTAGTAGTTCCACCCAACTTCGTTGCCTCATATTCAACTCTTTTTGCTCGAAGATATGTTGAAGACTCTTGTGATCGGTGTAGATAGTGCACTTGGTACCGTACAAGTAATGTCTCTAGATCTTTAAGGCAAAAACCACTGCACCCCATTCTAAGTCATGGGTGGTATAGTTCTTCTCATGAACCTTTAGTTGTCTCGAGGCATAGGCTATCACCTTATCTCGTTGCATCAAGACACAACCCAATCCTTGAATGGATGCATCGCAATACACCACAAAGTCATATGTTCCCTCTGGTAATGCTAATATCGGGGCAGTACAGAGCTTTTGTTTTAATAATTGAAAAGCTGATTCTTGGCTCTCACTCCATTTGTATGTCATTCCTTTGTGAGTCAAGGCTGTGAGAGGTTGTGCGATCTTAGAAAATCCTTCTATGAATCGTCGGTAATATCCTGTTAATCCCAGAAATTGTCTTATTTCACTCGGCGTTTTGGGTGTAGTCCAATTCTTTATCGCCTCAATTTTGGCAGGATCAATATGTATCCCTTTCTCATTAACAATATGACCTAGAAATTGCACTTCTCTTATCCGAAAGTCATACTTTGAGAATTTGGCATACAGCTACTCATTTTTCAACAGTTCCAAGATCATTCGTAAGTGCTCTTCATGCTCCTCCTTGGTCCTAGAATATATCAATATATCATCGATGAACACAATGACAAACTGATCAAGATAAGATTTGCACACGCGGTTCATGAGGTCCATGAACACAACAGGTGCATTAGTCAACCCAAAAGGCATGACCAAGAACTCATAATGACCATAATGAGTACGAAACGCAGTCTTGGGAATGTCTTCTTCTCGAACTCTAAGTTGATGATAACCAGATCTCAAGTCAATCTTCGAATAATAGCTTGATCCTTGAAGCTGATCGAACAAGTCGTCGATACGAGGTAAAGGGTATCGGTTCTTGACTGTTACTTTGTTTAACTCTCTATAATCGATACACATCCGGATGTGCCATCCTTCTTCTTAACAAAAAGAACAGGAGCTCCCCAAGGTGATGTGCTAGGTCAAATAAAGCCCTTATCTAAAAGCTCTTGAAGTTGTGATGACAACTCTTGTAGCTTGTTTGGTGCCAATCGATAAGGTGCCCTAGCAATCAGAGCTGCGTCGGGAGTCAACTCAATCTGGAATTCCACTTGGCGGTGAGGTGGTAATCCAGGAAGATCCTCTGGAAACACCTCTGGAAAATTGCGCACTATGGGAATATCCTCCATTCTCCTTTCTTCTGGCTGCTTATCGGTTACAAGTGCTAGAATAGCCACACGACCCTTTCGTAATAACTTTTGAGCTTTCAAGAATGAGATGATGCCTATCACAGCACCACTCCTATCACCTCTGACGGTAAGGATTTTGTCATCAACAGGGATTCGTATGATCTTCTTATGACATATGACTTCCGCTTGCTTGCTAGAGAGCCAATCCATGCCTATCACAACATCAAAACTTCCCAGTGTAACAGGCATAAGATCTATAGCGAAAGTATGACCAGCAAGTTCTATCTTACAGTCTTTAAGGATATGTGTTACATGGATCTGTTTACCGTCGGCTAATTCCACAGTGTATCTAGATTCTAAAGCAGAGGGTATATCACTTAAAAGACTACAGAACTTTAAGGACACAAAACTCCTATCAGCTCTAGTATCAAATAGTACCGTAGCAAAACAACCATTAACAGAGAATCTACTAGTAACAGTTGTGGGATCATTTAGAGCCTCACCTAAGCCAATGACGAAGGCTCTCCCCTTGGCTCCATCTTTATTGCCGCCATTACCAGTACCATTTCCATCGTTGTTGTTATTACCGTTGTTGTTGTTGTTACCGTGGTTGTTGATGTTGTTGTTGCTGTTGGTGTGGTTGCCATTACCGTTTCTCCTTAGTTGTGGGTAGTTTCGCCTGTAATGCCCTTCTTTCCAACATTCAAAACAACCCTTGGGAGTTTCTTGAGGTTGTTGTGGCCTCCTTACCAGCTCGCCACGACAATCCTTAGCAGCGTGTCCAATTTTTCCACAACGTTGACACTTGAAGCTATCACACCTTCCCACATGATGGTAATTACACCGAGTGCACTTCGGATGTCTACCACCATAACCACTGGGTCCTTGATTATTTGCAGGCGTTTGGTTGGAGTTACGACTATTGTCGAACCTCCGTTGCTGCTGAACTGGCTGTTGTTGCTGTTGAGGTTGAGGTTGACCACTAGAAGATGATGATGCTTTGGTGTTGTTGGCATTATCCCACTTTCTTTTGTTGTCGGGCACGCTTGCCACAGCGCCCCGTTTGGGTAGACATCCTTGCTCCACGGCTTGGTCAGTTAGCCTGTGAGCTAGCTGGATGGCTTGCTGAATTGTGGTTGGGTTGGAAGCAGTTACCATACTCTGGATTTCGGGTACCAATCCCCGTATGTAATGTATTTATCAATGTCAAAAATTAAGTTTGTCGTTCGTGTGGGGAAACAACCCTTCCCATATAGGTTTCAAAAAAGAAAAACACTATGTAGTCTAAGTCATATAAGAAGTCAATCGACAACATCTGACCCATCACTGTCATCCTCCATCTCCACCGGTTCCTCCTCTTCGGGTCCCTCCTCCGGATCCTCATCCTCAGGGTCTGCTGCAGGAGCAGGGGCTATAGCAATCTGAAGTGCCGCTAGTTGAGCATCTAAAATAGCAATCCTATTATCGGCTACGGCGTCCCGCTGTTCACGAGCAGTCACGCGCCCTTGGAGTGCCATGAGACCATCTTGCATATGGTGACACCCGTTTAGGGTCTTCCCGTATTGTTCCTCGAGTTCATCCAGTTGATGTCTCAGTTTGTACACCTCTTGCTGTAGTGTATAGACATCACCTGTGAGCCGCCTGACTCGATGTTGCTCAGTGTCCAGTGCAACCACTAGTGCAACAATCAGTTGCTCGTTGGACTGCACCGTCCGTGGGAGTGAAGGCATTGGTTGGTCAGCATTGTTCCTAGTCCAGGGCCTTGGGACAGGTACGCGCTCCCTAAACATGATATGATCAACAAATCTAGGATAGAAACGCCAGTCTCGTGAAGGTTCATGCTTCATCAATGCAAAAGGTTGATCCCAGTCAATCTCCTCTCAAGGATAAGTCAGTCGGGCCAATCGAATCCATTGTCAGGTACAGGTGCGGGAGGTGGGGATTCAGATTGTGAAGGTGATTCAGGTCCCTTACCCGGAGCTCTCGATGACGATACCATGCTGCAGAGAGTGTGACGTGTATGCCAATGAGTATACAGTAGATGAGAATAAGGCACAAGTAACTAATTAACTGTGTGCGGTTAGAGTCTAGTGTGTATGCAACCTAGTTCCCTATAACCAATGGCTCTGATACCAATCTGTCACACCCTCAAAATCCACTTGCGGAGTTCTACCGCGAGGTGTGAGAACAAACCAGGATCACAGTCAATAGTTACTCAGAACGACTCTATATGCCATAATTTAAATAAAATCAACCAAGTACAAACTTTAAACTGTGCGAAAGCATTTTGAAAAAAAACAACCCAAAGAAATAAAAGTTTATACTATGGCAAAACATGTGCCAACCCAAAAGAGTAAACATTAATCATTAAAGTACTAAAAATGTCTTGAAGACCGAGTCTTAGAATGCAAGTGAACCATGTAGTGCTCCTATGGCAAGCAAGCTAATGACCTGAGAATAGCATACTAAAATGTCAACACAATGGTTGGTGAGTTCAAGAGTTGATATTCAAACATAACAGTTTAATAATAGAGATTACAAGTAGTGCATTGTAACAGATAGCTAGTCCATTAACAATAAATATTAATTCATAGTGATTTCGCAATTGAAGCTAACTGTGTTACGTTGTTGCCTCCTGTCACGACTTAACAGGTCGTGACAATGTTCAATAGGACAAATGCACCCGATTGACCTCGAGTCACACAAGTGGGGCTCGTCAGACCCAGTAGTACTACCCAAATTCCCCGCTATTCAATATTAACAATTCGAAAGTGTGAGGACTTTTCCATGACATCAACACTATATTAATATTATACATAACTTGAATATATAAAGCGTTTGTGATTTACTAGTATGCAATCTCCCCCAAAAGAGATTAAATAAAGAGTGGGGCATGAACTCACCTGATATGCATATAGATACTTAGAGTTTGACTTGACTGACAGAGTGGACAGGAAACCCTCAGAGGTTACCTAGATCATATAAGTATATGAGTACGTGCAACAAGGAACATGTGAAACCCTAAGTACACTACAACCAAAGACACAAGGCTTCAGAAAATAATACATTTGACTCAGTTGACCCGTTTGACCCGTTGGTGACTATATGTGTTGTAAACCATTTAAGCAATCATACACATATATCATACAAGTCTAACATTCAAAAGGGTCATATGTATGCTACATTATCCAGGTATATCACTTAGATCATCATACAACCAAGTATCATACAAGTCATGCGAATCTAGAACATTAACATGTCCACTAGTTATAACATAATTAACATGTCACACAAAAATCAAATCACACACCACATGCCATGTGAAGCCACTCACGACTTCACACCTTAAACCCTACCAATCCTACTAAGTAGGGGCCTCAGATTCGCACGCGTGTATGATGATCACATTCACATTCACTAACCATTTACATACATTCAACATACATCACAACAATCAATTTCCAATCCCAAGCATGATGCCTTAACTACTAACCAACACCAATATCATACATGATCATCAAGGTCCTAACACCACCCAGATTATCCAAACATCTCATACAACTATATTAACATGTTCCAACCACATTAGAATTCATCCATGAACTTACTAACCTGCTCCTAACATCTCTAACATGATCAAACTATCATCTTTCACATTTTGCATAAATAAAGTTTCCCTTTTGGGAATGCACATCCCAAAATCTATCAACGTCCTATGCATTCATGAATTCATTAATATTATACCAATTCAAGTTCATATCAACATCTAAACATGGTCAACAACATCCAAACATCATAACTCAACAATTCATATCCTAAAAAGTTATTATCTTTAGTAATGTATGAACTATAACATGTGTTCTTGAATTCCCAATGCTCACAACAACAACCTAACATCTAATCGTCACCATGAACACATCCATAACATCAATTCATCAATAATTCAACATTACATGCAAAATAAAGTTACTATTCTTAGTAACCTATGAACATCAACATCAATTCATCAATTTCTTGCAAAATCAATGTAACCTAGCATTCATACAACCTAGTAATCATCAAACATTCATCAAACAATCATCATTCATCCATTATCCTACCAATTTTCGAATTAGGGTTCGCTTCCGATCAAAGTCCATGATTAAACCGCTAAAAACATACAATTCATACATAATCAACGTTAACTAACATGTATACAATCTAACTAACGTACTAAAAACATCAAACAACATCAAATTCGACTCCATGAACACCAATTTCACAAATAGGGTTCGGCCCTTATGAAAAGTCTCACCAAACATGTAAAATCTAACCTCTAAACACGAGTTAACTTGCAATTGATGATTCCCACGAGTTGTATGCCTTAAAATCGATCCAAACCAATGCTTTCTTGATGATTCTAGGCTGAATTCGAATGGGAGAGGGGAAGAGAGGGGAGGTTGCGGCCGATTGGGTAGGGGAGTAGGGTTTAGAGTTGTTTTGTTTAGTTAATTATTGCATAATTACCCTTTAACCCTTGTGTTTTGCATTTTATAAAAAGGCACTCTTTTAAACACTTTTTAAATGGTTTTTAACTACAATAATAAACATATAAACTCATGGTAACAATTATATATTTTATCTTTATAAAACACAAGCATACGAATTAATACACACGTTTCCACGTTACGCGATTAATTCCCAATTAACATATAAAACACACAACAAATAAACATAACACAATAATCACATAATCAGTTAAATTA